>JAZDUA010000036.1:1200000-1755000 GCA_038098605.1 Gryllus longicercus | reverse complement strand
AGTCTTCTAAAGTGGGAATGTCAGAATAATAAATATTGAAGAGGAGTGGTGATAGTGCAGATCCTTGAGGTACGCCTGCTCTTATTGTTCTAGTTTGTGAAAGTGCACAGTTTATTTTAACTCTGAAAGTTCGGTCTGTAATAAAACTATTAATAATGTCCTGCAAATAGAAAGGTACTCCCAGCTTTTTGAGTTTGAATAGTAGCCCTGTATGCCAAACTTTATCGAATGCTTTTTCTACATCTAAAAACAGACCAATTGTATGTTGTTTGTTATGGAATCCATTTGCAATATGTTCTACGAGGCGGATGAGTTGATGAGTTGTGCAATAATTTTGCCTGAATCCGAACTGTTCCTCTGGTAATGCCCTTATTTCTATGAGGTATTTGGTAAGCCTTGTTTGTATTAGTTTTTCGAATATTTTTGATAAAGAGGATAATAAGCTAATTGGCCTATAGCTCGTTACTTCTTTAGGATTTTTTCCCGGTTTACTGATTGGAAGGACAATGGCCTGCTTCCATGATTTTGGATAATACCCAATTCGAAGTGCTGAGTTATAAACTGCTGCTAGGACTGCAATCGAGCTTCTTGGTAGTTCTTTCAAGACTCTATTTGTTATTCTGTCAGGACCTGGGGCCTTCCTAATTTTAAGATTTTTTATAATAGTGGCGATTTCGTTTGGACTAATAAATTTAATTGGGGTGGGAACTCTGTAATACGTGTGTGTCATATGCTCTTCAATTATTTTGTTATGCTTCACATCAGTCATTGGGTTGGGCGTGAAAGTATTTTCAAAATTTTCAGCAATATAATCAGCCTTATCTTGGTCCGTATGTACCCAGCCTCCTGTTTGAGTGCTTAGAGGAGGAATATTTGTTTTTTCCCCTGTTATATTTTTTATTGTTGTCCATAGCCGTTTTGAATTTGGATGTATTTGGGATAGATGAGTTTGGAAGTTAGAATATCTTAAATTATCTAATTCGATTTTAATTATCCTCGCTAGTTTATTTATTTTTCTTTTGTAATTAATGTTTCTATTTATTTGCCATTCCCTCCTCAGTTTTCGTTTTTCTTGAATCAGATTCAATAGTTGTTTTGGTAAATTCTTATAGGGTCTGTAAGATGGAGGGGATGATAAAGTACTCTCATCTAAATTTTTATGTATAGCATTATTTATTCTGTTTATCTCTGATTCAAGTTGGGTATAATTTTTTATTGAATTCGGAAATTTTAGATTTTGTGACATTAGATAGTTAAATTTATTCCAGTTGATGTTTTTGTTATTGGGTTTATTAATGTTTGTTATTGAAATTTTGCCTTTGAAGGAGCCAATAACCGGATTATGATCCGAATCTAGATCCGGAACAACCGTTTGATAAATTTGAAAATTGATTCCTTTCGAGATTATTATATCTAGGATATCTGGGATGATTCTATTGTTGTAAGAGAAGTGAGTTGGTTCATTGGGTGCTTGGATACTTAAATTGTTGTTAATAATTAGTTGTAATAGCTTTCTGCCTTGTGATGAGGTTGAATTGCAACCCCAAGCTGTGTTCTTACTATTTAGGTCTCCTATTATAAGAACTTTCGAATGCTTCTGGATAATATTTTTATAAATATCTTGTGGGAAAGGGTAATTTGGTGGTTTATATGCTGATACAATCACGATTTCTTCATTATTCACGTAAGTTATAATTGCTACCGTTTCTAGACTTTTGTCGGATGAAATATCTATTTGGAAATGTTTAATGCTTTTGTGAATTAAGATTGCTACTCCTCCCGAGGCACAATGCGTTAATCTATCGTTTCTATATATTGCGTATCCATTAATTTTAAATTTTTCACCTGGCAGTAAATGGGTTTCAGTTATGCAAGCAATTTTTATTTTATATTCATTTAAAAAGTGATTGAACGAATTTGCTTGTCGTTTTATGCCATTGGCATTCCAGTTTAATATCCTCATTTCATCATTATTATTTAATGCCATTAATAAGAGCAGGAACTAATGATTGAATCATTGTTTGTAATTGAGGGACTATTATTGCTAATATTTGGTTTACTATTGTGCTAATTAAGTTTACATTGTTTGCATTATTAGGGCTTTGGGTTCTCCAATTTGCATTTGAGTTTGGATTTGGATTTTCGTAAATTGGAGGACGCAAAGGCATGTTTACTTGAGGCAGTGGGGGAAAGTTTTGAATGTTATCAGCTGGTGGCGGCCTCCTTGGAGGTTGCACACTCCGAGTGGTTGTATTGGAAGCTTGAGCACTGTAAAGACCTTGCCATTGCTTACGTCCATTCTCTGCCTCTTTAAATTTTTGGCAGCCACGATAATTTGCTGTGTGATTTAAACCACAGTTAACACAAATAGGTTGTTCTCTTTTTGATCTATTACACTGCGAATAATGATGGGATCCATCACAACGAACACACCTTGGACTTAATTTACAGTTTGCTTGGGTGTGTTTGAATCTCTGGCAACGCTTACATTGTATTACTTTGTTTGGAGCACTTCGCATCCGTACTTTAATTACAGAATAAAATAATTTAGTTTCATTAAATATTGATTTAGCATTTTCAGTTTCCATTAAATCTATAGCACAGGACCACAGAGGTTCTCTATTTTTGTTATATAGCCTTGTTACGCCGGTTACTGGGTAATTAAGTCTTGCTAATTCATCAAATATTTCTTTCTGAGAGTAAACTACAGGTATACCATAAATTATAACTGAGAGCTTGGAATGATAGGGATCTCTGAAGGAATGATATTGTATATTATTTTCATCGCAAAATTTTCTGTAACCTCTGTAGTCTTCAATTGTTACAAAGTTCACTTTATAAAAATCTTTTTGTTGTTGAATAGTAAAATCGTTTTTTGCTACTTTTTTAATGTCACTAACTAGAAGTAGATATCCATAACCGTTAACATTATGAATGAATATTGGTGGAATTTTTACAGTTTTATCACTTTCAGTATTAGCATGATTGTCTAAATTTCTAAGCACTTCATAGCGTGAACTTACTGGTATATTGTACCTGATATTCTCCTCTGTTCCATGGTCAAAGCCAAACCTTTTTCTCTTGTTTGAATCGGAGCACTCGTTACCGTTGAAACCCAAGTTCTGTGATGAGTTTTCCTGGTGTTCACCCACTGATACTGGAGGTTGCGGTAGCTGTGGACTGGCGCCCACTAATGATGAAGATGATAATGGGAGCCCCTGTCCGTAGAATTCACCGCCGTTTGGATTTTCGTTAGTCACTTCCATTGACTGCACTATTAACCCTGAGGTTTCTAGTAGCCCCCCGGAGGGGGCACTATTCACACTCATTTGATCTGATAAATCGTTGCACTGTAAGTACTTATCGTTGCACTATAAGTAATAATACTCACTAAGAACTAAATACACTGGTGCGCGGAGGCCCGCGCAGGTCGAGAGCGCACTGACTACGCGGCCTCAACGAAAGTTACGAGCTGCCTCAGACGAAGTGTTCTCCTCGGCGGCTCGAACCGGAATGATGGTAATTTTCCGTGGTTTCTCCGGTCAGCGCCAGGAGATTGTCCCGGCTGGATCAGTGCCACACTGGTGGGAGATACCTGGTTGAGGAAAACCCCGCAAGCCAACGTAGGTCGGCGCCTTATCTACCCAGACAGCGCGAGTCACGCGCAAAAACATACACTACACTTACGGGACCAAGGGCCTTATCTGACTCGCCAATCATTCCATCAATTGCGAAGGGGAAGGGGAAAAATCTTGTGCAGTTTTTTTTTGTGGAGGGGGGTGTTGCGAAGCATTCGCCAGGTATTGATCGGATAAATCACGAAAAACTAGGGTTATGAGCGGCCAGCCGCTAGAATTCGTCTCGAGACGGCGGCCGATTTGACCTAACGTCGAATTTAGGGTCGAAAATCCGCTTCCGCCAGCACTTCGATTCGAGAACCTCCCTGTCAACACTTGTTGCCCTTTCAGACCTCATAATATTGTTATTATCCCTTCCCTATGTGAAGGGCTCAGGTCAGTGCCCACACTACTGCAGCAAGCCTCCCACTCTTTTTAAATGCTAATAACTCGAATTTGGTGAAAGTTTAGCTATATAATTTATGTATTGTTGGTATTTATGTAGTGTTCGAGGCAGTAACAAGACGAGAGATAAGTCGACAGAAATCAAGATATTAGCATTCAGTAATAGCGAGACGTTGCTTTCGCTGGAGACAACTTGATTCTGTCCCACAGTTTTCATTTGACACTATAAAAAATTGTACGTTTTGTTCAATATTAAAAACTCCAACGACAAAAAAGATCGTAATGTATTACTAGAGGTTACGGAATTCCTCCCTCAGAGATTTAAGTCGAAACAGTTTATATAATATGGAGATAGGATGCTGCGAAGAGATGAGCAGATACGAGTGCACGCTGCAACATAGGCTATGTGAAACACATTACGCCAGAATACTCAACAGCCACGTACATTATTCGACAATGGTGCATCTTAGGCTCTTAAACCTCCGATTTCTAGTCCCGAAGGAGCCCGTCTTTCTTTTTTAATCTACAAACTGTGACTATTTCTGCCTTCTATTACAATTGTGGAGGATTAGTTATTTTGATTATTCCCAAGATTTCGTTTTTGCATTGCGTTTGCAGGTACTTACGAATCCACACAGTGAGCTGCAGTGACGGCATATCTTGAACTAATAAGAAAAGCTCCGCAGTAATAAGAAGGTCCGCCGTTCGTCTCAGCCATCAAAGCAATCTGGAGGGTGAAAAGTTGTACATGAATTTGTTTTTAGGGGGATGAAGCATATGGCCGCGACTTTAATTATACTCCTTTAATCATACTTCTCTTTACATCACACAGAGTTTTTGAAGTCTTTTAACAATAAATAAAATTACAAATGGCGAATTGAAATCTGCGGCTTTATAAATCTTCAACCATTTTACGATGAGTTTTGCGGCCTTAATAATATTTGTCTGCCACATTCTCAATCCCCTCAAGGACGCACACTTCGACGCAAACGTATCAACACCACCAAGATGTTCACAATTCCTAGGAATTTCAGTCCCTAATAAACACTTTATCAAATAGAAAATAGTTCTATTAGGTTGGGGTTCATTCAGTTGAAAGATGTACATATATCCTTACGATAGAGAGGAAACCCTCTTCAATTCCTCCTTATTAAAGAATCACTAGCGTACCCGTGCGAGAACTCTCACGTTAAAATCCACACTCTTCTCCATACTTATATTTCCATATTAAGAGGGAAAGTTGATAAAAGGCGAAATGATGAATGGTATTATGTTGACTTCGATGGTAGTTTGAAGGGCTTTGAAGGGTATATTTGAGTTGACAATCGTCGTCTTGCGGGAAAAAGTATTAACGTGAAGCCGTGAAAGATTAACTGCCCATTAAATCTAAAGATACTGACATATCGTAAAGAATGCGTAATTTTCAAAGAGTCTACGAGAGAAAGAATAATATTAGGAAAGTATGCGAGGAAGTTAACTAGCATATTTTGCAGCAAAAGTCAGTACCAACACATAATGCAGATTCGTAGGTTTGTATGCGAAAGTGTGAATTATACTTTGTTATTTGTAGAGTATTATGAGTAAATGTGTTATTTTCATTAATAAATTAGTAAGTAAAAGTGTGGTTCTATGTATATTCCTTCATTTTTCAATAAAATAATGTCTTCTTTTTGTCATTTAAGGTCGCATCAAGTTTTACGGCAGTACTGCCTTAGCAATCTTGGTCATCCGGACCTGCAAAATACGTAATGTCTTTCTGTGTTCAGTTCGCCGGCAATGGTTTTTCTGTTGTTTCTCGTAACAATTAATAGCTGCTTTATCCGAGGGCTGTAAAAAAGAGCCACTTCACCGACTGCGAACACGTAAGTAAACAGCCTACAAAGGCGATCCGATAAGACAAAGTTATTTTGCTTACCTGATACGGGAATTCGTTTTCGGTAGTTTCCGTCCCATTAATAATACGTGCATCCATCTGCATTATTTCCGGAGCTTTGTTTGGATCTGCAAAATATTTATCACACTTCAAGTGAACATTTCTACAAAACACATATTTTCATCATGCAATTAAGTACAAAATCTCACTGTTATCATTAATTTCATTTGGCAACGGAGTGCTTTAGCGCCGCTTCAAGAGTCATCCCTATTTTACACAAGTATTCCACCCTGGGTATAGTTAAATGGCGATGGTTTCATGAAATGTTCCTTCATGCTATATGAATACAGTTATAACTGCTTATTTTATTGATTAATTAACACCTGAGTTTTCTGATGGGGAGAACGTGAGATTTCGCTAGAACGGGAAATTGCCGAAGGGATTTAGTTTTGCCGGGCACCTACCAGGGTTATTTTACACGCCACAAGCATGAGCAGCTGCTGTGAGTTTTCCGCCATTCGAAAACGCACGCACCTCAGCCGGGATCGATGTCGGACATAGGGGGTTTAGAGGTCTCTCAGCTATTACTCGCGCAAGTTCTCTTCATACCCGAGCACAGAGAGGATTCTAGTCCGAGCACTCTAGTCCTTAACCAGCGCTGAATAGCACGGCACGTTGAGGTACTTAGGTTCGTCTCGGAACGGCACGTACCAATTTACAATGCTGGCAACAACCACCTCGTACTTTCAAAACAATCGTAGTATTTCTCATTGCACGCTTTGGCAAGTCAAGTTCATGTCCACAGTTGGTACGCCCTTTTAATCCGTGACGTAACCAGAGCCCTCCTCTCCACGCACCACCCGCTGTAGAATATCAAGAAAACTTGCGCGTAACCACTCGCGCGACGTTTTGTAACTTTCAGGCACAATGAAGAACTCTCCTATGTTGATGTCGTTCACGACTGAAATTTTAAAAAAAGATCTAAAACGAAGTCATGACTTGTCAACAGGCGTCGTCTCTGAAAAACACTGATATAAAAACTGAACTGAACCATTATTAAGTTGTTTTAAATATTTTTGAAATCTAACTCTAACGTGCACTTGTGGTCAAAAGAGAAGGAAGCACTGGTTATTGTTACGGAATGTACTGTGTTTTATGTCAAAGTGTAATGAGTCAGACCGGATTGCCTTAATGCTCTTACAATGATCTGTATTTGAAGAACGTCAATTAAGAAAGGGGTCATCTCAGCATTTGCGCAAGAAATAGGGAAAATGGACGAAAACCTGATCGAGATTGGGGTCATAGACCCAAAAGCTGAAGTGCAATACTTATTACAGGTTCTTCAGAAATGTACAATGGGTACATAATACATTAAATGTTATTGTTAAAATTAATATTACTTTCCTTTTGGATGCTCGGTATAGAAACAGTTTTGCAGCAGAAGAGATTTTACTTGGGACTTAAAATTTTGTACCGAATTTAATCGTTTAATGTCATGTGGCAAGGCAAAATAATGTACATGAATTGAATTTTTATTGATAGAAAGCTGTTGATACTGTCACCTGATAGTTATGATTACTACGTCGAGTGTTGTAGTTATAGACATGAGCTTTTGCTGAAAATATATTCCTGCCGTTGAGTAAGTCACGACAAAAATCACTGATTCATATACAAAGGGACAAGGGAATGGTAAAATGCCTAGATTGATAAAGAGAGGCTTACAAGAATCACGAGGGTGGGATTTTCTTATTGTTCGTACAATTCGTTTTTGTAATCTAAAAGTCTGGGAGCTTATAAACTCGCGAAATATACACAACGAGCAGTATGGAGGCTGACTGAGTTTGCAAGAATTCTGAAAGAGTAGCATGAAGAACTTAATTTACAGCTCAGTTTATTTAAATGGACGTTCCATTTAAGGTTTGTCTGAATTGAAAGACCCAAAAATTTCGTTACCTTAACATCAGTCAATGGCACACAGTTCATTTTCAATGGAGTACAGAGCTGTTTATTTGAAATATAAAACTGCATTGAAAGAGTTTTCTTTTCATTTACTATTAATTTGTTATTACGGAACCAATTTAAAATATCTGATATTGTTCTTTTTACGTTTTCTTTATTGCAAAAAATATTCGAATCATCCGCAAAGAGAATTGTTCTTCCGTTTCTAATCGTCGAGGGCATATCGTTTACATATAGTAGGAAGAGAATGGGGCCTAAACTCAAACCCTGAGGGACTCCACATACAATTGTCAAAGAATCGGAAAGGTGTAAACATAATGTTATATGTATTTGTACTCTCTGAGATCGTTGATTAAGGTACGAACATAACCAATCTCTAGCAATACCACGAATTTCACACGAAGGTAATTTTGAAAGTAAAATGTTATGATTAATGACATCAAAAGCTTTTGAAAGAACTAAAAATATTCCAATCGTGCTTCGTTTTGATCTGGAAAAATGCCTGTGCATAAGGATACATTAAAAATGTGAGTTAACGGGTGTATAATGGTTTTTAACAAACAATCCGGAAATTCGTGTAAACCGGCCGAACATTTTTTTTTTAGTCTACCGATTATTTTGATAATTTCATCGGAAACGAACATTGTGTCTACAACTTTTGGGGAAACTTCAGACTTTGAATTTTGTGGCTGAACATCCTTAGTGAGATCGCCAGCAATTCTCGAAAAGGTTGGTTAAAGAGACTAGCTATTGTTGCCGGATCGTTCACATGTCTATCGTTATCTTTTACATAAACATTCTCTACAAGGTTTCTTGTTGATAGCTTCCACAATGCTTTTGTTTTATTACTTGAGCTCAAAATACACTGATCATGTTTCATGATTTTAGCCTGCCTTATGACTTTTCTTAACAATGATGTGTATTTTGTAAAGTGGAGGAGGAAATCTTTAGATACGTTATGATGCTTAGAGTTAAAAGAAAGAAGTCGTTTGTTTTTACATTATGTCTTAATCCCATATGTTATCCAAGAATTGCTTTTCCGTGAATTATTTTATATACTTTTTTGAAGAGGAAAGAAAGTGTTGAAATGAAAGCGTTGAAAAAATAATTATATTTATCGTGTGTATCAATAGTTTTGTAAACCACGTTCAGTGATTTTTGCAGCAAGTAATTGATGAATAATTTTATTTTACTTTTAGTACACAATCTACTCATAAGTGTATTATATATTGTGTTAGTGTTCGCGTATCTTATAATGGTAAAAATTTGTTCATTGTGAACACTGTATCTTAAATCTTTTGTTTCAATTTCATATCGAGTAGTGGTTTTGTTAAATATTATTTGATAGACTGCCTACTTTTATTTAGTGTGATCCTTGTAGGTACAAGATTCGAGTAGAAAATCAATGTTAAAATTTCCGCATGGACTCAAATGAGCGATTGTTGACTTTGTTTAGTGTTATTTCCTGTGTTTTTAAGAACATAATATCATCTACTGCTCTCTTTGTTGGAGGCCTGTACACGCAAGGTAATACAAATTGTAGCGTAGGAAGACGTGCTAGATATTTCAAAAACATTTTAAACGAAATACACGTTTAATTACGGCAAGGAGATAGAATTGAAATTATTTCGAACGTAAATGCAAGAACCCCCAAATGCAGGACCTAATTTCTTTTCTTTACAATAATAGCCTGCAAGGTAAATGTCTGGAATTTGGAAAATACGAAGTTCATTATAAAATAGCCAATGTTCTGTAAAGCAAAGAACATCTATTTGATTTAAATCGCTCTGTAGAGCTGCTTCAATAAACTCAGTTTTATTCGAAAGGGATTGAACATTATGGTGCAGTATGTGTATCTTTTGCAAGTACCTACACGGAATTTTTTCTACTGCATGTGACTAGTTACTATATATTTACTCCATTTTACCTCGAGTGCGTGGTCGAAGGTTGTAATGTGTCCCCGTAGTGACGGATTGTAAGGAAATTGCGGCATCAGGTGTAGGTGAAATGGTAGTGGGAATGGGAGAAATGGGAGTATGATCAGATGAGGAGGTAAGAGGGTTTGTAATAAGGGTGGGGGTGGAGAACGTTAGGAAGGTGAAAGGAATGGATTTTTGGCAGGTGACTGCGTAGGACTGGACTTGATGTATTGTGCAAGTTTGTTGCCGATTGCATGTTTTCCAGCAAGGTTCATGTGAAGTTCATTTGTTCATGGCCCCTTGTTTTGCTTCTGGACGTAAATGTAACTTCACCATGCGCACGTTTTGTTGAACTCTCCTTTTGCTTGTAATGGTAAGAGTAGAGGTAAGGGCGAGTTGCTATTTTGTTAGCAATGCAGAAAAATCATACATGCAATTCGTGTACCGATGCAAGTAAGTTTTCTATAACTCATAAACGAAAATGACTATTTTTCAAATATTGCTAATATTGCGATTCGTAAAATTCATATTTATTTATGTTAAAATTTTACTAATCTTTCAACTACTTATAGTTAAAATGACGGGAAGGGATTCTGGAACTCAAGAAAACGTGCGTAGATAATCTTCTCCCCCCTACGTCACAAACAGTTTTTACAGTTTTTTTGAATGAATAAATCTAAGACCATGCCGGGTGATGTCTTTTTTTGAGAGAAAATTAATTACAAAAAGTGTTAATTTCAAAATTTGTTTCTCTCAGTAGCAGTTTTAATTGTTTTGCGTGTTTTATCTTGCTACATAGTGTAAGTCAGTTGAACCATAAGGACAGAGTCAAGACTACAATGTCAGTATTTTGGGCGGCACATTGTCATTTCAGGTATTAGTCCAGTTTCCCTGATCCTCGAGCAAATGCTGAAATGGCCCCATGTTTTGCTTCTGGACATAAATGTAACTTCAAATTAACTTATCCCCATAGCACGTCACACACAGTTTTTAACTGTCTTTGACGTAAATAAACAAATAAAGAAAACAAAAACAAATTTGTTTACATGTTGTTCAGGTGTAAAGTCACCGCCCAAATTAATGTACATTATTTTACAACACCTTGCCAGATTTTGGTTTGTCTTGGTTATAGCAAAAAACTAGCCGAAATAATATTTCCAGCTAACCTACAACAAATAATGAAAGCACGTAAATACACCAAATACAGTCAACTCGCTAAAGTTAGTAGATAAATCACAAAAATTCAAGAGCACAACCAGATGCTTCCTGCATGCATCTCAATGCATCTCAAGACACCATTTTTTACAAAGAGAGTTCTCTGCTACCAACTAGCGAAAGGAGTGTAGCAAAATTTGCGTGGGCAGACGGAAGAGCAGGCCTCATGATCTGAGTCTCGCCACGTAAAATAAGGCATTAATTCAATTAAATTCATTTGCACTTACAATTCATAAGAGACAGTAGATAACCAAGCGCTGGAGTTCTCATACTACCAATAGTGTTGCCGGGTGCATTCATGAGCTGAAACAATACACGAGTGTTGGTGATTTCAGAAGACACGGTTACACAAAATTCAGGAGACAAACTTATCAAATCGAAAAGTGGTTCGCCGTGACACAAAAAGTATTGTATGTTGAATTGAATAAAGTAAGAAAATCAAAGGATAATCCGGAAATATATTGCGGAAACACAGAACGGGTTCTAAACACAGTTTACAGCTGAATCGAAGAGGTAACATAACGAAATGCTAAAATGTGGGAAGGAAAGGTGAGGCACCGTTACACTGTGTTACATAGGGATAAGGGGTGTTAGTTCAATACTATGTAACGCAGATTTTTTCAATATTGCCACGAGTCAGTCCTCTCATTTGGTTAACCACAAAACAGCAAAATATTGAAATATTAACACATCAACTTAAAAAACTGTATACAAATAAATTTAAAAGTTTGATACATAAATTATAAAGACGAATTATTTATTCATCAATGGTATATTAATTAAATCTCTTAAGTTACGAGGAAATTGTTGAAATCCACCTGCAGTACGGGCTAGTTGTGACAGGGGCAAGTTGTGACATCGCGTTGACTGACCGATCCAATAGAGTACAGCTCGTGATATTTTACATGCACATTTCAAACCCTTGCCTCAGTGTGCTCTTCGAGTTGCTGCGGGAACCGTTGCTTGATTTGCTTATTTAGGAAGATTTGTGTTTTAAGCGTAGTGACGTAAAAATATATTGGATTGTTTCAGTCGATCTTAGCAACAACAAATTTCATGTTTGTTCAACTGGTTAGTATGATGTAAAAATTTACTTTTTAAGCTTGAAGCTTTTTTGGTTTATATAGATGACAAAATAATATGAAATAGAAACGGAAAATCATATAAGTATGTATCGGGGCTAGTTGTGACAGGTTCTAAGGGGCATGTTGTGACAATGTCACTACTTGCCCCGATACTGTTTGACAGTAATAATTTTAATTTCAGGATATGTAGTGAGGAATTACAAGAGGCGAACTGATTGAAAAGAGCGACAGCTTTGTTAGAAAACAAAAGTGCCGCCTTGAAGTCGAATATGTAAAATGTAGTTTAAGGGTAGCTGCTGAAATGTTTAGTGTACTACAGGGTAGACACTGTTTTCAAAAAATACGGCATCAATGCAAATGGCATTTGGAACGTAGATGAAACTGGGGTAGGAAAAGGTCAAAAAGCCAGAAAAACAATAGCAGGAAAGAATAAAAACTGAGTGAAATTACTTCATAAAAAAAAGCACTCGCATGACTCGTAATCTCAACATGTGCAACTCTTTTATAATGTTGCTGTATTACATTCGTACAAATTTGAAAACTCGCTAAGTCGCTCGATTTCAAAACATGTAATGCAACAAATAATATTATAAATTAATTGCATTAACTACTACTTTAAACTTCTCTAAAATCGTCGATATTTACATTATAGGCATTTTTTGGACGTTTATCGTCTTTGTGAGTTCAATTGCATAAATATTTCTTACGAAGTTTCTGGAAAAATCGAAAGTGTTAGGTGAACTTACCTTCAAATTGCGCATTTTCAGAAACGTTCATATAACTTTATTTAAATCTCTCAGATTTTTAAATACAAATTTACAAGCAGGATCTGTTTTTATCTTCTGTAAATTTCTCAAAGGCATGTTTCATTTCTATGAGATTTCGGAAAAAAAAATACTGGCTACTTTACTGGCCAATAGACGGCAGCTGAGGAGGATGAGGTAAACCCGAAAAGATATCCCAGAATAAATAGAGAAACTAACTAGTACGAGAAAGTCTGTGCAATCTGTATCACTACTATTTTTTCTGCAGCATTATATAACTCTTTAAACTACGTATGTCTGTCACAGACAGAATCACGAAAATCAATCCCAAATACCCAAAACGTGGATTCTTATTTTACTGCGTATTCGAGAAAGTCATTTACAGTATAATGAATGTACAAAAAATCCAGTTTCTCAGTTTCAAAGGCACAAAAAAAATATTTTCATCGAACAAAAAACATTTTTTGATGCTGTAGAAAGCAATATTTTCTCTATACTTCGGGAGTAGTAATCGGTAAAGTAAAATTAATCTGATATTTATCCTTACGTGTAAAGCTGCAGGTTTACAAGTAATTCCCAAATCCGGAAACGACTGTGGATTCATACAGCCACATATTCCCAGTGGAAAGAGAAGAATCAGCAACATTGATCCAATATTGTTCGAGCTTTCACTTGCAAGGAGAATTTCTTAGTAAAGGCTCATTTATACGCACTTTTGTGAATCCCTGATTATATGAACATCGATTAATACGCATCTATCAATGGGAAGAATAAAAATAAAAGCTTTCGATATTTCATCGTTTGAATGTAAAGATAATATAGAACCAAATAAATTGAAGGTCAATCTTTTATTGGCAGGTTGGGAAGCGCATATGTACTTGTTTTAAAACAAAGGATTCGAAACAGGGAAAGACATGACGATGTCGTAAATATCCACTGATAAATTTGTTTTGAAACCTGCCATTAAAGAAATATCACAGTTCTTCTTTGTATGTGACTTTACTGGCTGTAATCTGATTAGAATTGCAAACAGTCCACAATTGTTTCGACCAGCTACGATATCACAATGACAATGCTGTTGCCTTTGGAGCATCGTCGTCCTTGATTTCAAAACCCCGGTAGTGGTGAATTTTCAACACTAGCTGTAGAGCTTGTCGAATTTAACTGTCTCGGCAAAAATTCAGAATGGTTGATCTGACCGGTAGTTTTCCGTGGCTTCTTCTATCGACACCAGGCGAAAGCTTGATCAGTATCGTAATAAATGTGCTTTGGAATGCCGAGATCTCTCGTACCTCATCCACAGGGAGAGGTGAGTGACTCAGTGCATCGACTGATGTCACTGCAGTGCCTCTGACCGGGAAGGCCCCAGTTTTGAGTCCCGACAATGGCAAGATTTTCGACACTAGATCAAATCCAGTCACTGGGGACGAATTCTAGAAGCCGGCTGCTCTGATCGTTAGTTTTCCGTGGTTTCTCCGATCAACACCAGGCGAGTGCCAGAACAGAAACGGGCCACGGACCGAGCGCGATCTTTCCTTTCCAGTCCTTGTCCTATCGTCATCCCGCATGCACACACTAACATGCACTACAGTGCCTCACATGCCGGCAGAGATTCTCCTGCTGGGACGGTGCCCTGCTGGTCGGAGATCTCTCATTGTGGGACACCTCGCTAGGCGACGGTAGGTCGGGACCAGATCTCGCCGTCTATCGAGGGAAGATCGCAGCCACTTCACGAGGGAAAAGCATGCACTCCACTTATGGGCATAATGACCTCAGTAGTTGACGCGCCCAGAATCACTACCAAACCAAACCAAACCAACCAATCCACCAACCAACCAACCAAGCCAACCAAGCCAACCAACCAACCATACTGCTTCATCCGCCACTACTGGATAAAAATTGTTGAGCATCTCGCTTTAGCAATCGAAAGAGCGACTGCGAATGCTCTGTCCACGTTTTTTTTTTTAAACGGCGCGTCAAGAGTCCACAATTTCATGTGCTCTACGTCTCGGAAGTAGTGAGGACGCTTGAGAGCGTAGGCTTCCGCTGTCGCAGAATCTACTTGGCAGTCCTTGGCGCCGCGGCCAAGGCACAGCTGCCATCGTTTTGACCGCCATTCTGCGACATTCCTCGGGGCGAAATGCCCGCCATTATGCGACCTTCCTAAAGGCATTTCGCACTTCTGTAGCACCACTAGTTACTTTCTCGTATACGTACGAATTTACGGAGTAATACACGTAGTCTAAAGTTATGTAACGCTGCGAGAAACTACTGGTGCTACAGAATGGCACACACTTTCTCGTACTAGTTTTCTATTTTCTTTGGTCTGGGAAATCTATTCTGACTTGCCCCATCCTCTTACCAACTGCCATCTATCGCCACCCAATTTTCTCAATTTTTTGGTTTCCTATTAGTATGCCGAAATATTGCTTTAAGAATATTAAAGAAGAGTATAGGGTCGTCCTAAGTGGCAAATTTCTTTACAAAATTTGGAGCCGTTTTTAAGCAAATGATGCTAAAGCTCTAGCGAAAATGCGAAATTTGAAGCTCTTTTTCATAACAAATTTTTGACTGATCGAAAAACTTCATTAGAAGTTGTTTGAAGCAATTTAAATCACAAATACAATAGTGTTTACAAATTGCTGGAAATGTGCATATTAACGGCGTGAGAGATCTTTCAAATAAATTAAATTTGTGCAAATTTCGGAAAAAAAACAAGAGAATACCTAAAAATGAACTTTATGTCATATTAAACAGTGCAATTACCTCCATCCCAAAGAAAAGTTTGAAGGAAAAACGTGTTTCAGCGTTTCTGAAAATGCCGAATTTTGATCTGGTTTCACAGAAAACGGTTGAGTTTTCAAGAACGTTTTATGACATTACTTAAAGTTCATGTACTCATAAATATAATAATCACCTCTAATGAAAATATTTACGACGTGAGACACAATTCAAAAAATTATGTAATGAAAAAGTTATGCTGTGGAAAATCGATTTCGCGATATCAACGGAATTATACGTTTTGGCGTCCCCTGGCACCGAATAACTTATTTTAAACGCCCTTACGTCCGTCCGACTGTGAACACCAGTAGCGCCTAAATCATGCTTAAGATTTTTTCCAAATCAAAGAATCCCCTTGTTCATCTGGGTCGAGACGAAGCTTTTGGATTTTGAATAACATTCTTTAAAATTTGGGGGTACTTTACATGAAGCCCCGCGAACATTTTCAGAATTTTCTCAAGAACGGCTCCAATTTTTTCTTTACTTTTCTTGTAACAATAGAGTAAAACACACTTATTAGGTAGCATAGGTCCGATTTTCACTGTTAACCCTGAATTTTCGATAATTCCAATTTTGAATTTTTTCGGAGTGTTCCTACAACTACAAAATTGAAGATAGAAATTTTTTCTTCAATTGAAATTTGTTCTCTATTGTTATTTTTTATAATAAGGTCATGTACATTTTTTTTAATTTTAGTAGTTTTCGCGCAATATTGCGTGCAGTAGATGCAATTTAAAAAAAATAACAAGTACAAGATTTTCTCAAAAACTGCCTCAAATGTTTTCTTTAAACTTTTGGTGGGGATAGTGGTAAACGTATTAGAACACATGTTTAAGATTACATAAACGCCGTATTTCTCCATTCTTTTGTTGTTTTCAAAAATTAAAAATATGTAATTTTTATTTTCTCGCCTTACGACTTGTTCGTATAATGAGAACGTTATGTAATCGTGCACAAGAAAACGCCAAAATTTCACTAGAAAAAACTTAGTCGGTTTCTGGTAACAAAAAATTGGATAAATCCTATTGTTATTTTTTTAACCCTCTAACTCGTGGTGTAGGCAGAATAATTCATGTTTCGTTGGTTCTTGATACCGAAAAATCGATTAACTGCAACACGTCCTTGCGTTTGTCTATCTGTCTGGCTGACACTAGCTGTCGTTCAGCTGACTTTCTTCGAAATTGATATTCCCAGACTGATCTTCAGTTTGGAGGCTTTGAGAGTTTCTACCGATTATTTTAATTGTTGAAGGGTATTTTTACATGAATCGGGCATTTACCTTTTTATACTTTTGTCCGACACATGCGGCGCTTCTGTGGCATAGTGGGGACGTGAGGGACTGAGTTCGAGTCTCGGAGAGAAAAAATAGTTAGTTGTTTAAAAACACTTATTGTTTTATGTAGTAGTATAATGTCGCGGAGCATTTAGAATCAATGCGAGAAAGCATGTGCTTTGGCAGCACCACTAGTTTTGACTTGTTTATCAAGTCGTTAATATTTACATTAGATGGGATTTGTTCACTTCATTTTATTTATCAGAACATGTGCATTATATAGTCTTATATAGTTTCTCGAAAACTCTTCCGTTTTCTTTAGTGGCTCAGTTTTTTTTACTTTCTCAACATACAACGTAGTTACGTAGTAAAGTAAAGTATTGTAAGACTACGGCAAAAATCGTTGATTTTTCATCAGAAAAACTCGAACCTGAGATCCCCTTTCCCTAACATATAAAATACTAAGTATCCATAATACAAATAATAACATACGTATGTCTTAAAAATATTATTCACGTGACTAATGTTTAGTTACAGAAGAGGTCCAAATTTGTATTTTATTATTAGATAAAACATGAAAATAATAAATAGAGGAAGCTATGAAATACTGCGGGAAAAAGCGAATGATCGGTAAATAAATGCTAATTGCCGAGCCCTGGTAAAAAAGTAGGTAAAACTAATTGCGAAATTTAGAAAAAAAATCCTCTAAGTCCATGTTTTAAATCCTCTGAATCCATGTTTTGTGGGTCCTATTTATTCCACAATACAAAAATCGTACCAATAACCATATTTCCGGGAGATGTTCTTAAACGTTGCCGAGTGACCGTGTAGCGAGAAGAAATCCAAGATTATGTCCACCCCTTTTGCCGCCAGAAACTATCACCAGCCACTCGCACGGAGTGAAGGACTCGATATCGAGTTCCTTGTTGAGTTCATTCATCCGTTTCCAAAATGGAGGGCGCGCTATGTGCCGCAGAACTCTGTTCAGAACTAGCTCAAGTGTATCCTTGTACTTCTTTGCTGTAGTCTGCCACGACGCCGCAACGTAAGTGACCTCTGGCCGACAGCGCGTTTTATAGAGTGCCATGCGAAGGTCCAAGGGGAGTGAGGTTCCCTTAGAAGAGGTTGTAGAAGACGCACCCTTTGCTGAAGTTTCCATCGATTTCGCCAGTCATGTGCGCTAGCGCATCCTTCGATCCAAAGCGACGCCTAGGTAAGTTGTCTTAAGCGCCCCCTTCAGTTTTGGGGTTCCAAGTGTTACTTGTTTTGGCGGCGACGCTGGCGGACGGCTGAAGCCGTGGCTGTTGACGTGAAGAACACATTCGGCGAGCTCTCTCGGCCGCAAGCCAAAGAACCCCCGGCTCTGCCGTCTCACAGCGGGACGTTGTGAACGGCCAAGACACCTATGTATGTATGTACTTTGGCGCAATAGCTCTTTTCAATGTGAGGCCTACCAACAGCTTTCCGGCCTTGCGGCCAAGAATCAAGGGGTACGTATGGAGCACATAGCCATCCTTATGCTGTATTCTGGTCTTTTCAACCTAAGTGAGCTTACCTAAAAGACAATTAACTTTTGCCCCGACCAGGAATCGAACCCGGGGTTGAGCCGTGAGTTTGTGACCACGCTAACCAACGAGCCAAAACTCAAATTACACTGATTTTGTGGAGTTTTAGTTTCTTCAAAATTAGGAGAGAAAATATGTAAGAGTTCAGCAAATCCGGGGAAGAAGCAAATGTAGTTGTAAAAAATTTTGCTACAGAATTTTCGAAACTAATTGGGATTTTTCATTAGAATTAGAGAATAACGCAGCAGAACAACTTAAAGGCGATTTTCATATGCATTTTAGGGAAACAATAGCAGAGAGAGTGCTAAAAAAGTAGCTGTACTAAACTTTTCGCATCATCAATACCTGCAAGTATTTTTACGGCAATTATAATTTTGAAATTGCAATATTACCATATATCCCGTATGGAGGTAACATACAAGGCCACTGGGTATTGGGAATTTTGAACGGAAGTATAACATTATCAGCTACTACGATTCATTGGTAAGTCCAAAGCCAGATACTAAAAGAGCATATTTGAACAAAGCTAGGCATGAAAGAAAAGAATTATGAAAGAAATTTGCAACACATGAAAGTACTTTTAAAGCCGTTTACAGCGTCGGTGACGCCACATTCAACTAGTCTTCATTATTGTAGTTGTAGAAAGCCGCTGAAAAAAATTTGAACGTTTGCAATTTCCAAAAAATTAGTGATTTCAAAGAAAAGAAAACCCGTGCGTTTTAATAGTTCTTCACGCTGTACGAAAACAAAGTTGAATCCAATAATTTAGAGACATTTTTGAAGAATTATTGGAAATTTCGAGTCTTCATGTAAAGTTCCCCCAAAATCAAGATATCCGTTTCAAACTTGCAGGACCGCGAGTTCTTTCACTACGATCGGGGAATATCAATTTTGGAGAAAATCGTTTGAATGATTTAGGCGCTAGAGTTGTCCACAGACGGATAGACAGACGGACGGACATATATTTTGTTGTCAATCGACTTTCCGGCATTGTAATAATTTATCTTTTATATATAATTGTCACCATCCCTTTACCTTGTTGGACGCAATTACGCTCGGAGAATATATTAGAATGGTTATATATATATATATATATATATATATATATATATATATATATATATATATATATTGTAACACTTACCGGTCGTCTCGTTAGAGAACGCCCAGTCAGCGGCGCCGGTTGTAGCTCAGTCGGTGATGGAAGGAATTGTTGACAAGACACAAAGGCAGTACGAGACAAACACTTTGATCACTGGTAAAAATCACTTTTATTCCTGGGCAAAAATAATTTGAAATGCCCCAGGGAAGTTACACTTGTAAATTAAAAAAAAATTAAAAAAAGAAATGAAGAGATTAGTTAGAAAGAAAGGAAAATTAGATGTTAGACATCACAGTAAAGCTTAAAAAAACTAGAAAGAATTATCTTTAACATTACAATGGTAATAATAATAAAAAAAATTACAAATCAGTGTGCCAGCTGCGCGGCACTGCGTTACATAAGTCTGACAGGGGTGAATGCCCTGGAGTTTATACTGCCTTGGGAACGGTTCTTTTATGCAGCCGGGACGGACCCGGCGGGGACCAGGGGGCGGTCGCGGCCTTGGCAGGAACGCAGCGGTGGCGGCGCCTCCCCTCTCCAACAGCTGAGCGGCCCTCTCGTGACGTCACCAGTGGAGCGACGGCGTCTGCGGCGCTCAACGGAGTCTGACCGCGCTGTCTGGCAGATTCTGGCAGATTCTTGAAGACCGTCGGGATTTTCTCCCGACCTCAGGCGCGGAGTAAATAACTATGTGTCCTTCTCACATACAATTTTGGAAAGTATTGAAATCCTTCAGATACGTTCGCCTCACTTCAACGAATAACACCCCCCAGAGAATTTTCTCTCTCTGCTGCAGTCTACTCGCTGCGTCTTGCCCCTTTTAATAAGTCTTTTGGAGGAACACTTGCCTCTATCCGACGAATAATACCCCCAGAGAAATTCTCTCCCAATTGTTATCTGCCCCAAAGCTCAGGCTCGCACTGAAGTTTTCTAAGTCTTGCGGAAACACACTGGTCTCTCCCCGATGAAATAATTACTCCCCAGGAGAAGTTTCTCTCCCGACTGCCCTGCGTCTAAAATGATCCGGCCCCGTCTGATGCTCTGGCCCCTCTTCCGTCTGGCCCCGTCTGATGCCCAAGCTCTTCTGATTTTTGTAAGTTGAAATTGTATTAGGTCAACTTTTACCCCCACCCGTTTCTCTTGTATGCTTCAGCTCCTTAGAAAAGTCACGTTGCTATTGGCCAAAAGTACTGGCGCAGCGCATTAATTTCAACCAATTGCGGCGAGAGAAGCATGGAACTTTCCGCTCTCCGTGCCAGCTGCACGTGCACAATGTTGTTCTTATTTCTTCGAGAACATCGGGCGCGCTTGCATAAGGCAGGCGTTGGAATTATGGATTTGGGTTTCCCCGAAAAAGAACGGGCGATCTAGAGGTTTACCAGATGTTCTAGCGTTCACGTGCGCCTTCTCGTCAATGTGTTAACGCCGTCCCTCTTAACGACTATTTTAATGTGCCGGAGGCGCAAACGGCTGTCCGATAAGCGGGGTTGCGCGCGTGAGGCCATGTGTTTACTTTCCCAGTCGAACTCAGGGTGGCCGAGTCTGTTTGTTTAAATTTTTAGTCCGCTGAATTTCGTTTCAAAACGTATGACGAAATCTGTATCGCTACAATATATATATATATATATATATATATATATATATATATATATATATATATATAGAAATAACATAATGAATATATAGAAATATAATATATAGAAATTATTAGAGCAGTTGGGCGTAAACCAGACGGCCCGGGTTCAAGTCCCGGTCGGGGCAACCAATTCTTTGAACAAATTTAATTTTTCTTTTCTAAACTAAAATCAACTATATTTTGCCCCGCGTTTAGCATGCCGTTGAGACAGTTCAATATTCATCTCCCTAATCAACTGCAACAATTCGTCTGTTCTCCAATATAAATATAATCGCATTTATATTTCTCCCTACGATGCCTAATCATTACCCCTATTATTTATTATTCAATTTAATGGAATGGCTCTATTTCTTATGAAGGTTTATGAGCGTTTACATATTTACATTATCTCAGGGTATTTTCGCCTTTTTTTCATTGGCTAGGAAGCACCGCTCATAGGAGTATCGGGTAGTGATAATTTAAAATTGTTAAGAAATATTCTGTTATTTATTCCTTTGATCCTAATAAAAATGAAACACCTCGTAAGTTGTTATGAAATTATCAGCGATATGAAGTGTCGGCTGCAGAATTAATCTTTATTTCAATATTATTTTTGTTTTTAATATTTGACAATATCTCCCTGTATTTTCTCTAATGTTACCTACGTTTTTATGACCATCGAATACCTATTTGGGAAAATGATAATTCGTTTTTTAACTTAATTTTATACCTCATAGTTAGGTATGTCTTGGCCTTGCCTACATTGTTTACAAAGTATTTTGCAACTTATCGTCTAACCTTGCCTTTGCGAAAGATATTTCAGAAAACTCGGCGATGTGACGACGTCAGCGACCATTTCCATATTTCAATACTAGAGCTCTTTATATTAACACACTGAATTCACTTCACACGTTTTACTACAATCAAATTTTTTCACAAATATTATTCTTTTCTGACTAATCAGTTTTACTAATCAGTAAGCTCACTTACTCCCATATTCTCTAATAATCGTGGACCACATGTCTATTTCCTATCTCTCACAAACTAAACAAAATGTTTTCACATAACTCTCTGACGGCCGTAGATCCTCACGCTACCAAATCCAACATCGTTCCTCCCAAAAGTGTTAGTTTTCACCTACGATTTGTGTTAAAAAGTTCACTTGTTTGATTGTTATTCTTCGAATAGATGCGCTCTTGTCGCCCTCGCAACTACGCATCTAGGCCTCTCTTGTCTTATATCAACAATGTCACATATTTTAATATGCTTTGGTTTCGAAACATTTTCTAAATCGTCCAAACATTTATTGAATCAATATAATAGTTTCATTTTCTGATGCCTTGCATCCCCGATGACTCATTTTAATTTGTATCCTTACGTAATTCCTCATAATTCACCTGTTATATAGAATTAATGCTTTGCGAATACAAAAATCCCGTACGGCATTTTGCATTCCCTCAGTATCAAGGATCCACAAAACTGATTCTGACTGCATGTGTACGAGAAAATAATTTACTGCAAGAAACAAGATAAATTCACTTTTTCTTTACCAGAACCCGAGCACTTTCGACGCACGATTACAACTTTCCCTTTACTACCTACGTAGTATGTCGAAAAAGTAAACATATAAATAGGAAATAACTGAATTTTTTTTTGGAAGAAGACCATATTTATCCACATGTAATACGCCATATTTAGCTATATATAAGTGTTTCAATTGTTTTAAATGGACGGCGGATTGTTATAGTTATTAACGTCAATAGGCCGATAAACACGAAATAACACACGTGGTTGAAGTTTGCAAACAAAGGCGATAGCCGAGGTTTATATCCAAACAAGTCTGTTATTTGTGATATTGGCCGTATGTCGTTCAATATTTTTTGCAATACCATCTTCTTATAAGAAAAAATAATGTAAATAAGAAACACCTTTGCTTTAATACGTTGAAGTGAACGCCATCTTGCATTTCAAATTGATACGATTATTACTTCTGACACGACAGTTACTACCAGCCCAGAGTTTATCGTAAGAATATGCTAGATGTCTACTGGAAGCAAATGCCTATTTTAAAAAATTGTTGTAATTTTTATACTTTTAGGACATGTCAACGAGACGAACTTGTGTCATTGACTATTGATGATAGAAACCACAAGCAATAGAGTGCTAGTAACACTGAATTGCACAAAAAAAAAAAATTACCCAAAGACGGTCTTCCATTCAATGCATATGAGTTGTATAAATATGCTAACTTACGCCCATCTAACCTAGAAACGAGACGCCTTTACGTAGTTTAAGAAATGCGAAATGCACTAAACAAGTCGTGGGTATGCACACAATAAGACACTTAAAAAAATAAAGCGGAAATTTTAAAATTAGACTCTCTTGAGCTCTAAGCAGAGTAAGTTTTCAACGATCATCGGCCACAATGTTAGTCGTAAACGGTGGCAATCTCGTTGAAAGAACTTGGAAGTTGAGAGCCCTCGTCAGTAGCAGAAAATATATTGAACAATCGGTATCGAAATGAATTAAAATTTCTAAACAGTTATTCAGCACCGAGGAGTTTGCATCAACATCAAAAGACTAGAAATGAGCTATAATAATAATAATAATAATAATAATAATAATAATAACAATAATAATAATAATAACAATATTAATAACAATAATAATTGTTCATTCAATATTCAGATTTACTATAATGAGAATTTGTAAGTAAAAATAAGAATACTTTAATCGAACAGTTGAAAATTAATTTTGTAGGTGTTACTTATGTTGTGTGTGTATGTTACTAATGTTGTTAGTCATCTCTTTACGAAGTTTAATATTTTGAAGATCACTTGACTCTTTAACTAATTAAGATTACCTTTTCAAACTTCTAGTGGGTTGCCTTATGCAGATATATTTACGGACAGTATTACGAAAAATATTGTAATGGATGATAAACCTGTGATTTAAAATTTCTAAGAATTAACCCCTTTTCTGTTTCATCACACACTTGAGCAATTGAAAATCCGTAAACTAATAACAATTTTTTTTTACCTTACGCCAAGTTTACGCTCCAGCAGTACAAATTTATAAATTTTGTGTGAAATCACGTCACCCCTGTACAAGAAACCGAAATATTATCATATTGATTTGGGAACCTGGCTCTCTATGGTCTTTCCCCTATCATTGGGTTTATATTACCTGCTAATATATACATACAAATTTTAACGATGCCATTAATATGAGCAGAAATTATTTATTGACAAACACCAGATTTCAAAATGCTACACTGCGAATTCTACACTCCGCCGTATATACACCAGCTTTCTATTGTACCAAAACATAACACGACACATAAAGATTACTCTTTACATACAATATTCTCATTCATACATAATTAAACTGCATTCATTCACGTGAGTGCACTCGTTTTGGAACTTTAAAAAAATTAACTGTAATAGCCATTACTCCTAATTACTTGGTTAAATCTTGGCCTTGTTATAATATTGTTGCAAAATTGCGTCACCTTCATGGTTGTTGGACCCCGTAAAACGGTGCCGTTTCCGCTGTTACGAATATTTGCGCCTTCTCGTCGCGGGTACCATCCTTTTCTTTTTAAACTCCAAATCGAAACACTCGCGGTCTATATTCCTTACTATGGAACACCACTCTATGGCATACTACCATCTTCCAACCAATTTTACATTGAAAATCCAGATTTCACTTATGCCATTATCATATAATAACAGAGTTCAAGTGACTTTGTATCCTTCCTTTATTTATTTATTCTTCCCAGGTTTGCTACCAACATAGTTCCTTGGATTTTTTTTTAGAAATAAACACTTTATACTTCCACCCTTGCATCTTCGACTGTTTCTTTTTTATCAAATACGTCAGTTGCTGGTTATCTTATTGCATCTTTTTAGTAATCATTGTGACGCGTCCGAATGGACTGTTGCAATATTTAACGGACGCCACCAGTAAAGAGTGCCATTTGATTTCTCAGGTTGCTTGTGAAGTCTTTATATTAACAGAACAGTATTACAAAAAATATTAAAAATCATTCTAATAGCGTATTAATTGCAAGCAAAATATTTCAAATTTATTTTTCAGTAATTCATTTTAGATTCTTTGCTTACGAGATGCCACACTTCACTTGCAGAAACAATGGTCGCGTACTGATTATTGAATTTCCATGGAAAGTGAAGTGTTTTGTAGACTTTTAATTTAATGGGTTACAATCTCCTTCACTTAGAACAGAGAAAGTGATTTGTTTTTTTATTTCTTTGCTAATTTTTTAAATATTTTGTACTCAAAACTTGACATGCCTCTCACCAACGATGATTACTCATCAGTTACAACAGACGACCTTGAAGATAAGAATCATCCAGAACTCTTTCACGACTTCAGCACTCATCCTAGCTATACGCATTTGGAAATACCCTAGTATGTATGATGGTTTACTCAGATCCAAAAATTAAATAATTTGTTAAATCGTGAGTTTATGGTCAGCGGGAAACAAGATACACGATTAGGATCTTTCTTTCTATTGTCAATACAACTAATCTAGAAAAATAAAAATTACGACTTGATCTTTGAAAGATAAACCCACATTTAGAGTCCCACCGAAGATGTATAACATCTTCGTTACCCCAAAAGACGTGCTCCAAATGTTTAAACCATCAATCCTCAAACGAGAGCTTTCGTGAGTCCAGTTGTGTATATTATAGTGTCCAGCCCAGAGAGTATATATCCAGCCTGCGTGAATCCATTGATTAGTTAGGCGTTCAAGAATATGTTGAAAATTTTGAATGGGGTCGCGAACTTGCGATCGTGTCAAAGTAGTTTGTAAGAACATGTTTTAGTGCAAACACATTTTTCTTTTATACATAGAAATCCTCTATACTTTTCCCCAAAATAATTACCTCCCTTCCCCCAACGACTCACAACAACAACAAAAAAAACGAGAGTGACCACAAGCGCGACTGCAATGACGTAGTTATAACCACAAACAAAGATGCAGTAATGCTTTGCTACGCGTGTCCAACACGTTGGCGAGTCTCCCGACTTCGGCCTATACGATAAAACTAAAACACGTCTGTCCCACGCAAAATTTCTCTCACATTTTATGCCGAAGTGCGTATTTGCTCTACACTTTTATCTTGATATTTTTGACGCTTTGTTTTGCATATGGAAGTACGTTGACAAGACTCCGGTCTTCAGCTTTTGCGATTAATTTAAAATATCCTTCAACCTGTGCAACACATAATTGTCAACTGTCATTCGAAATACGTAAACAAATTGGAATTGTCACTCGAACTACTTGACCAGAATGTCCTTCGTTCATTGATTTCGCAACGTCGAATACTACTCATTTTCAGAAGGGATAAGACACAATTTAGTTTTTTAAAATGTTGTTGTGAACTAGAAACTGAATTGCGTACTGTTAAATATTAAATCATTTTCTTTTCTTTTGCGGTCCCATTTCCCCCTGAATCCCGCAAAAAACACATAGCTACACACACACACACACAAACACTGAAGATCAGAGCTGAATCACTACTTAATGAATTCGGTTGAACTGAGTTGCCCAGGAGCGAGAATATATGCTTGGCTGCATAACTGTTTCTAGAGAGTATACTGAGTAAGAGACTATACTGAGAATTAAAATGGAAAATAATATTGGCTTTAACAGTGATATTTAATGCGTTACTTACCATTGAAAATGTATAATTCTAAAGGACTAAATGTGCCTGTAACTAGAATTGTACCTCAGCATCTCGATCAATGAGCCCCATCTCGCTCAGGTTGTTCGTCCAGTTTACCTGAATCTTTGACGAAATGCTGAGATAGCCCCTTGCTTTGCTTCACGAAAAGCGCTAGGGCTTGTAGCCAAAATTTGTTTCTGATTTGCCTTTGCAAAAAGTTTTTATTACACAGTAGGAAATATTTTCTCACCAATTCTTGCCAAAAACGATCGTTGTTTCCTGTATTCATAATTTAACTTAATATGTATGAGTTAGAACAGACAACCCAGAGCTCAAGAAACTATGATCATATTGCACGTCTCCCCACTTAACGTCACACAGTTTTTAATTTCTTTGACGTAAAATAAATCAACATAAACAAATTATCAAGTAATTCTCGACTTAATTAAAACAATATTGGGAGTAGCTTCGGGATGACTGTTGACGTGAACAGTTAAGATGGACCGAGCCAAAGAACATGGCAGACATACATTTTTAAATATAAGCACTGTTTTGGAATCCTCAAACGCACGAAAGGAGCAAAAGGGCCCCAATACGTTTACTTATGATTTCCTTACGTGTGACTGAAACGAGAACATGTGATTTGCTTACGTATGATTGTTTCTGTTTCAGCCCAATCCTCTGCCGCTTGCGATACGAGTTGAACCGAATGAACTACACCCGCACCCTCCTCAAGGAGCTGTACCTAATGCAGCAGAGAAACCAGCGGGCTCTAGAAGTAAGGATGGAAACGATATAATGCTTTTGAAGTGATACTTTATTATGTCGTGGGCACAGCCTGTAGAAGAGATACTGTGATCACTCTACGGTACTTCCATACATTTCGGCCAGCCAAGAATGAAGCTGAAGCGAATGCACGAAAGAGCGGCGCTTCGCGCGGTTTGATACAACACATTCAACACGTTGGTGTTGGGGTGGCAATTTGAAATTGTTCACAAATTTTTACTTACTAATTTGTTTATTACAATAACAGCTTTCGATGGCTTAGCCATCATCAGTTTTCTAGTACAAGAAAAAAACATTAAATCGTGAATATTTTTTTGATTTAACAACAATATTATAATAAAAAGATTACTAATAATTTACAATTTTTAGAAGATATATTTAACATTTTAAGAACTGAAAGAAGGAAAGAGGGTGTTATGTCATTTAATACAAGAAAAGTGAATGATATTGAATTAGAACATGAAAATTTTGAAACAGAAAATATGAAAATGTAAGTTGAGCCGTATCTTACCTCCTGAATGAAAGCCACAAAAACGACTACGCGGGCTCGGACGAGCCAGGGGGCTTAAGTACCCGACTGTGAGGTGGAGGAGGGAAATGGCCTGGGTGCGGTGCGCTGTCGACTGTGCCGCCCCGCAAGAGTGCGGTGTGGAAATGGTGTCTAATAATAATTTTAGTAAAGGACAGCGGCTATGGTTTAATAATAAACAATATTGTTGGCAATGACGACTCAATTATTTCATTGTAAATGCCAAAGAAAATACACAAAACCAATACACCAGTTTATTTCCGTTGATGTCTCGAAATCGATTTTCTGAAGCATTACATAACATTCTCTACACTACGTATATTACTCTTTACCAACAAGATAAATTCAAAACTGGTGGTGCCACAGAATCTTCCAGACTTTCTCGTACTAGTTAATTTTCTAATTTCTTTCGTGTGAGCTAGCTTTTCGGTTTTTCCTCACTCTCTTCCCACCTGTCATCCACCACTGACTAAAGTACATTTTTGAGCTGTCGAGAATCTTCATTGGGTAAATTTAAGCACTTCCAGTCACAAATGCAACAAAGTATACAAAACGATGGTAATGTAAATATTAATGGTGTAACAAATTTAGAGAAAAATAATCCATGTTTAGTTTAAAAGAACAAAAGAAACATCAAACTGACATTTAAATCACTTTTTTAGTCCATGTAGCACAATACATTCAAAAATTTAAAGACAAAATTGTAGTACTTTCCTGAATAATAGCAACTGAGCGTTTCTGAAAATGCATAATTTCTTGAGACATTTCACAGAAAATTTCTTGAGTTTCGAGAAATTTTGTAAGACATTATTCGAGACATATGTGCTCCTAAATGCATTATTGTATATAAATATCAGTTAATGTAAATATTAACATCATGAGAGAGATGTGAAAAAAGTACATTTGTGTATTTTTTTAAAAAATAAAAGAAAACAGCAATGTCATCTTGTACTGAACATTTAGCATTATATCTTCCAAACATTTAAAGAAAAAATGGAACAGTTTTTAACAATGCTCGTTTTTTAATTTTTTTTTTAATATTGGATATTAATATTTCATTCAATATTGCGCTTAATTTCATTGGACAATGCTCAAACCAATGTCTAAACTACCTATTTATTTTATCATTTTGTGTTGATAATAATATTCCCTTTATATTGCTTTTAATTACATTTCTTTGGTATGCGAAAAGCAGTGAAATTTGTTTTACAAATATTTTAATTATAGAAATTTTCCAAATGAAAGTATACGTACTACCATTCTGTATCTAATGAAACATTCTGTTGATGTAGTTTCTTTAATCATTACAAAATAGGAAAATATAACTATAATTTCAATGTCAGAATCAAATGTATAACATTCACGTATTACAAACATCCAAATACATCGCAATGCACCTTTCTGTAATAATGTGGGGCTTGTGAAATGGTACGGGGATTTTTCCCAAGGCACAGATACCGAAAAAGGGGTCTCTTTAAAGTTTTTCAATTATTTGACTTCATTGTTTTGACCGGCAGTGCGCGCACAACAATGCAACGGAATATTAACTCAGCAGACTCTTTTTGAAAACGTTTAGCAATAAACTGTACTTCGTAAAGAAATATTTCTGTTCTTTGATAGAAACGAGTGGGCACAGGGGATAGTAAGAATGTAGCGATGCTTGTACGATTACACAATTCTCCACAATAACCAGACTTAAAATGAAAAGGTTTAAATTGTTAAAATGTTTTTTTATTTTCAAATCAACTAGTAATATAACTTTTTTCTGTTTCATACTTTTCAATAATTTTCTTTTTTTTCCCAAAACTTTTTGCCACTTGAGAGCTTATTTTATATTGCGCGCCAGGAAAGTCTCTTCAGTGGTACCTTACTGGTGAGTGTGTTTGCAACATAAGTTATGTTGGTGACAGGAGCTGCGGCTTGAAAATATAAATTGTGTGCTCACCATAATCATAATCATGGAGCTATTCATAGCTCCATGATCATAATAGGTTCTAAAAGAGTTGTCCCATTCACTTTTTTCCCAGTGATCTTGTCGCTATCAACATAAATGCAGTGTTTAATAGGAGGTTCTGATTCGGCTCAATGCAGAAAGACTTTCCTGGCCTATTGTATTGCAATCCTTAAAACTAAGACTTTCTATAAACACACAAAATGGAAGAGATATACGAGAAAACATGAAACTGAGACACCCTTTAAAAAATACAAGTAAACGAGAAGAACACAAAACACAAAAATAAATAGGTGCATCACATGGTTGCCATAGCTATCGTCCCAATGCATAGCAGTCTATTGTTCTTGAACCATATATCGTCCAGTTTATGTTTTACCAGGTTCAGTATTTACGTAGCTCACAACATTGCTTTATTTCCGCACACGGTTTGTGTAATTGGTCCATTATTTGCAGTTCAAGACATGGCTATCAAAGTTATCGAAACACTACACGCCAGTCCAAATATTTGCAGTAAACTTTTCTCTCCTTACACATATACAAAAACAACAACAAACATCTTAACACACATTAATAAATACAAAATTAAAATTTTAACAATTAAATCACAATTTCATATACAAAATAGTATTCCAAAAATTATAATTTATAATATTAATATATTAAATATTAATTATAACCGGCTGAGTTAAGCTCATTGCCGTTATGTTTGCAGCGACTCTAATCGGGAAGTTTGAGAGTTCGGTTACCGACGTAGGCGAATTTTCGACATTAGCTAGACACCCAGGAATCAAACGCTGTCTGCAAGAAAATTCTAGACGACTGTTCTTGGTTGGTAGTTTTTCATGGTTTCTGCTATCTTTACAAGGCGAATACCGGAGCGATACCCCACGAAAAGGGCCACGGACCGCCCGCGATCTTACTCGTCCTACCATCTCTACCCTACCACACATGTCGGCGTGTAGATCAGCACCGGATCTCGCCATTACTCTATCTCCCAGGAACAACATTCACTACACTAACGGGACTAATGACCATAGCAGATGACATGACTGAAAATATCAATAGACGTATGTAATTAATTTGTTGCTTCATTTGAAATAGTTCATACAATCGACTAGTTTGTTTTCCTCATCTGAAGAAAACATACGCGAAGAGTGCACTGCTAGAAAGTCCGAGTCTGGCGTCGTAGACACGGGTTGTAACGCCAGCTGTAAGACCTCTGCACAAGAAAAATAGCGAAATACCGATGAATTTTATGAAACATAAGTGGGCTTTTAATGTATTACAGCTGGTACAAGATTAATATCGATAGATGGTATATTGCGACACCCGTGTCTACAGGCATTCCGCGTGGGCCGGGTGCTGACGTCTGGATACAGGAGGCCTAGTATCAAGAGATTGAAGCCGAGCCTCAACATCAACGAACGCCGCCACTTGGAGGCACTGCTCGACACGAGGAAGGTCTTCGGATGAGAGGGCGAGGTTGCTACTGATTCTACCACCTTGTATTAGGGATGAAAGTCCACAAGACATAACGACTAAGCAAGGTTTTAATGAGCATTCTTCAGAAAGTGTATTCCGGTTGCGTATATATAAATATATTATTATTATTATTATTATTGTCGAATAGGCCAAGCTACACGATTAACGTGTGTAATGTTTCCAGGATCAGCTTTTTAGCTGGTCCCTCAGTACAAAGTTGTTACGTCTTGGAGAGCGAATTAGCACATTAGAAGATGATGAAGGGTGAAGGTAAAATCACAAATACAACCAAGTCTACACAGGACTCGAACCTGCAGCCTCCTCGGCGCAGGCGACGGCTGCCGCAACCACGGAGTCGACATAAATATATTATTTCATTTTGTCTCCATTTTTACTTTACTTCACTATGTTACCGGATTAAGCAAAGATACCTAGTGATTAAAAGACATTTATCACGATACTGTAATCTGCCGGACTATTCTGGATACGGGATTGCAAGGCCAATAACATATATACTGTTATAACACATTTAATGAACAATTAAGGTGATTATGAGCCTGAATCTGAGCATACACATGAATGTCACGTTACATAGAATTTACATTATTTTTCTTTGAGCCTAAATAGGTAGGCTCTATTCCTGCCACACATGAAACTACACTTTTTCATTGGCAGTCTCGCCCACCTACATAGCGGGCAAAAGGGCGGGCGGTGAGCCGCACTAATAACACCGACCATGTCCTTACTGCTTTGTTCAATAGCGGCACGGCCCTGAACCCTCTGGGCGGACGCACTCCACGTGGCAGGTAGTTGTGACGAGCGAAGGCGGCTGTCAGCTGATTCTCGCCGGCCGGCGGGCGGCGCGCGTCGCACCCCGGCGTTGCCGGGCGGCAACTCAGTCCCCCCGCTAACTGTCGAGCCCCTGCGGCTACGCACGCACCCACGCACCTTCTTGCGCCGTGGCGATGACCCGTCCTCGGTGGTGTCCCGGACACATTAGCGGCAAGGGCAATGCGGAGATCAAAGCCTACCGTGACAAGGGTGGCTAAGTCACTCACAAACGTAGAGATAATTTAGAGCCTCTCAAGCGCAAGAAATCATGTCTTTTTCGTAGCACACTCAATGCCGAGATCATTCCCGAAGTTCAAGAGAACTTGTCATCTGAGCTTTCACGTAAATGATTCGAAGCACTTCGGCCTTTAATTTGTGCACTCGATGCGATCTCCATGGAAGTTCCAAATTCTATCTCGATCGCACCTCCGCTCTATCTCGATCGCACCTCCGCTCTATCTCAATCGCACCTCCGCTCTATCTCAATCGCACCTCCGCTCTATCTCAATCGCACCTCCGCTCTATCTCAATCGCACCTCCGCTCTATCTCAATCGCACCTCCGCTCTATCTCAATCGCACCTCCGCTCTATCTCAATCGCACCTCCGCTCTATCTCAATCGCACCTCCGCTCTATCTCAATCGCACCTCCGCTCTATCTCAATCGCACCTCCGCTCTATCTCAATCGCACCTCCGCTCTATCTCAATCGCACCTCCGCTCTATCTCAATCGCACCTCCGCTCTATCTCAATCGCACCTCCGCTCTATCTCAATCGCACCTCCGCTCTATCTCAATCGCACCTCCGCTCTATCTCAATCGCACCTCCGCTCTATCTCAATCGCACCTCCGCTCTATCTCAATCGCACCTCCGCTCTATCTCAATCGCACCTCCGCTCTATCTCAATCGCACCTCCGCTCTATCTCAATCGCACCTCCGCTCTATCTCAATCGCACCTCCGCTCTATCTCAATCGCACCTCCGCTCTATCTCAATCGCACCTCCGCTCTATCTCAATCGCACCTCCGCTCTATCTCAATCGCACCTCCGCTCTATCTCAATCGCACCTCCGCTCTATCTCAATCGCACCTCCGCTCTATCTCAATCGCACCTCCGCTCTATCTCAATCGCACCTCCGCTCTATCTCAATCGCACCTCCGCTCTATCTCAATCGCACCTCCGCTCTATCTCAATCGCACCTCCGCTCTATCTCAATCGCACCTCCGCTCTATCTCAATCGCGCCTCCGCTCTATCTCAATCACACCTCCGCTCTATCTCAATCACACCTCCGCTCTATCTCAATCGCACCTCCGCTCTATCTCAATCGCACCTCCGCTCTATCTCAATCACACCTCCGCTCTATCTCAATCACACCTCAGCTCTATCTCAAACTTTCCTCTCAAAGAAAGCTGTGCAGGGGACGTCAGTAGAGAAATGAAAAAAATGCGAATCTTGCAAAACGGAAACAAGACAGACTTTCTAAACATTTTTGGAAAAACTGTAAAATATATGTTTATTTAGAACATGCCAAAATCATTTTTGGGAATTGTATTTAACAGTATATAATAAGATAATAAGATGTATAATGATTTTTGCGCATTCTTTGTCACTTTTTACCTTTCTCGCCGTAAGTATTTAGACAAGATTTCGGCAGTGTAAGATTCTTTAACAATGACATTGGGAGACATGTAAAATCTAAATAAAAAACATATTTTAGTAAATAAAGGTTCAGATCAATCTCATTCACAAAAAGTTGCAGCTATATCTGAGTGATACATTGCGAGCACTCCCAGGCTAGGGACATCTCTATGTAGATACATAAATGTAGTATTAAATTGAATTAAATTGGTTTTAGGATGTATTCTGGGTTTGCCACGAAGTCAAGGAAACAATAAATTGTCTCAACTACCAGCAGAAACAATTAATAGGGCAGTTTTGATTGTTGTCAAAGATGATGTGAATTCGTTAGTCAGCAATAGTTCAGTTATATAAACTAACGTATCTTAAAGCTTTATTGTGAAATATTTAGAAAATGTTTATATAATGATTCACTCATACAAAATTGATGAAGATTCTCCAACATACGAAGTTGACATAGAGGCCATAAACGTTAAGCTCCCTAACAAATGTTTGGTTGTTCTCAAAGGCAGCTTGTTTTCCATTTTCCTTTACAAGTTATAATCTTCATTGTTGAATGATTTTGGAACAAGCCATAAGCCTTTGTTTAAATATAATTAAAATGCATTATTATGCCGTACGTAATTGTATGCACACCCTAGTAAGACAACCACAAGCCTGGTACGTTTTTTCTAATAGTATTTTAAACGTAATAAGTATGTGTTTCATGCTCTGCAATTGACATTGTCGGCCATTTCAGTCCGGCGACCGACAAATATGTGGCCCAGACGCGCAGTTGCACTCACTCCGACAACCCAGACAAAAATGCCCAAATATGTTACCCAGACGCGCAGCTGCACTCACGCAATCTTTTCTTAGTATTCTTTACTAGTCTCAACCGGTTCGGAGATTCTTAGAATTTCGCCCACGGACTGAGTAGACGCTACACTTTATGCAACAATCACATCATTCAGACCACTTAGTTTGTTAGCAAATTGTAAATCCTTGCACAACTTAATAATTTGTTTCAATTATATTTCGACCATGCTCTTAATATTTAATTGAAGATGTAATGAAAGATCAAATCTGATTGGCTCAGCTCCTGACACTGCGCGTCGCCACCGTCTCCCCACTGCTCTCTTACCAACAGGAAAGTGAAGTCTTCAGCCTGCGCTTGTTCATGCCAAACGTTCTGACATGGCGTTCTGAATTTTACTAATTGTGCTAGTCAATAAGTAGCACTTCTCATCTCGTTTATAATAGACGCCGTAACACGGTGTTTGAACCTCAATACAGTTCGTGCTAATTACCGTAATGTGTGTGTAATGCGCATCAGACATGAATCTGCTTTCATCTCAATGTGTCGTGCGAGTGCACCGAGTTACATCACAATTGCTGATTGATGCCGCCTGCCTGGTGATATATGCATGATGGCCTTGTCTACAACATAATCAGTGCAATACCTAAACTTGTGAAATTGCTTTGCACAGAAGTGTGTGTTAACCATCCCCCTGCATTACACAACTACTTCGATAACGTGTGTCCAGGACATTGTGACTAAGCACGAACAGATAACTACGATCTCATCCCTATGTACCATGTCAATTCTGTACTGCGAAATATCTTTCACATTAGCAATCGTAATCGGACGGTGCTGCAGCTTCGGGTATGTCCTAGCATGAATCTCACGGCGCCTGCGCATCTCTAAGCAACAACCAGTATGATGGATTGTAATGTATGTTCAATGTCATGCGTTCTATTTCAGCATAAGTAAAACTGCTATGTTCCATTTTACATGTTTTCTCCCATCAAACGTCAACTTCAATGATTTTCTTTTCGTTGATTCACATTTACCAACGCTTATGATGTTGACGCAATCCAATCAAAAACATTTTCAATGGAAAATGTAGTTGCTTTATTGCAACTTTATGTAATGTTTGTTCAACTTTAATTACATTGTTTCAAAGTATTACTGATTCACCCAAATGATAGAAATTTTCCTCTGTAAGTGTAACTAATTGCAGCAATCGGCGCGTGTATTCACCTTCTACGTACACTGGTCCTTCGAAGCTATTGTATGCTAAGTGATTCACACGATGCTTATCATAGACCATCCGCCTTCAACCAAGCCACCGACTCAACCAGTCCACTGCCAACAACCCAACTCTATCGTATGAAGTTGAGAGGACAGAACATGAGCTCCAGAACTAATCTGATTGGTTGTTCTTAAGGGCAGCAAACATTTTTTCTTTTCCACGAATTTATTACAGTCTAGGTTAGAGTCCCTTAGGTTATGTTCAACCAATGTGATATTATCTGCATGGATGAAGAACACACATTTATTCAGTTGTATTTTTTTCACTTTCTCTACATTGTCCCCCAGGTAGACCCACTATACACACACAAATTATCTCAAAAAGAACCTTTTAGAATGTTCTTAAAAATATTATTATACATAAATAGACTCAGATGTGTACCATTCCAAAAAGATTAACATCAACAATTTCATATACGAAACAGAAAAAAATAAAACATAAGTGTGCCTATGTACGACTTTTCCCCTATACAAACACATCGACGGGATATACTACTTGCAATATAGGTAAATATTTTTTATTATAATAACTATTATTACTATTCAACTGTTATTGAAGTCAAACTTAAGATTGAAAATATTTTCGGTCTCGAGGAAAATCATTTGTACTGACATGTTATTTCACCTCAATAAAATGGAATCAGGAAATCTGTCACTAACTGCCCAAAACGGAATATAAAACTGGATTTAACTGGTGTTCCCACTTTCATTGCGCTGCCCTTTATAGGATTATGGCGCATCTATTTTCTGGAATTTTGAACTCAATTCCTGAAACATCGTAAGATGTGCGAATTCTAGTCTAGTCTTTCAATGCTAGTAGAGAGCAGTGAACCTAATGGATTTGATATACACTGCCTGACAAACAAGTGATGCATTCAGAAGTGGTTGGAAGTGAATGAAACTACATATGCTGAAAGACCATGTGACTTTATTGAACTTTTTACAAAATGGGACGAAAGATCCAAGGCTGTTGGCAGTTACACGTGGAGAGTTGGCGCGAGGTCAATATGGTGTCGTTCCTCTCCTAGCTGCAATGCATGCCCTTATGCGGTTCGGAACGGTGTCACAGGCTTTAGATCCTCTCTTGATGCAAGTTCGCAGTTGTTGCGGTTGTTCCTCCAGATCCTGCAGGATGATACTCCGAAGGAGTCGCTTCCCAATGACATCCCACGCGCGTTCAATTACGGAAAGGTTCAGCGATCTTGCTGGCAACGGGAGGACCTCAACATGCTCCAGGCAGTCCATAGATACACGCACTCTGTGTGGGAGTCAATTATCTTGTTCGAATACTGTCCCAGGATGGTGTGCCATACCGGTTAGGTCGGGCGGATGCAGAATGTCTGTGACGTTTCGCCGTGCTGGCAAAGTTTGCATAAGCACTATTGGAGGTGATTTGAACGCTGGCTCACCACACCATAATTCCACCTCCGGCCTTCACGCCGCTACGCTAGAACACGATGGTAATCGGAGGTTATGGCAAAGTCACTGGAGATTATGGGACTCATCACTGAAAATTATGCGTCGTCATTTTCCGATATCCGAGCCACCCAAGAACGGCACCAATCCCAATGCCGGCGTCTGTGTTCCAGTGTCAATGGCAACCGACGCATGGGGCTGTGGGACTCCAATCCGGCGGATGCGAGTCGAGTCGCTGTGCGGGAACTCAAAGGATGTTGTAGAGTCGCCAGTACATGTTCACGGATGGCGGGTGCCGACGTCATGGGATTCCGGACTGCTTGGCGCACCATACGCGACGGTCCTCCCTGGAGGTCGTGTTTCTTGATCGAGCCGAGCTTGGTCGCCCTACACTCATTGATTCCAACATCGGCTATCTGAATCCCCCACATGCCTGGCAATTGCAACCAGCCGCATACAGTCCCACAATGCGGCATCTGTCAAATGCAGTCAATTGGTAGATAGGCAGGCGAAGGCGCCTGCGTGGCATCGTGGGAGTTTTGTTACTGTAGGTAAAAGTCTTTCTTCACTCTCTGACTCAAAACAGTTGACTGATAATAGCGTAATAGGGCGGTGACATCACCAATGCACTCTGATGGGCGTTATACACATTACTGTCTCGTGTGAATCTAATAATTTACTGGTATTCAATGGTATGCATGTATACCAAAATGGACCACTCCTGGGTGCATCACTTTTTTGAAAGGCAGTGTAGATGCAACACAGTACATTAACAGCAATAATACTGTACTCGCTTATCAAGCAGCTGGTTCTGCTAGAAAACGTAGTGACGTCCAGCAAGAAAATGACAACGATGATCAGAAGGCAGGTGAAGAATAAAAAGCAAATTACACTCCAACAATCGTCATGTTTTCTACTGCGTTGAAGAATGTAAGGAACCCGCAAAATTTCGCCGTAAATAAAAATTCCACTGAATTCCATGAACAATTGTGATGTGAAAATGTTTGCAGATAAGAACTGTTCATCGCAATGCAAAATAGTCGACTGATAGACATGTGTAGTTCTAATGGCAATATCAATGTAGTGTGAAGCATTGTATAGTGATGCATTTGTGTATTTTTGAAGAACTAAATTGAATAAAAGCAATAAAATATTAATTCTGAGCCGTACATTGTAATGAATTTATTCAGGAAGCAAAGATTCGTTTTCTAGCAGCGAAAGTGTTCGAAGGACTGCACCTCAGTCAGACGGAACAAAATTGGAAAACTGTCGTTTTTATCTCCAACAAGTTTTGCGATATTATATAAATGTCGTCCTCCCCGCCATATTCCATGATGTAGCGGCAATCCTCAGCGATATGTCGAGGGTAGGAATGCTACATCGATGACGATATTTTCAAAATAACTATGTTTTGAAGAAACATATGGTTTATATTTAAACATATGAATCTCTTTTGAAATCCAATGATTATAATCTATATTTCTTTTCTGAATGAAAAAATAATCAACATTTATACGTTAAATACGAAATAAATATTTCAAAGGATCTTGAATGTCCGAATAAGGCAGCTTCGAAGGCTGTGATGCTGACGTTACGGCCATCTTGTGGTCTTCCTCAGAGCTAGTTTTAAGTTTCTTTTCACACTAATTATAAATTAATAAACACTGCCATTATCGAATAAAATTCTCTCTCATGTAAATGTTTCATGAGTTCCTAAAACAGATGGATTTTTGGCGACGTTCTAATTTTGAATATTGATGATTGCATTTACAATCCTTGTACATCGTTGTCTTTGCTCTTCCTCCAAGTCCGAATCTCGGAGAGGACGCGTTGATAATTCTGCGATATCTTTCCGAACAATAGCAGTATGTACACGAAGTGCAATAGCAGTATGACTACGAATATAAAAAATACGAAATAAAAGGGCTCCGTGGCACATAATAATACACACGTGTTATTGGAAGAAGAACAAAAAGTAAAATGTATATTCATATGAAGTGCAAAACTTAGCATTAGATTCACTGCGACAGACTGTGGCTACAACAGACATCGTCGCGATTTAACTATTATAAAAGTAATTAGCAAGCCTCTCATTACAGTTAACATTACGTAATGGTGCATAGCACGCACTACTGAGTTCAGATAGTTGCACAACTGGAAACCACTGTTCTTAAAACGAGCACTGAACTGTTCATAAGCATTAGTAGATGAATTATGAGCGGTTACACAACAGTGTAAGCAATGTTAAAAATAGTTAGCGAGTTAGTTAATCGTAGAATATAAACCGAACATTAAAACATCTTTCACACAGGAGATAATACAATTTGAGTGCGAGCGAGACGAAACGACATGCGTGCGTCTTACATGAAAGTTGCAGCCCGCCTGAATTGTCTGTTTGTTCCGAGATGGAAGGGAGAAAACGTTTCGCGGTTGTGAGCAACGAGAGCCAATGAGAGACAGACTTTCGTTTATTTGGAATAATTAAGCTAGGCTGGCTTATAATTTTAAAAAATGTGAGTGAGCATATGACAATTAAATTGAGAAATTAGGTGAGATGTGCGGCGCTAATACATTAGGCGTTTGCAGTCCATCACATTTCCAAAAACCCCAACACGCAGCTACGTTGTCGCGTGGGCTGAGGTTCTGGGAAGTTCGGGAGGAGGTGAAGCGGCGCAGATATATTTCGCAATCTTGCATCACGCTGAAACAGTAAATGAATGATTAAATATGGACATATAATTAGCGTTATAAATTCGTACAAAACTAGGTTGCTCTTTCATGACAAGAACTTGCATATAAAAATATACAAATTATAATAACGTAGCTTTAAAGGCTTGCTCCGGCAATGATGTAGGTTGATGTGCCGAAGTACCTAAAAAGTGACAGGCAGTCGTCCCTTCAACGTCACTCGCCGCAGAGCTGGAGTCCGTGGGGAGGTGATCCGAGATATTCCAAATCCGCTACGGCACTGGGACTTTGCAAATAGACAACATCGCGAAAGCCCACACAGAGTTTTCTAAATATCGATTGGTTCGCTTGGTCTCTATCCTCCGATTTATACTTTATGCCCCACCTCCACTTTCGCTGCTATTGTTCATTCTCACTGCCACCAAACATCTCAGTTTACGGTATGTGTTCGAAGGATGACGGGAAAATGTTCGGAATACTTTAGACATATGCCATTTTTCAAGATAAATTCAGTTTTATACTTCTCTTACAGAGAATATGAGAACGTCTGCTCCACTTCCATCACCACTACCTTGATATGAGCAAAAAGCTAATATCGAGACGCGGAAAATATCGAAAGCATAAACCGACGGATCCAAATCGACGCACAAGACGCCCACCTGCTTCCTTACCTCGCTTCTCATACTGCCTACTTGTCTCCGTGCCGTCTCCCAGCCACCCAGGCTAGGCGGTGGCGGCGGCGGCATGGCATGGGGAGAGGGGTATTATATTTTGCCAAATTTCACTTCACGACGCACCTATCTGATTCTGATTTACACGATTGATACGGCATTGGATTCAAGAAGTATGTCGCCATCGCACTATAAAGCCACATTTTTTAATGTAACAATTTTCTAACTTTCAACACTTCCCGGCTAACAAGCATGTAACTCCGCGGGTAACAAGCATTTTGAAAAACTATTTTTGGAGGTTTTTGGAAAAAGGGCTTTCTGGCGTACATTTTATATTAAACGCGAGTCATATACCGTTTACAGATCAACAATAGAACCGTTTGTTTAGACATTAACGGTAATGTAAATTCCCCTATGACAGTGATGCGATCTATTGAACTTTTCTACAAGTATTTTGCGGACCAGTTAGTCTTAATGTTTTCCAGGAAAGCCTCCATTTTCTTGCCTCCTGTTCGTCCCATAAGTGTTTTCCTTCATGAATATTCGCGCGTAAACGAATCTTATCACAAACTGCATTTCAGCCCAGATTAGACAGAGCAAACTCATATATTGATTAAAATATATGACGAACTGCCAGCTATCATCTGGGAAACTGTTATTGAATCAGAAACTTTGTTAAATTATTATGTGGAAGCTCCCATTTGGATAACCACGATCCAGATTATCAAAAGTCAATTCTCGTACATCTAAAACGGAGTATAGGCAGGGACTTCTAGCTTGAAAGACCCGACTTGGCACACGTTCTTGAGAAGAATCAATTGTAGCGCCTCACGTTGGGACGCGCTTAGAGAAAGCGAATATTCAACAAAAAAATGCAAAGATCACTAATGCGACCGAGCACGTACGAGTGTTGTCTAAGACATCGAAAGCAGCGCGGAGGACAGAGAATTCGCCAGGGGCCTGCCAGCAGGGACAAAGACCTTGTTCTTTTGCTTCCATGACCGCCCGTGACCCGAGCGAACACGTGCCAAGGACCAGTATCAGGTGCTTTCTTTTTGTTGTCAGGCAAACTATTGAGGGCTACGTCTTTGTGTTATTATTAATTCATTAAGATCCTTAAATTCTCATACATTTGAAAATTCATCAATTTATTTTATGTAACAATGTTTCCAGATGCCGCATTGTTGTATATACGACACGTGCCGTTCTGCCTTACAAATGTTTTTAAAGGCACTATTAGCCTAGTAATTCTGAATGCCTTAGCCTAGGCCGACATGCAGACGAAACTCTGACTTAGTCATACTTTTTCTAAATTTGGAATTTAAACTAATTTTACCAATTACTGAAATTTGTATACATGTATAATATCTAAAAGGACGCATTCATATTTGTAGTGGTAGATATTCCAAACGCACGTATTTTAATTCGTTACTATTAATAACCTAATATTGAAATCGAGGCAAGGGAAAAGCAAACGTCTTGAAATACATTTAATTTTTCTCAAGATTGTTTGCAAATTAAATTTGTTTGAATAAATTCCTCTGTGTACGGCATCTAATAATCCTGCCTCAATTAACCCGGCTGCGGTCTTCAAATTTACTTCCTCTCAACGTCCTCGGTCGAAATGGACCCATATAATCTCTCAGGCATATTATTTACTTTTTCAATGATCTTATTTAGTTTACATAATAGAAAATTGAAGTTATGCATCTAAATATTATAAACAATTATTTTAGTACAAATGTGATTGACATGATTTTTACATGTAAATGTTTTTATTTGGAGCAATGCAAAGTAATTTTGTTATCTGGTTTGCAACACAATTGTCATCTTCACCTTTTACGAGTAGAATCTGAAAAAATGAATTTGAGGAAGTGAATAATTCACCATATTTCTACTTTTCTATATGTTCTCTTGATAAAGTTTGGAACAGATGTGTTTCATAATGGCTTTACAAAAGATTCCCTTACGTTTTCTAAAAGAAGGTTTATTCTGTTATAACATTTTTTCTTAGCTATCTGGATTTACTTTTGTGAACAAAGTGAATGAATTAATGCAAGATCTATTTTATTAGTGAAACAACAAGAGACCACCACATTTGTTTTTCTTTATGATGAATAGGAACTTATCCTAAAGTATCAACATCTCCTTCAGTGGTTAATACTTATGGTTTCTTTTCTTCAGACTCGCAGACCATTGTGAAGTGTGCTTTGAAGAAAATCACACTTGTTATTTCGTGGCACATACGACACTAATGTCGTGTCATTTGCAAAAGCGAAAGTAAAATAGAAGTTTGTTCTGCTTTTGGTCTAAAGAAGTTTTGGCGATATAGGTTTGCTGAATGTTTTTTGTTCATAGTTCCAACGATAGTGATGACCCGTTTCAGAATCTCCTGACTCAACTGGTATAATGTACAAAAAATGGCACAAGTTATATTGTGACCCTTCAGACGAGAGGATAATTGTAGTACAGCTTCTATTCTAAGATTTTGTTCTCTACCTTGCCCTCCTTGTTTGCCTGTGTATTTATTGAACGTATTGAACATTCCACATGTTACTTGTTTCATTGTCAAAAAAAAAAAAATATAATTCCCCCGTATTTGAGATCTTTCGCATGTGCTCTCGAAATGCACATTCCCCTCGAAAAACGACCAATTATTCATCGATTGCTACATACAATCCAGTATTATGCAATATCGTTAGAGGAAAAAACCTCCGAATACTAGATTTAGATGTAGTCAAAATACAGTAAAAACTGAATGTGACGCATGGGAGAACAACATTAGCGCACCTTTTCTTGAGATCCAGAATCCCATCCTATCATTTTAACTACAAATAGTTAAAAGATGAGTATTTTTTAAAACAAAGAAATAAATATAAAATTTTAAAAAGCGCGAGATTAGCAAATTTTGAAAAACTAAACATTTTCGTTACCGAGTTATAGAAAACTTATTTGGAACGGTAAACGAACTGCAGATTTGATTTTTCTTAATTGCTAACAAAATAGTAACTCACCCTCAATTCTACTCCTACCACTAGGAGAGTTTACCAAACTGTCGTAGTGAAGTTATATTTTATCCAGAAGCAAAACAAGGGGCCATTTCAGCATTTGCTTAATGTATCAGGAATGTGGCCAAAAACCTGAACAAGATGGGGATCATTGATCCGGAAGCTGAAGTACATTATTTTTTAAAAGCATAATCAATCTTTTTAAAAATGAATACTATACAAATGTAAATTAATTCATTATATATCATTGTTTTATTAAATAATCATTACTTTTCTTTTTGATGATCAGTATAGTCTCTAATTGTATAGAAACAGTTATGAAGCAGAAAAGATTTTACTTTTAACTTAAATTTGTGTACCGACTTTATTTCTACGGCGTGTTGTAATTATAAACGGCTGCCGAGCCGGCCCCGGCTGCCGAGCCGGCCCCGGCTGCCGAGCCGGCCCCGGCTGCCGAGCCGGCCCCGGCTGCCGAGCCGGCCCCGGCTGCCGAGCCGGCCCCGGCTGCCGAGCCGGCCCCGGCTGCCGAGCCGGCCCCGGCTGCCGAGCCGGCCCCGGCTGCCGAGCCGGCCCCGGCTGCCGAGCCGGCCCCGGCTGCCGAGCCGGCCCCGGCTGCCGAGCCGGCCCCGGCTGCCGAGCCGGCCCCGGCTGCCGAGCCGGCCCCGGCTGCCGAGCCGGCCCCGGCTGCCGAGCCGGCCCCGGCTGCCGAGCCGGCCCCGGCTGCCGAGCCGGCCCCGGCTGCCGAGCCGGCCCCGGCTGCCGAGCCGGCCCCGGCTGCCGAGCCGGCCCCGGCTGCCGAGCCGGCCCCGGCTGCCGAGCCGGCCCCGGCTGCCGAGCCGGCCCCGGCTGCCGAGCCGGCCCCGGCTGCCGAGCCGGCCCCGGCTGCCGAGCCGGCCCCGGCTGCCGAGCCGGCCCCGGCTGCCGAGCCGGCCCCGGCTGCCGAGCCGGCCCCGGCTGCCGAGCCGGCCCCGGCTGCCGAGCCGGCCCCGGCTGCCGAGCCGGCCCCGGCTGCCGAGCCGGCCCCGGCTGCCGAGCCGGCCCCGGCTGCCGAGCCGGCCCCGGCTGCCGAGCCGGCCCCGGCTGCCGAGCCGGCCCCGGCTGCCGAGCCGGCCCCGATGGTTTCTACGGCGACGACGGCAACAGAATCGTATGCATCGGCTGTGAGGGGCCTAGCGGCAAATAAAAATCGAGAAGGGTCGAATCACAAGAAGTGTGTTGTGTTCGGTGACTCCATAGTGCGTCACGGAAACCTACATGTCAAGTGCTCCCCGGGAATCCGCGTGGAGCAACTGAAATCACAAATTGAAGCCAGCGAGGTGGAAGCCCCGGAAACTGTTATCATTCACGGAGGCTCAAATAACTTACGAGAATGTCACTCGTTTGACCACCTCACGGGCGAGATCTACGATCTTGGGGTAGCAGCGAGAAAGCGCTTTCCATCCGCCCGCATAGTGCTTAGTGGTGTAATTCGCCGCCGGGATGTTTGGTCCCGTAAAGTCGCTAGGGGGAATCGCGACATAGACTATGTGGCAAAAGCGCTCGGGTTCATCTTTGTGGATCCAAACGGGTGGATCTCGGAGAGCGCCCTAGGCCGGGACGGCGTCATCCACCTCAACCGGAGGGACTCCGTGGCGCTCAGTGGCCTCTACACCAAAGTGGCAGAGTTCTACGCACGCCCTCCTGTCATCCGTTGACGCTGTGAATGCCCGCCGATCTTTCACGCTACGGTCGAATGGCGGGCTGTGGCGATAGGGTCTCGCACTGGTGACGGAAACACATTCTCGACAGTGAGGAAAATAATTGGTCAGGGTTTTACAAATATGGTCACAAAGAATCGGAAATAAAGAAGAAATTCCTATCGTTAGAGATACTAACGGGTTACTAATAGATGATAGGGAAAAAGAAAACGCATTTAGCGCCTACTTCAGTTCCGTTTTTAAAACAAAATGTCACCATACTCAGATATCGAGGGAGGCTGTACCCAATCAGTTTAAAATAGACGTAAATGCATTGCGAAAGCGAATTAAATCTATGAAAAATGGAAAGTCCCGGGGTCCAGATGCCATTTCAACGGACATAATTAAACTCAGTGGAGAGGCAATATTACCATATCTAATAAGATTATTTCATATTTCGATCAACAATTCAAGCGTTCCAAAAGATGGGAAGCTAGCTACTATTGTTCCGATTTTTAAGAATGGTGACAGAACTGTTTTAGCAAATTATAGTCCGGTAAGTCTTACGTCAGTTGTATGTAAGATAATGGAACATCTGATAACTAGCTATATTAGATGAGAATGGGAACAAAAATAATGGCTATTTCAGGGACAGCATGGTTTTAGGAATGGTTTCTCTTGCGAGAGTCAGATAGTATCATTCTTTCAGGATATAGCAGACGAAGTTGATGATAGTGGGAGGGTGGATGGCATAATAATAGATTTTGCGAAGGCATTTGATGTTATCCCACACGATAAACTAGTTCATAAATTAATGCATTCGGGTATTGACACCAGAGCTGTGGCGTGGATTAAAGAATTTCTTCGAGATAGAAAACAGAAAGTCCGAGTTGGACAACAATTTTCAACTCTGGCAGAGGTTACTTCAGGGATCCCTCAAGGAAGCGTATTGGACCCCTCCTGTTTCTCGCGTTTGTAAACGACCTGCCAGACAATTTATGTTCCAAGGTAAGACTGCAGATGACTGTATAATATATCGAGTTATTCAATCAAAAGTAGGCGAGAATATTTTGCAGGATGATCTAAATAGATTGCATTTCTGGGCAGAAAAAAAATAGCACGATAATAAATAGTTCAAAAAGCAAAACCATCACGTTTTGTAGGGGCCGCAAACATAGTGAAAGTCAATACCGTTTAGGCAACGAAAATATTCCAAGAGTCCTGGCTTGTAAGTACCTAGGAATAATACTTGATAGCAAATTAAATTGGGAAAATCAGGTTACCTTTGTCGTAGGGAAAGCCTGGAGGTCTTTGCATTTTACAATGCGAATACTAAAAAAGAGTACTGCGAAAGCGAGAGAATTAGCTTACCTATCTTTAGTTCGTCCATTAATGGAATACGGGGCAATTTGTTGGGAACCTTATAGAAATTCACAAAAGGAATATTTGAATAGAGTACAGAGAAGAGCGTGTAAACTTACTTTCCGCAGCAATAGGAAGAAAGTAGAATGGGAGTCTCTAGAAATCAGGAGGGTTAAGGCAAGACTCTGTACTATGTACAAAGCGTATGCCGGTTATCCAGCTTGGAAAGATATTTTCATTCGACTCGATAGACCCACTTACTTTAGTAGAGCTGATCACAAGCCCAAAATTCAGTTCAGGCCACAGAGAACAGATGTTGGAAAATTTTCATTTACAATTAGAACAATAACGGACTGGAATACGTTACCTGCGACAGCCATGGATCCCTTTCTTCTAGGTGTACAAAGTTTTAAAAGTAGATTAACCACATTTGTATAAGTTAGGCGCATTAAAATAGTTATTATTTTAGTTATAATTTTATTATAAGTTATTTTTATTATTATTATTAGTAGTAGTAGTATTGTGATAATCACTATTAAATGCATTGGTTTGTTAAATATACAATTAAATATACGTAAGGGAGGAGAGGGGCTAGAGGTGAGATGAGCTTGGCGTGATAGAGATCAGAGGGTGGACGCACTGAAGCAAGCAGTGGAATCGGTCGCCCAAGTTGGGCCGTGTAAATTTTTCATTGTCGCGTGCAAGGCACTAGTGAAAGTTTCTCACCAGCCTCGACCAAGAGGCATTCAACGCGACTAGTGCGGTAGGCGCCTGCGCTGATCCGTATTCCGGCAATAGGTACGGTATTCAATGAACGGAGAGTGGAGACGCTGACTCATACACAATACACCCATAATCTAAGATAGGACGGATGCTTGTCCTATATAGGCGCAAAAGACACACTCGTCTGCGCTCAAAGACCTACCAGTAAGAGCGCGAAGGAGGTTCAATGGAGATACACATCGGCTCTTCAAGTTTTGAATGTGCTTTCGCTATGTTAAACTCTTCTCGAATGTCAGGCCAAGGAAAGTGCCCGATTCAACAAAGGGAAGTTGATGACCCCCAAATACATCAGGTGAATTATACAAAAATTCTTGCGACTGGATTTTGAGGTCGAGAACTTGAATCTAGTTTTATCGCTCCAATCTTGCAGTTTGTTGAGGAAGAGCTGTAACTGATTCTCAATAACTTGCATGCTCTTCGAGGAGCAGAATATGGCGAAGTCATCAATGAAGAGCGATGCTTTCACAGGCTCTCGAATTACTGATGCGATACTATTGATAGCAATGGCAAACAGACACTCAGAATTGATTCCTGGGGAACCCAGTTTTCCAACTGATGAATTAAGTAATGTGTCACCAAGACGGAAACATCTTGACAAAATAAAATCTAATAGAAACTAGGGGAGACGTCCCCCAAGACCCAAGAATGCAAGGTGCGAAGAATTCGGTACCTCCTGGCGGTGTCATACGCTTTCTCGACGTCGAACAAATTACTGCAAGGTGTTGTCATAGCACAAAAGAAGTGAAGGTGTGTGGTAAAGGCGACTAAGAGGTCCATGGTTGACCGGTGCTTCCTGAAACCACACTGAAAAGGTGCAAAATTCCTTTGTGTCAGATAGTGACCAAAATTGAGCGGTAACTTGAAAGGATTGTCTGACCTCTCCTTCTAGAGAGATTGGAATAACAATGTCTTTACGCCAAATCCTTGGTGATCATCCCAAATCAGGTTGAAAATGCGAAGGAGAAAACAACTAGCATTTTCCGGTAGCTGTTTAAGCTTTTGATTATGTATCTAGTCCTGGAGCATAATCTTTTGCACAAGCGAGCGCACAAGAAAATACATCAGTGCAGAAAGAGGAATAGTAATCTTCCTCCACGCGACTTGAGAAATCTAGTCTGCAGGTCTCCATTCTCCTTTTGGTGATCAGAAAGGCAGGAGAGTAGTGTTCTGAGCTGGAGATCTGTTCGTAGGGTGAAGACAATTCTTCAACTATATCTTCCAGCGAGGTGAGAAGATTTCCATTTACCAGAAGCCCTGAGACAGGGATGTCTTCCACCGATCTCTCAAACCTTTCGCATCACTACTTTAGGGGAGGTACGGCAAGTGAGTAATATATAAATATAAACCCTCCAGGACGCGGCCAGCACTTTTCAGTGTGGTCAATCTAGCTCTGGTTCGTGATCTTTTAAAATGTATCAATTATCCATGCTTGGGAACCTACTAAGATTTTCCAATGTCCGTTTCCGATCACGCACCACGGTGGCACAGTCGGCATTCCACCATGGCACCGGAGGATGTCGTGGGCGACCCGACGACTTCGGGATCATCAGGCCGCATGAAGAACATCAGTAAAATAGGTAACCATAGCATCGATATCGTTTGGGCAGGAGGAATGAATATATTGCACACCGTTAGAGAAAAGGACGGTAGGTGTATTCGAACGCATACAGTTTAAAAGTGAGTTCGAACGATTTGTTCCTCAGGGCCGGTTTCACCACGTCCGCTTAAGATAGTTAAGCGAGGCTTTAGCAAAAATAAGCGAGCTTAGGTCAAAATAGCGTTTCACCATGGTTCGTAAGCGTCGCTTAGCATTAAGCTAAGCTCGCCGAGCGATCGCTTAAGGGACTAAATCGGCTTAAGGAGACCAAAGAAACATGGCAGAGAGGTTATGTGCAATTGCATTCGGTGACGACCACCACGGTTTGAAGATAGAATTTCTCCACCTAGATGGATCCGAGAGAGGACAAAAACTCCAATGAAATTGATTTTCGGACAGGCTTTCGCTTTTCGAAGAGATGAACATTATTGGTGTTGAAGCAGATTTAAAAAAAAATAGAATTTACATCTGACATATGTAGTGTAGCCTAGCTATAACTACAATACATTCTTGGCTATCCGGGATGAGCCGTGTCTCGGTCAATTGAACTGACGTTTCGGCCATCTTGCTGTGGCCTGCTTCAGAGTAGTATAGCTCTGACTATTTTATTCCATTTGCCAATGTTTCAATTCATTATTCAACTTTCAGGGCTGTAATTGTACAATTAGATATTTTGTAATGTAATATGATTATTCTTTTTATAAATAATAAATCTGACCTTCCTTTCAACACGACAGTGTTGTTTGTACCATGTAATACAAAATTAATAACGATCTTAAAATAATTTGATAGAATTATCAAATAATGAACAAAAATAAAAAAAATCACACACTATCTGCAAACTATAAGGACTGAACCAAATGATGATGGTCCACGAAACAGTACAAACAACTTCAAAGCACGGAGACAACTGTGTCAAAAGAACGTGCAAAACGATGTGTTTACTTTCTAGCGTTGCCAACATTAGCGGAAGATGCACAAAACACGCTTAGCTAGGACGCGCCGCTAGATCGCTTCGAGGGGACTGGTGAAAAACGTTTCCCGTAAGCTCGCTTAAATTTGGAACTTAAATTTTGAGCCAGCTTAACAAAACAGCGCTTAAATATTGGTGAAATCGGCCCTCGGAGAACAGGGAGTCATGGATAAGTACCGCGACACCACTGTGAGCACGAATCCGTCATCTTGATCAAATCGAAGACCGAGGGGATGATGGGGAAGAAGGTGCGTTTCCTGAAGGCAGACTTTAGATGGTCTTCGGCAAGAAATTATCAATCTCAATTCTTCTGAGTGTATACGAACGCCGCAGTCATCCTGGCTGCTGCTGGAGATTGTCGTCTGTGTTGGGGAGATTTCCTGTTTTTTGCCACAGGCGACAGATCTACATGGACTGGAGGATCACTCAATGTGAGTCTCAGAAGTGCTAAGACGGGACTTCAATAAAGAATGTTTGCTCAGAATTGATATGGAATATATTTTCTTAAGAGGCTCAATAGATGTGTTCTGTGGCTCAATAGAGTGTTTGGCTGTTTTTTAAACTTTGTATTATTACCTTTTCACCTTAGATGCACGCCTTATCGTCAGGGAAGTCTATAGGCGACACCTGACAATTGAAGTGCGCTACTGTCATACACAACCTGCTCCAGCTCAACTTGCTGTTACCCCTCAGGACTTGGTCTTTAAAGTACTGGAGAAGGATCGTGACAGGTCTACGGATTTGTAGCCTGGTGTCGACGTTTGGCCTCAGGGAAGGAAACGTTTTCGGTGACTCTTATCTTATGAATCCCTCTTTCCCGGAGAAACATAGCGCATCGGTTGTAGTTGGCGGGGTGGTCATCTTCACAATTGACACAGTGCGATAGTGTAGTAACGTGATGTTGGTCGTGCACTGACGCACCGCACTTTCCTCACTGAGCTTACCGATATACATCGTTGCTGGGAATATCCAAGCCTTTGACACTTAAAACAGTATCTGTACATACTGTCGCACATGGAGGTTGTAGAAACCCCAACTGATACTTTCCGGGTGAAATGGACGGTCAAATATAAGGATCAGAGTTGATATAGGAATCTCTTTCCCCTCCCCTTTCCTTTTGATCAGACTCAACTCTTGAAAAAGGTTTTAAGTTCCTCTTATTTTTCGGAAGCAAAATATGCATGATTCACTTCGCCTTTGCACAGGTTAAAAGTTGGGTGCGTCGTCACTACCACCTGAAGGCTAGCAATTTGTTAGGTTTTTAAAAATGTCTATCTGCTCGTCGGTACGCACTTCAAAGAGAATCGTTCTATTTCACTGTCGCACGACCGCTTGAAGCTTCCCGTACAATTCCTGTATGGCTCGCGCCAGACGAACAGCACTTACGTTTTTAAACTTTTTTCTTCCTCAGCGCATGCCATGAGGAAACGAGGCTTTTTCGGTCAGTCATCTTTTGCAACAAAAAAATGTAAATCAATCGTTCGCTTCGGATATCACTTTTCCTTGCGGAAGGGGGTGAGGGAGGTTTATTATCCATGGAGATGGATATAAGATTCATCCCCGTTGTCCCCACCTACCACGGAGTCCAACAAGGGGGCACTCCATCGGAGTGCCATGTTTGCCACGGATATATAGTGGATATATCACAGCGCTGCCCCGCCCTGGATCCCCCCGCACTCCCTGGAGCTTAGTTCCATACCTAGTCCGAGCCGATTGAGCGGGAGTGAGTTAGCTCCCGACTGCCCGTCTAAAAGAGTTCGAGGCCAAAGCAAGTGTGTTGAAAACCTACAAGGAATGTTCCCCAGTTAAGTTAACAGTGTACCTTAGATCCAAAGCAGAAAATAGCACAAGTAGTAGTTAGGAAACAGACAGGTTCCTCAACTGCCATGACACACATCCCCTCTGACACGGGTCGCCATGCACGGCAAACACATGGGTAAAATAGAAGGGGTAGAAGAAAAGAGACATTATATCACGAGAATGAACGCTGTGGAAGATAAAGATGACTCGTGAAAGAAATGAATACTTGAGAGCCCTCCCTGCGTCCCCCCGTCAGGACGTGGACCGACGACGGGGAGACATAAAATGATAGGTTTCATTTCCTGAATGTTTTGTATTCAAATTATCATAAATGTTCAGAACCGTGTACTATTGTATGTAAATGATACAGCAACTCACGAAGTTGTGAATAAATTAAATTGTAAATCATTAGTAATAGAAAGCAAAGTTGTGATTAATTGGAGTCAATTCTAGAATCGAATCGAAAGAATCGATTCTCTAAGAAATCGAATCCCAACGTAGTTCGACGTAGGTATCAATACCGGAATCGAGCAATTACTATTTAATAAAACACAACCAGGTGTTAATTAAATGAATTTTAATAATAAAATAATAATAATAATAATAATAATAATTATTATTATTATAATAAACAACTACGTGACCAAAAAATATATATTTGATATAAAAATACATGAAATAATACAATTGAAATAATATAATAGTATGTATCAATGAAACAATATATTAATAGAACATAAATGAAAAATATAACACATTACACGCGCGGCGATGGTGTAACGGTTAGAGTATCGGACTGTTGACTGTGGCGGGTTCAAACCCGATCGAAGCCGTGGATTTTTGCGGGCGAAAAAATCCTTCGTACGCCTTCTTTCGGAGGGGAAGTAAAGCCGGCTTAGGCTCCTCAAGCCTAAATGACGCCTCTGAGCTAAATTCAAATCGCCTGTTTCTCGCCCAAGAAATACCTCCTTTCTCTGCTTCGGAAGCGCTGCTAAGGAGCATAGCGAAATTTGCATGGTCAGACGGAAGAGCAGGCCTACTTCAATTCAATTATATGACTAACCAATTTGTCATTTGATTATGTGGACTAATCAACGAAATTGTAACGAATTCAAAGAAACACAACTTTACACAAACGCAATAAAATACTGATTTGAATCAAGAGGTTTGGTTTGGACGAGAAGGTGGTGGTATGTAGAATTCAAACCCAACATTGACTTCTATAAAATTAATAATGAATAACTACATTAATAATAAAGGCAAATGACAAAAACCTGAAAAACACAACAAAAGGGTAGGAATATGCATTTTTTTTAATACATGAAGGTATTCATTTGATTCGGTTTCAGCCTTTTGGAATCGATTCCATCAATATATTACATAGAGGTATTACATAGAGAGATTAATACATAGAGGAGAGATACAACTAGCGTGCGCGAGAACATTCTGCGCAGGTTTCAACATGCGGTGGCCGCATGTCATGTGACTTTGGGACACCGGTAGTTTGTTTTGCGTTGAATTGTGTGTACCTTTGCGTGCTGTTTGTTATTTCTGGTGTTACAGCGTAATTATCTGAGGGGCGTTGTGAAGATTTGCTTACTGCAAACGATCCACACGTGTTTGAGCCTTGTTAAGAACCATGATTCAGTATGGTTGTTGTTTTGGCTACAACGCGCATTGAACTGCTTCCTGAACTGTGCATTGAGGTGCCAACTGACCATATGTACTTGCCACAGGAGACAATCTTGAAACTAGATTGTCTCCCTACGTTGTGGACATTGTAACGTATATTGGAGGATTTGTAGTAAAAAAGTTGGAAATGTCACTTGCTTGTGTTGACTGTAAGATTTGCCGGACTGATAGTGATGAAGGACCATATTCCTTCATTCAGAGGAAGGATGATCATGGGCTGAAATATCCTTCTGAAGATATGAAAATCTGCGAAAGAACAGAAGTAGAAGTAAGAATACTTCAAAGGAGAGGTGACATTTTTAAAAGGACAGCTTACACTACAATTGTAAATAGATGTTTGAGGGAATTTGTAAATAATTCAGTTTTTTGTAATTTAACTTATCATATTATTGGCCAAGAGGCCATGCTAAATCATAGGATGTATTTGATTAAGGCAATATTATTTAAATATGTTGAAATTTGGTTAAAACATAGGAAGAGAAAGACCCAAATTTACCAGAAAAATAGAATTAGATCAGTTAATAATAAAATGATATTATTTAGAGGGCATTAATGCGTGTGTATTTATTGGTGTTAGTAGTATATATTATGTATTTACTGGTGTAAGTTATGTTTGTAGTGTTAGTAGTATGTTAGTGTTTATAGTTTGTATGATTGTAAGTATTTGATTTTTATTAGTAAATTCTTTGAAAATTATGTATTTCAGCTTCCGGGTCAAAGACCCCCATTTTGATCAGGTTTTTGGCCAGTTTTCCTGATCCATTGAGCAAATGGTTAAATAGACCCTTGTTTTGCTTCTGGGCGTAAATGTAGCTTCACTATGCGCTCGTTTTGTTGAGCACTCCTTTTGCTGGTAGCGGTAGAAGTAAAACCAATGTTATGTAAGTGTTTTGTTAGTAATACCAAAAAAATAATATAAAACCTGCAGTTTGTTTATCGATACAAATAAGCTTTGTATAACTTGGGAGGGAAAATATATAATGTCTATAGTTGAAATGCTGGGAAGATAGTTTTGAGCTCCAGAAAATGTGTGCAGATGGTACTTCTCCATATGTCACATACGGTATTTACTGTTTTTGACTAAATAAATCAAAATATATATCAAAATAAAAGTTTGTTTTTCCCCCCTCTACAAATCCTTGAAATATTTTGATAACTTGCTGTTATATGTCTGATGTGGATTATCAATAGCAGAATGTCTAGCATTAAGTAGTAACAGAAACTTGGATTAATGACTCCCATGGAGTTAATTTATTTTACAAATATTTTCTATTTATTATCCTATGCAATAGTACTAGTAAAACAGGTGTAGTGGGGTACGCGGTTGAGAGTGACAAGTTGGACAAAAATCGGAATTTTCATGTACTAAATTAAATAGAGCAAAATAACTTAAAGTAACTTTTCTGTTATAAGCAGCATCCTTGGGGCTGTGTGATAAATGAGAAATGACGCTAGAGTGAGGCATGTTAGATACGTATTAAAAGAAATCATTTAGTACGAGACGGGATCATATAGCTGATGCCTCCTAGCTGTCCCAAAGTCACGTGACTCGGGCGCGAGAGATGTTGATACCCGGCCGGGCCTTCTGCGCACTCTAGTATATCTCTATAACTTATACTCTATGATTTATACCGATTCTCTCTTATACTCTATGATTTAATACCGATTCCACAGGAATCGAAATCGGTAGGTAGAATTGGAACGTCCCTAGGCCATAGAGGAGAGATACAAGGCCATAGAGAGATATCTCAACGCTCTATCGCTTGTCGCCGCCGCCGGTTGTAGTAGCTCAGGCAGGACACGCCCTAAGTACGATACATGTGAACTTTAAAGCTGTGAAAAATCATGCAGGTAAGCTGGTGAACATTATTGACTAGATTCAGTCCCATGGATACAGAAAACGTAATGGAAAACGATCAATGTGCCTTGGGAGCTAGTAAAAATATCGATACGGGACTAAAAAAGGTTTATCATGGAATTACTTATCAAGTGCACTGGTTGATGCATGTAGCATTGCAATCTCTAATGCACAATAGCGAAAACTTTACATTCCGATCAGAAGAGAGTGCTGCTGGAAAGTTCGATGACATTGTGTGGTCAATAAAAGATGACACATCGGTCAGGCATAACTTTTTGCAAGCAAAACATTTCACACAAAAGGGTAGAAAAATAAAAATCAGAGAGTTGATTCACCCCCAAATCCATCAACGTCAAAGCTATCCTTTTGCACTATGGAAGTATTTTATTTCATACCGTGATGTAATTAAAAAGAATTTACCATATGATAATATAATAGATAACCTAATAATAGCCACAAATATTGATATGCACTATACACTGAAACAAAATTTTAAACAGGTCGAAAATAACAATCAGATATTAAGCATATTTAATGCAGAAAGAAGATACTCCTCTGCAAACACAGAATACCCATTTATTTGGAGAGTAGATTTGAACAGCCCACTTTTTAAAGAAATACATCAAACTTTAGAAGGTACATATGATTTAATTAAGATAGCTAAAACATTAGCAGACTGTGTGCATGACGATAAGGAATTTGAACTTGCAGATAATTTACAACAGTATGAGTATACATTACTCACCAATATTGTGAATCAAGAAAACCAATTTTCTGACAATTTTATTACAGGTAAAAACTTAACACAACAATTACAAAACTTGAGAAATTCATTTTATAAAGAAGCTTTTGAAAAAAAAAAAAGAAAGGAACCTTTCAGCCAATAATGAAATAATTGATCCTGAAGCATTTGCAAAAGAACTTGCATCACTAATTGGGAAATCACGAGGAGAAACTGTTGTAATACGCAGAAAGGGAATCATCAAGAAAAATATTGATAAACTTTCTGGTTATTTAATCATTGAAGAAAATGGTTCCTTTGTGTTCTGGATTAATGATGATGATGAAAATTTACCACATAGAAGTATTAAATTATTTAAATCTTACTTTATAAATGCACTTGAACAGCTGTCAGTAGCAGACCTTCACAATTATAAATTACATATTCAAGGTAAAAGTTCAGAAACTGGTAAAAAGTTTGAAACATGCAAAAAGCATTTATTTACCCCAAAATTGTTCTGGGAATATGTTAAGGGCTACAGAAAATTTACTTTGCCTAATAGCAGCAGTAACCTCATAGCAACTGAAAATACAAAACCTCTCCCAGCAGAAAGTTTGGTTTCCATTAACAGAGATATTACAGAGTTTATGGACAAATTAATATTTGCTCCTAATTATGGAGAGACATTTCTGAGTAATTATGTTAAAGGTAAACTAGCAGAAGAGCTTGAATTTCTCCCTGATAAAAAATATGTAGACATGTTTGAAAAGGAATTAAGTAAAACACTGAACCCGAAATCTTCAAATAAAGTTATTTCAAATTCTGATGGAGTAAAGCAGTCAATCAGTGAAATTAAACAATTAGTTTATCGAGCCTATCTTAGTTCGAGAACTGTAGAGTACCAAAATATTATTGTTATGAGAAAGATACAATTTAAACAAGAAGCTGTTGAACGGCAGGGCGTACAAGTGTTTTTAAATGACCCATCTAAACAAATTTTAAAAATTATTACATCTCATAGTAAACTGAGCTGTATAAAATTGCATCAATATTTCACTAATTCTTCAAAATATGAAAAACAGGATAGTTTTTTATTTCTAAGGTCAGACAATTTGAACTCAAGTGATTTGCAACAAAGAGTATTAGAAGTGTTTAAATCAAAATTAATTGATTTGTTGGTCATAGAGAACCAACACATCAAAGTGGATACTTTTCAAGCATTTTGGAGAAGTATTATTCATGTTCTTGTCAATGAAAGCAAGAAAAAAGTTATAATGATTGGTGAAAACCTAGAAACATCATATTTAAATTTATGTCCAGATACAGTTCAACTTAAAAAGGATAAAAATAATAGTTTAATTGATCTCAGTGAAGAATCACAACAACATATTTTGGCGAACAGCTCTATTAAATTTCAGGGAAAGTCTGTAAAATTAAGCTCTCTACCAGACAGCAGACACATATTCGGTGCTGAAATGTTATCTAAACTTATTGAAGAAGTTCCAGAAGAGGAAAGTGTGGGAATTAAACCACCTTGCCTTAGTGATCTTGAATCCATGTATTATTTCCCCTGCTTAATAATTAATGAAGAACAGCTAAGAAACAGTGTTCATAACAATCCAAAAGATATTTTTGTTTTCAAAGGAGTAATAGAGAAAGAGATTTGCAAAGTTATGTCCTTTGAAGAAAAAAATCACATAAAGAACTCAAAACATACCTCTAGTAACAATCAATTTCAGTACATACAGAATGACACAAATTCCAGAAAGGCTTTTAAGGAAATATGCTGCAATTATTTGTGTACAAATAAAGTAAATCCTATGCATCTAATAGAGAAAGAAAAAAATTGTTTTATTTGGAAACAGACTTTTGATTCCTCCATTTATATATCACGTGAACTCACTTGTAGAGTTATCAATCCCCACGCACTCAAACAATTTGTTGAAAACTCATCAAGCACTGATGATATTTTCATTATTATGGGTAATAAAAAGGAAAGACAAATTAAAATATCTACACTAGAAACTATTTTAAAAGATGTTCGTGTCAATACTAGTGAAAGTGAAACTAATGATATCGGAAAGAAATATGTCCTAACAAATGATAACAGTGACAATTATGAATCTTTTTTTAAGTGTGTTTGCTCCAGTGATGCTCTTCAAAGTTTTAATATTCATTTGCTGCAAGACAGGAGCGGAAAGCTTCTTTGGAGACGTACAAGAGGTCGAATAAGTCATCTACAAGACCTAATATCCGAGACAGAGAAGTATGTAATTAATGAAAATGAATTTAGAGAAATTGTATATTCTGAAAAACACATTGTAATAGCTGGAGAACCTGGTATAGGCAAAACAACTACCTTAATTCATATAATTAAATCTTTTGAGATAGATGAGTGGATTATTAAGCTTAGTTTAGTGAACATCCAAGATCATTTAGAAAATTACTCTTGTACAAATCACATTGACCCAATTGTGAAGATGTTGCTCTTAAACAATGGAGAAAAATTGTCAGATTTTGAAGAAATTATGTTAAAAAATCGAATTAAAAATGAAGGGTACATTTCAATAATCTTTGATGGGTTTGATGAAATTACAAGTAAAAATCAAGAAAAGGTTATTCATCTGCTTTCAGTTTTAAAAGATACAAAATCAAAGCTCATAATAACCACTAGATTAAATGTTAAAGATAAATTAGAAAATTCCCTTAGTGTGTTTTCTTATTCATTTCAGCCATTTTCTAAAGAAGATCAAAAAGAGTTTTTGCAGGTATTTTGGAATGCAAGTATGAAATTTACTGCCTCACAGAAATTAAACAAAAATCTTTTAAGTAAACAAGTAAATAATTTCCAGAATAATATTTTCAATCACTGCAGCAACGATTTACTTAGTATTCCATTTTTAATAAAGTCAATTGCAGAAATGTATCAACCAGAAATAGAGCAGAAATGCACTCTTCATTATGCCCACAGAGAAGAAAATCTGACTAAATTAGGCATATATGAGAAAATTGTTGGAAAAAGATATGAAAACTTCTTCAATGAAAAAATTGCAGAACCAAATAACTCTGCTTACATAAGAAAAAAAGTAATACAGAATTTTAATGTGGATCATCAGCATCTAGCTTTTCATAAATTGTATTCAAACTGTGAACAAGCAAAAGAGCTTTTGAACATTCTAAATTTGAAATTACCTGATGATCTTGAAGAATTGAAACTCATTGGCCTCATACAATCATCAAGCAGTTCAGAAACATTTAATTTTATTCATCAGACATTTGCTGAATATTTTGTAGCTTGTTTCTTCACTAACCTCCTTCAGCATAAAACAAGTGATTCAAAATATGAGTTAATACAATCATTTCTTCTGAGAGAATTTTTTCGAGATCAGAACAAAGAGATGTGTGATTTTCTAGAAAATATGAGACAGCACAGTGGTAACAACAATTTAAAATCCAAATTGGCATTTATTAAAAGTTGTGATTTTTTGCATGAACTAGAAAGTAAAAAAATATTACAGGTATCTCACTCATCTTCCACAAAAAGAGCTCAAGATGATTTGAGTTTACTTGAAGTGCAACAAAAAGTCGAGTCACATATATCTTGGTTCTCTTCTGGTTCATGTTATTATTATGATGATGATATAAACCTTGATGACATGCATTCTCTTATTATGCACTTTCTAGATGAGAAGGATCTAAGTCAACTAAAAGGAACTTTTGAATTCTTCATGAAAATTCATAGTAAGTCCAAGTTGTGGAAATTAAATGAATATTTGAAGTTCAATATGAATAGAGTAGTCCTTCACTACTTCAGAGAAAGCCAAAAGCAAAAGCAAAAAATGAACCAAAATACACTGAACTTTTGTGCTCAAATTATTCATGAATGCATCAATAACCAAGCATCTTTTGATAAAATAGTTGAATTATTATCCTTCCACAATACCGAAGAACTTACTTGTACAAAAAAGATAGCGGGTATTGAGCAGTTTCTCACTTTGTTATATAAAGATAAAGATTTGCAATGGTTAGAAAGAAAGGGGATTTTTGTTAATACATATTTTATGATTTTAACGCCAGAGATGTCAAAAATATACATTTCCCCTTTAGAAAATCCTAATATTAGAAATACTGGTTGGGGAGTAATATATGCAAAAAACATTTTGAACCACTTCTTAATACCTATTCTTGATTTGTTAAAAGGTGATAATTTTCATACATTTGATGAACAGGCTATCATACGAATGCTTACATATTTTATTGACTTCTGTGCTGAAAAATGTACACATGTTAGCATTTCACCTGAGCAACTTCATACAGCAATAAACCTTATTGAAAGCATGTTAGACAAAAAATCAAATGTTCCAGAGGCACTAACAGTTTGTTCTGAATTTTGTATCATTCTGAAAAAGGCAGGAATAAAGACAATGTTAGCTAATCATAAGCTGCTCTTCTTAGATCCAGCAAGTGAGTTTCTGTGTTCCTTTTCAGTAACAGACAAAAAAATTACAGATTTAATCAAATGGAGACTAAACAACTTAGACAAACCTCAGTCAGATTATTTTAAAGCAGCTTGGGAAATTTTCTATAAAAAGAGAAACTTAAAACGAAGTTTATCAGATAATGGTGCAGAAGATCCTAAAAGATTTAAACATTGAATTTGATTTTCCAAAAGAGACATTTTATGTGCGGAGTAATGTTACATTTTTATATTGTATGATAATTACACGAGTTATTCATGACTATCGACGTCAGAGAAAACAAACAGAAGAGATGGCGCCTAGCATAGCGGGTAAAGAAAAGGATAGTAAAAATTAAAATCAAATGGTGGTGTGATGATCATGATAATGTTATGTTATGTTATGTTATGTAACATTTTAATGAAGATGGTAAAGTGGTAATAAAGAAAGAGTGAATTTATTAATAATTTCAATGGAAATTTAACTGACAAAACGTAAGTGCAAAAATTATCAGGGCAATAAGAAAACTTGAATTATCCGATGATAATTCTTAAAAAAAAAATTACCCTCCTTTATTGTCAAAAACTACCATTTTTCCCCCTCAGTTGTTATTTTACATAGTATGTGTCAAACATATACTTTCTGTATTAGATTGAACTTGCAACAAACCAACAAAAACAAAACATCTCTAGATTGATAATGAAGCCCTGGTCTAGCCCAAGCTCTTTAAACCTCATTGCATAGAGATCACTCCAATGTAAGACAAGCGCTTATTCCAACAGTGATAATCAGTTCATTGCTCATCTAGATTTTAGAAGTGTATTTCCTGTATGAAAGAGATTAAGATTGATAAATATGTTCTTAGGTTGGAACACTGTGGCCATATAACTGAGGTAATAGTATGGACAATTTTAACGTACTTTCTGTTTCTTTTCTCATTCGTATACGCCTTTTTCATTGTCTATTGTTGCCCGATTATTAGAAAAATATGTGGAAGACAATGTTTTGAAATCCTTGACTGATTACTATTATATTATTATTATTATTATTATTATTATTATTATTATTATTATTATTATTATTATTATTATTATTATTATTATTATTATTATTATTATTATTATTATTATTATTATTATTATTATTATTATTATTATTATTATTATTATTATTATTATTATTATTATTATTATTATTATTATTATTATTATTATTATTATTATTATTATACTTTTGATTTTCATTTCTTAAGGTGCGTTTACACTGCGCGAGCGAACGCTTCCGAACAATTTTTTGTTCGCTCGACCGGTGGAAACAACATCTGAGCGAATCATCTTGTTCGGACGAGATCCGTGGCGGAAGCGAGAGAATGTTCGCTCGGTACGTTCGTTCCGTGTCAAACCAATGCAGACGTCGAGCGATTACATTCGCTCGGAGCTGAGAGGTTCGGGACGCGGTCGAACATTTTCTTTTCTACCTGCGAACACGTTGGCGAATGGCGCTAATTGCAACAGTAACTTGTGAGTATAAAGGCGAATATAAAGGCATTGCAACTTGTGAGTATAAAGGCGAATTGTCCATTGTATAGTTTGCACAGAAGTATGAAACTTTTAAATGATAAGTTTAAAGGCAGGGAAAGAGAAGAGTACAAAATACACAAATCTGCGAGTTTTAATTATATTTTTAAAATTGGTTTCAATATTACACGTTAATATTTCGGGCGCCAGAGACAATTCACTTTTATCAAGACGCACTTTAGTAATATTAATGAAGCTGTTGTTTGAGTAATGACGTATTTTATATTAGTTTTTGTTGAGAATATGTTAATTTTATTGTTTTAATTTGATTGCTTCAAGTGAGACATTTCTGCTCAATACATTAGTTTTTACGTAAATTAACATGTTTTGTTAAATGTTAATTCACATTTTCTGGAGAAATTGTGACCTTTATGCAGACGTAAAAAGCAATAAGAGCCATTCAATAAATTCATAGTTCTTCCCATTCTTGTAAGAACTTTATAAAGAACTACAATTTAAAACCATCAAATTCAATAAAAGTAATAAATTTTACATTTTCAATTAATCATCCAGTTCTCAGAAATAGAATCCGCTTTATTATCAAGGAGCATTGTTTTTTATGAAATCACGCAAAAAGAATTAGCCCCAAATTTCGTCGCTCATTTATTCTTTTTACTCTAAAAAGTAAAGTCAGTCGATTTTTTATACCGCAAGGGCACAACATCAGTGATCTCAACTACATAAACCACTACAGATACACATTAACCTCACTTGGGAGGGCTACCGCTAGGAGCAAACAAGATGGCCGACAGAACAAACGTTCGGAGCGCAAGCTCGCACTGTGTAAACGGGTAGTAACGTCTCCATCGAGATCCGCCGAACGAACGATCTCGTTCAATATCGGTTGTTCGCTCGCGCAGTGTAAACGCACCTTACTTAGGAGATGCAACGCACATGAAACTCAAATATATGCGTATTCACTCGTTTCCTTCTCTTTCGTTGCATTGTTCGTCAATCGTAACAGCTCAGAAAGACGCTTTCTTTTAAAAGTTAAACTGTGTGGTATCGAGACCCTGATGTCATTGTGAACGAATGCGGACAGAATTGCTCTAAGGCTGGCGACTTCCGTCCTTCCTCGCTTCACTAGATGCTATCAAATAGAAACAATACCTTTTTCACCATCACTAAAGACCCACACGTGACACGTGCTTTGACTAGGTTAATTCTTTAAGAGTGCACGACCGCAGGAAATACAGAAAACAACCATCCGCGCCTATACACAATAAAAAGTGTATGAAAAGACGATTACATATTGCATTACGTATACATATAAATTAATTTTATGCAGGCTTTCTGCAGGATCTCCTCCAAGTATGGAAATTTGGGCACGCCATTGTTCTTTATAACTGCCTCCTGGCAAGGGAAGACCACCGAGGGCCGAGGAGGGTACAAGAGGTAGATTTGTAGGCCTTCGCGGCAGCAGTCATCTGATACTTGGCTGCCCAGGAAGAGTTGCTTGCTCACAAATCCCCACCGACCTGACAGCCAAGTATTAAAATACAAGAGGTATGGAAATTATCAAACATCACCAAAACTTAATGCCGACTAATACCTGCGTCTACACGAGGCAGGGAAACGTTTTTACCGCGACGCCCGTCCGCGTCAGGATGCGGCTTCCGCTGCTCCGTGACGTCTGACCAAGGACGGCAAGCCTTCCACGCTGCCCAGGGACCCGTTGCCTGATTGGCCAAAACTTTCACCGCATTGGCGCAGTCATCTCCCCGCATTTCGCCCTGAGGGAGATGGCAGCAAGACGGCCGAAACGATGGCTTTGTGCGGAGTCTCCTGGACAGCCAATTAGATAAGGGATGATGTCCCTTTCCCCTGAAAACTTTAAACTGTTGAATTGTCACAAAAACAAGACTGTTTAAACCGACACGAATTAGAATGTTATAAACAATTTCATATATTTTCATTCTGCAATAAGTAAAAATGAAAACAATTTTGTGATAAACATAAAATTATAAAGGTCCCAACTCAATTCTACAATCTTAACATGTTTCTCGAAATCAATGCGATTCAGTTCAGTGGGCGATTCGCGCTACGGCGCAAGAGAAGCATCCTAGATCCGATTTTCATTCCGTCTTTGCAGCCACCCGCCGCGCACGTTAACATTCAAGCAGCGCCAGGAAAATAAGTTTTAGTAAGTTCTCTCATTCATGTTTGTTTATTTGCCTTCTACTGTTACCACATATCTCACCTACCCAAACTATAGCCTTCCTTCATCTCTCTACTAATTGCATCATTTGAAATACAGTCATCGTCTACAGAAGGCCAAATCTACGCCACCAACCGGGGAACAGAGCTTCTTGAGAGAACTTCTGACGCCAGTTTTTCGTCCACGTAAGTGTTGCAGCTCAAAGGTCAAACACGTATTATATTTTGTAAGTTCCAGGCAGATAGCGAAGTGTAGGCGAAGTCCGGTGTCGCAATGCTCTGCGGCGCACTCTTCCATGTCACGAAGACTGGTAATTCTGGCCACTGGACAATCGCAACAATGGTAAGCCTGCCGGTAGTTTTCAAACCTTGGGGCAACAGAAGGGAATTGTCACGTTATATGCAACTTTTTTTCCCAATATTTCATTTAAAGTCTTTATTAATGGTTATATTCAAACTCTTAGACCTGTTCTTCCTCCGTTGTTCTGTTTCATTCACTCTTTCCCGTGTTCAGCTGTCCATGCCATAAAGCGCACTTAATACACGTTTTCTTGCAGACGTCTCTAGCGTACCACGAGAAACAATTATGCCTGCTTGGCGTGCGACGATAGTAGGGGGGATATGGCGGTTCTGGACCAGGAAGTGCTTATCTTATCAGCTTATCTTATCTACGTCCGGTCCACCGCCCCCACATCCGGTGTCAACAACCGGCGCCACCAATTATAATGGCAGGAAGTGCTTATCTTATCAGCTCTTATCAGCTTATCTTATCTACTTCCGCCCACCCCCTCCTCCTCCCCCCGCCCCTCCCCCTCCCCCCACCCCGCCTACTTCCGATGTCAACAGCCGGCGCCACCCATTATAATGCCCCGCCGAATGTCAACAACCCCCTCCCCCTCCCCACTTGCGCCCACCCCCTCCCACCCACCCCTCCGATGTAAACAACCGGCGCCACCAATTATAATGCCCCCCCTCCCCCACCCCCTCCTCCGCCCACCCGATGTAAACAACCGGCGCCACCAATTATAATGCCCCCCCGCCCACCCGATGTAAACAACCGGCGCCACCATTTATAATGCTCCCACCGACCAGGGTCAATGACCCCTCCCCTTGCGACCTCTGGTGGTGAAGTGTGGAAGCGTGCGCGCACTCTGGTGGTGAATTGTGGAAGCGTATGTGTCTGCGCTCTGGTGGTGAATTGTGGAAGCGTGTGTGTGTGTGTATGTGTTTCAAAAATGCTCCTGCCTGAAGCGGATTCGAACCAGCCTCAATTCCCCTGAGGCGACCAGCACTTTGGCTCTGAGCTACGGTGACATCTCGAGTCAAGCTGTCTGCTTTGGGCTACTGATAGTACACGCGGTCGGGAGGGCGCGCTGCGGATGCTGATAAGGGCGGGGGCCGCTGAGGGTGCGCGCTGCGGAAGTAGATAAGATAGCGGGGGGGAAGGGGGCGCTGAGGGCGCGCGCTGGCGGCCGGATGTTGATAAGGTAGGGCAGGGGCCGGCGCGGGTGTCAGAGGACGCGCATGCGCAGACTAATGAGTATAGAGATGTGCGCGCTCTCTATGAGCCGGGGAACGAGATGACGTTGTGCGTCGGGGCGCGCATTTTGAATGCACTCTATATAAGATAGCCAGCCGCGCGTCTCTCTCTCTCTCTCTCTCTCTCTCTCTCTCGAGAGCGCTGACGCTCACTCCCCCGCTGAAAAGACTTTTATAATAGAAAAAAAGGAAGTCCTAAATGGCGGTGACAAGGAAAAAATAAAGACTACAATTGAAAGAATGTTTTTTGATTTATTGAAAACAAAAGAATTATAAAATTATTTTCTCACATACATTCCACAAACAGTTTTATTGTTTTGACGATCGTTTCTATTACATTTCTCCAAATGGTGTGTTTACATTAAAAACATAGAAAATATCATTATTTATTTTATATTACATATCCTTTGGAAAGAGAGGTTATGTTTGCATGTTTTCATTGAAGTTTCATAGACCTTTCATGGCATTTCAAAACATATTTGCATGCTTAGATATTTTTATGGTTCACACATGTTTGAACATTTTTCAACACATACTGTATATATTTACTGTTCTATCTAATCTATGAAGAACTTAAAATTAGTTTTTACATAATTTGTATAAATATCACATCATTCTTAGATCCTGCATACAGCTGTATTTTCATATTGATATACTACGCTTTATAACCCTCTGTACATAGGCTAGATTGATAAAGCGAGTACAACCTCGAGCCTGTGCTGACGTAGATGGCCGTCAAACTTCGCCACTGTGGACTGGAGGCCGGAGCCATATTTTCGAATGGACAACACAGCGTCTGGATGGATTGACGAACGCGAGCGCTGTCGAAGTGCCGACCGATGATGGAGGTGGTCGAGTCGAGGACAGCTAACGCTTCAGCGCCGTGAGAATAAACTCTTCCGGTTGAGGCGATCTCATTTTACCGACTCCTTTCGCCCCGTATGAGTTGTGGACACTGTCCAGGGGGATGGGGGCATGCTGAGGGAGCATTCAAAGCTTTCTGGATGACGCAATAGCACACGGTCGTCAGCTTCACAGCACAGGAGGTCACCCCATCCCATACCACTTTCTCGTGACAGCCAATCATGTGTGAAGTTTTTTTTTCCTTATCTTCTTCGACATCTGATGATTCTTCCTCGTGACAGCGTCGGCCAACACACATCAACGGATAGGCTGCAGTGTAGTAGGAGCGCTGAAGACTGCTATTGTGGGCAATGATGGTGCGGCGTCGCGGAGGCTGTCCCAGTTCACCACCGCTTCTTCCACGCATCATACGCTTCTTCGTCTGAGTTTGTTCCATGGCGACAGGCGAGTGACGAGTGTTTAGACCTGTCTCAACGTGTTGAGGCCTGTCTCAACGTGTTTGCAAACGCTCCCCCTACTACTAGTTGAAAGTGATTCATCATAAATCTCCCACCTACTAAAAGAGTCTAACCATAAAATATATAAAAAATTGAAAAATACTACTAAAAGAGTCTAACCATAAAATATATAAAAAATTGAAAAATACTACTAAAAGAGTCTAACCATAAAATTTATAAAAAATTGAAAAATACTAATAAAAGTGTCTAACCATAAAATAAATAAAAATGAATGCTAGTCTATCTGAACCCCACCTCCGGGCGAGAGGAGTCGGTCTCTAGAAATCTCATCCAGGCAGCATAATTTTAAATCGATTTTTTAAAATGTAATTTTTTAATGAAATAAAAATTTTTTGAATATTTTCCATGTAAAATTTACGAATTGAATTATCTTTAGATAATACTAGTATTGAATTATAAACAAAGATAATTATTAAAATAAGTATGAAAATGGATTATTATTATTATTATTATTATTATTATTACTGTATTTTCCTTACTCCGAATGCTTTCTTGATTTTCTGGAGGCGGGTTTATTGTGAAAGTCTTTCGGATCCGGTTGGTTCGATGAACTCACCCAGATATTTGAAATGTGGTACCCTTTTGACAGTTCCATACCTTGTGCGCATGTTGTCACCTTTGTGGGATAGGACTTGAGTTTTCTCGAAAGAGATCTGTAATCCTACCCTTTCTGCACATTCTTTTATATGTATGGGAAGATTTAGTGTAGTGTTAATAATGTAATCAAATTTATAAAAAATGTTTACTTTTATGTTAAATTCCAATAACATTAAACTAACATGCAGGAAGAAGGATCATTAACAATTTGGAATTACACAAGAATCTGAGAAAAATAACGAAACAACCTTCTATGTTGATTAAGTTTCACCATGTTTCCAGTAGCAACATTGCCAATGTACAATATTAGCCTACTTCTAAACGCAACAAAATCAATCTCAATAGTGTATCTGAAAGGAGATGAGTACAATCAAAAAAAGGACGAGACTTAAAAATAGAGATGTTTTCACTGATGAATCTGGTGTTGTAAAATGAGGTACAGGTGTGTAAATTTTTAGCGGTGAGCTGTTGAAACTGACACCTGCCTCGGATGCTTGTTGTCATTATAAATGTGTGGTATCTGTATTAACGTTCTCGCCCTTCAATAAGTCAATTTCTACAAACACTACAGATTTGTAATTATTATTATTATTTAATAGGTAATTATTACAAACAAATTAGCTTACTTGATCCTATGCGACTTGCCCGAAGGCCTTTAAGCCATTACAATACCTACATCCTTTCGCATTCTAATCTTTCGAATTAAGGTACGGCTAAGGAAAAAAAAAAACCCTGAAGAGGAAAAAACCTGCCGTCAGAAGCCGAGTACATTCTAATCTATCCGACGTTTATTTTAATTATTTATTTTCTGGCGCGGGCGTCCCGCCGTCTCCTTCCAGTGCTTGCCGTCCTCAGAACCTGAAATCAAACAGCGTCACAGAAGATCGTCCGCACCAGCGCCTCTACCCTTACATTTTCGACCCCCCCCCTTCCCTTCACTCCCCTAATGTGCTTTTTACTACGCCAGTAGTACGCCGCCTACTATTTTATTTATTATATCGATCTGTTACTTACCAATTGACTACGACTTATTTCTTAACTGTTTACTAAATTAAGATAAAATTATTGATTAACTTACATATTGTTAGCTTATTGACTTATTTATTTCTCTCCAGTCTAGGCTCCGATCAAGCTAACCGGTGCTGTTTTCCCACTCCCTAATTCCAGTTTCCCTAATGGTCCGAACCTTTCCTAAAAATGTTCATAATTCTTTCATGAATTTAGACCTTTTATCAGCTAAAATGTTTTGGGCGAGCGTTACGTTCCTGTTTAGAAAGTAGTAATTTCCCATTCCCATCCATTTTTTTTTCTCTACGATTCGGTTGCACAGCAAATTAAGAGGATGGGAATCCAGTCTTCCCTATCACCGCAAAGCACACAGATGTCATTACCACTTGCTTCCTTTAGTCTACGCTGCATCCATCCCCCAACCCTGAACCAAGCCCCTCTTGAGATTTGTAATTAAATAGACATGGTAAGATTCCAAACTCAATGAAAGACTTGCGGGAATCGCATGGGTGGTATATGCTTATTATTCATACATTTTTCTACACTCTAGATTTGATTATTATTATTATTATTATTATTATTATTATTATTATTATCCAACTAAGATTCCATTAAGAGCAGCTTTTTTCTCCCCAAATACTCGTCATGAGCTGCGTGTAGGCTGACTGATTTTGAAAGATTTAAGCACAATGACCGCTATAACAATCAATTCATTTATTTGAATATTCCATTTGAGGTTTGACTGATTTGATACCCAGATATTTTTCTTCTTCTCCCGAGTTTGTTACTCAATGCATATTTTTATTATTGTTGTCATTGTTAATAGCATTATTATATAAGTAGTAATAGTTGTAGTAAAATGAGAAAACTAGATATATTTTATTTAAAAAATGAAACAAAAGATTTTGAAATGTAAACTCATTTGCCCTCCAAAACAATAATTTTACTGTATTATATTTTTAATTCTACTAGATCCCTCGCCGCTTCAGAGAACATTTCTTTATTTATTTTGTTCATTTAGCGTCAACAAACAATTCATAAAACGCAGTGCTATATACGTCTGAGAAGTAAAATCTGTTCACGTTTTCTTGAAGGTCGAAGTCTCCTCTTTCTCTCTCTTTATTATACTTCATTGAATTAAGAATAAAAGTAACAAGACCGTTCTTGTCAATACTTGCTAACAAGAAAGATTCCCTCCCATGCAATAGACACTATTTACCTCGGCAAACGAGTCTTTTACTTGATGGTATTGCTGCAGAATAATGCGTCGTGCTTCTAGACGTTTACTTTATTAGATTGAAAGAGTAATGTTTAATTTGCAACGTATGAAGCGACAGCTTTCCAAAAAACGTAATATTTATCCATATCTCGAAAAGTGTGCAAATAATACACATGTGTGCGAAATTCCGCCTACAACTTTTATAATTACAAGGAATACTCTTATTGATCTTCGGTGAAAACTTTACCTCTCAAATGTACCCATTTTTACCAAGTGTCCTATTTATATGAAAGTGCAGATGACATTTTTTTGTTCTTTCTCATTTTGTTCATTTTTCATTAATCTCTCATTATAAACTGTTTTTAACAATTTTATCTGCTGACGAATTGAATATTTTTAGCCAAATTATAGAATTATTATTGAATATTTTATCTGCTATTGAATATTTTTAGTGTACATAATAATAAATTATTATTTCCGAATACTCCGTTTTTCTTTCACAAGGCTTTCATAGGTCTAAATAAAATGAAACACCCAACGCATAATATATTTCAATTGATGAATCAAGTAGCAATAACTGGAGTTTTTTAAATACCTTCCTACATTTATTTCCCATTATTTATTTCATCTAAGAGAAATTTGCGAGATAATTTGGTGTACTATAAATATGACAGCGGTAAAAATCACTCGAGGCGACATTTCTAAACATTTCATCGCCAAACATTTCTAACAAATGTATTGTCTGTTATTTCGATTGGGATACACGAGATATTATTGCATGCGCGATAGATTATGAGAGCAGAGATAGGTGACTATTCCTATAACCAAGTTTCGAATTCATTCGCAGAAAGGCAGTTGAATATGCTAAGAGACGAGTGACAGAACAACCAAATACATGTGATGTTGGCAGTACCACAACAGTGAAAAAAATTGGAACTATCTGAAATCATTTATATCAGATTGTTCCAGCAGGGTTTGGATCAAAAATAATTAAGATATTGGCAATTTTAAAGTTGGGTGGAACCATCACGGCTATTATCATCCCCAGCTCTGTTACCTCCGCCCAAAATAAGATAGCGAGTTCTTTCACGAAGGACAGGAACATATTATTGAAAATTTTAGTAGATTTCGAGAAATATGGCGTGCAATATATGCTATTTACAAACAAAAACAAGATTTTCTCAAAACTGCCTCCAATACGAGACTCTTCGGTATTTATTCAATTCGAAACGATTTTTCAGAAAAAAGCTAGACAAAATGATAACGGGCTCGCAGACCTTGAGGCGGGGGCCCCCCTCACCCCCCTCCCCCCGCGACAGGATGTTTCGGTTGATAGAGGACGCAAACAGAAAAAATATTTTACGAGGTTGAACTCTATTCAATTTTCATGCATTCAAATCAACAAAGAAATACACCAAACACGTAAGTGCGGCGACATGGTGCATTTTAGAATATGTGTTTGAATATTGCAAGAAGACAAGAAAGATCTCATCATTCAAATTTTTTACTTCAGATTTTAGACAAAAATTATATATTATAATGAGATACATCATATTTCAGCTTAGAACCAGCCATTATTAACTTACTACATGCAATACACTCAATGACTTCATTTTTTGAATGAACAATAGTGCAGAAGTTTTCTGTCAATTGGATACATTGCGTATTTTGATGTTGTCTGATTGTAGTGTTTCCAATATTCAATAATGGTTTTGAAAATACTTGTTCCATCGAATCATTATGTAAATCGAATATTTATAGTCAATCGAAGTGTTTCAATGTTTTTCCATAAAAAGGATTGTTTCAAACATACGTTATTCTCATCAACATAAGTGGAGTGAGAAATGTCAGATATGTCTATCGGAACAGATAGTAGTAAAACAGCACCACCGAATAGTCGATTATTGCCGTTTATTTCTAGCATAGTTGTGTGAAAAGCTTCAAGAGAATGGCCTCATAGCACACTTATCCCAGATAATAATTGATTTTTTTTTTTTCGTAACACCGCAAACATTCCGCTTTTGTTTCTAATGATCAATTTTATGGCAATGACTCTTCTAGTGAAATTGTAGCTGAGCCAGTCACTCAGGCCGTTTGAAATGTATGGAGGAATGTTAAAATCACATAAACCGCAATGTTTAAAAGCTGTTTTTAACGCCATTTCTTGGGTGAGAAAACGGAGTATTCGCCGCCCCATGTCCGTCACTTGATCCAGAAACTTTTCATTATGCTAAGACATATTTTCGAGACTCTTCGGTAAGGACATGTATTCAAATTTGTTTCAAAACGTTTTTCAGAAAAAGTGAGACAAGCTGATAGCTAACAGATGTCACCATCTTACCTGCACCAGACATCGGTTCAAGGAAGAGATGTCTCTACTCCACAATTCACAAAGTTGTTTGATAACAGATATGAAGCTTTCAATAGTATTTTCATATGCACCAAGATGACTTCTTGCGGGAGATTAAAACACCGCGCATTGTAGCCTCTACGCAGGGTTTGGATGTATATTCAATCTTTTTATTGATAATCACAATCTTGTATTCAAAAAAGCGTCAATCTTATGGGATGCTCAGTGCGGTTCGTACGAAAAGTACATGTTCACTTAAAAAATTGAAAGAATCCCCGCGAACCTTCGGAAATACATCACGTTTTATTCAAACATTTTTTCTGTGTCTTTCTCGATGGTTCTCAAGAAGCAGGCTGAAATGTGGATTTCTCTCGAATAGCAGGAAACAGGGGGGGGGGGGGGGGGTATCTCCAGACAACACCCGGTCGCGGGTCTTCGGCACACTCACTATCTCCAAGCACCCTCGCGCGCTTGCCGCAGAGCACGCCCCCACCCCCCCACCCCCACGCCTGTCGCCGGCGGTGGAGCGAGACGTGATGCCGAAAGAGGTGATGGTGGCGGTGTCGGAAGTGATGTGTTGTCTACATCTTCATAAATGAACAACAAAATATGCAAATTCCTCCAAAAATTCAACAATGTGTTATGATTTAAAAACAATCGACAACTACTCTGAGAATTAATAATAAAACCTTCTAGACTACATTTCTAAAAAAATTTCATAAAATTTCAGATCCAGAAATACCTTCTGCTGAAACTTAAAATCCTAGTAAAACTTACCGGCAGTCAAAAATAGTTTATTCTATGAAAGTTTGATATCGCGTTCGCCACTGTGAACATAGAGCCGTGATTCTCTCCTTTGGATCTTTACGATAAAATTTGAGAAAACTTAAGATAAATATGCGAGAAACCTTTCACGAGTGTATGAAAAATGAATACATTGAACTATTTTTAGATTATAAGAGTGAGGGTCTTTCTTCTTGCAGTTACAAAATCAAAATATAAAGCATAACTTGCAAGTCAAATTAATTTTACTTTTCTATTCAATTCAAAATAATGTCCCCAGCGAAGAATTAAAAAGGATATTCCATAATGCAAAACTGCTTTCTATTTTACCATATGATGTGTAGAAGTGAATCATTTCTTCTTGTGGAAGAAAAAAAAAATTGTCTTTTAATCTTTTTTGAATCAATGAATTTCAAATGGCGGAGGTTTTTTATTCAGTTTCGGTAGATCTGAGATGTATTTGTTTTGGAATTGATTCTAGAGCTCAAGGAAACATGAATGAAGTGATCTTCTCACCTACATTCCACAAGCAGTTTTATTGTTTGACAATCATTTCTATTAAATTTCTCCAAATGATGTGTTTACTTTAAAAAACATAGAAAATATTATTTATTTTATATTACATATCCTTTGCAAAGAGAGATTGTGTTTGCATGTTTTCAATGAAGTTTCATAGACCTTTCAAATTTTCTTTCATGACATTTCAAAACATATTTGCATGCTTAGATATTTTTATGGAGAAATTCACACATGGTTGAGTATTTGTCAAGGCGTACTGTATATTTAGAATTCTATCTAGCCTATGAAGAACTTGTTTAAATTTTATATTTTAATTTGTTGTGAATCTTCGGACATTTTATTCAAACATTTTTTCTGCGTCTTTTTCAATGGTACTCAAACAGTAAGCTGAAAAGTGGATTTCTCTCGAATATCAGGAAACAGGGGGGGGGGGTGGGGGTATCACAGTCACCAGCCGGCCGCCAGCGCGCGCTATCTACAGCCACCCCCGCTGGAGCGACCTCCCACCCCCGCTGCGCCCGCGGAGATGATAGAGGGCGGCGGCCCCCTAATGAATATGAGATTATACGCGAGCTATATAAAAATGAAAGTCTCGAATGAACTTCACTTCTCAGTTTACATTTGCAGAAGACGCTAGCCATGACGAATGATATGAGTTTTCAAAACTTCATTGAGCTGAACGACCATAGGTTTTTTCCGAGCGATATTTATAATCGCAGCATCATACACTATGCTGCGGCATTTGGAGATATAGAAGGGCTAATTTTCTGTTTATGTCGCGGCGAAAACGTCGACCTTCGGGACAATTAAGCGAGAACGCCTCTACACTACCCTTATCGTTCACAATCAAGTGTGACATTTAACTTTCTGCAATTTGTTGGGGCTGATCGATTCGCAGTGGATGTTCTTGGAAACAGCGATGCACAAACTCCATGCCACGCGCGGTAGACATGTTTCAAAACAACTGCAACAACGAGATGCAGAATAGAATCAGAGAACAGACAAGAAATTAAAAAAAAATAAAATAAAAATAAAAATACTTACTTTTTCTATGCCGGGGGTGATGATGCGGCGGCAGGTGGAGATGGGGGCGGTGGGGGTCGCACAGAGTGTTGCCGTCGGGCTAAAGGTCCTAATCGCCAGCGGCGCTGCCTCTGATGGGGCCCGTTGTTGCCGTCCTCCGTAAGTGGTAATGGCGGCGGGGGTCGCACGGAGTGCGGGCGCCGGGCTAGGGGACCCCTTAATCGCCGGCGGCGCTGCCTCTGAGGTGGCCCGTTGCCGTCCTCGCTAGTTGGTGATGGGGGCGGCTGTGGTCGCACGATCGCAACAGGACGTCTCTCCGTCCCGCTGTTGTCCCCTTCCTCGGTGACTGGTGGTGGTGAGGGCGGCGGCGGCACGGCGAGTTGAGGTGCCGTCCTCGCATGTTGCCATTCAAAACCCTCCCCCACTAGTGGGGAATATACATGAAGCGGGACATCCGCGTGGCAGTGACGCGGCGCGATGGCGCATGATATGCAACCTTCTGGGCACATGCAATAAATGTGCTCCCACGAAAATAGGTCTTCGGGGAAATTCATGAGAATATCCAACGCGAAACGATTTGCCCCAACAAATTGCAAAAAGTTAATCGCCACACTTGATTGTGAACGATAAGGGTAGTGTAGAGGCGTTCTCGCTTAATTGTCCCGAAGGTCGACGTTTTCGCCGCGACATAAACAGAAAATTAGCCCTTCTATATCTCCAAATGCCGCAGCATAGTGTATGATGCTGCGATTATAAATATCGCTCGGAAAAAACCTATGGTCGTTCAGCTCAATGAAGTTTTGAAAACTCATATCATTCGTCATGGCTAGCGTCTTCTGCAAATGTAAACTGAGAAGTGAAGTTCATTCGAGACTTTCATTTTTATATAGCTCGCGTATAATCTCATATTCATTAGGGGGCCGCCGCCCTCTATCATCTCCGCGGGCGCAGCGGGGGTGGGAGGTCGCTCCAGCGGGGGTGGCTGTAGATAGCGCGCGCTGGCGGCCGGCTGGTGACTGTGATACCCCCACCCCCCCCCCTGTTTCCTGATATTCGAGAGAAATCCACTTTTCAGCTTACTGTTTGAGTACCATTGAAAAAGACGCAGAAAAAATGTTTGAATAAAATGTCCGAAGATTCACAACAAATTAAAATATAAAATTTAAACAAGTTCTTCATAGGCTAGATAGAATTCTAAATATACAGTACGCCTTGACAAATACTCAACCATGTGTGAATTTCTCCATAAAAATATCTAAGCATGCAAATATGTTTTGAAATGTCATGAAAGAAAATTTGAAAGGTCTATGAAACTTCATTGAAAACATGCAAACACAATCTCTCTTTGCAAAGGATATGTAATATAAAATAAATAATATTTTCTATGTTTTTTAAAGTAAACACATCATTTGGAGAAATTTAATAGAAATGATTGTCAAACAATAAAACTGCTTGTGGAATGTAGGTGAGAAGATCACTTCATTCATGTTTCCTTGAGCTCTAGAATCAATTCCAAAACAAATACATCTCAGATCTACCGAAACTGAATAAAAAACCTCCGCCATTTGAAATTCATTGATTCAAAAAAGATTAAAAGACAATTTTTTTTTTCTTCCACAAGAAGAAATGATTCACTTCTACACATCATATGGTAAAATAGAAAGCAGTTTTGCATTATGGAATATCCTTTTTAATTCTTCGCTGGGGACATTATTTTGAATTGAATAGAAAAGTAAAATTAATTTGACTTGCAAGTTATGCTTTATATTTTGATTTTGTAACTGCAAGAAGAAAGACCCTCACTCTTATAATCTAAAAATAGTTCAATGTATTCATTTTTCATACACTCGTGAAAGGTTTCTCGCATATTTATCTTAAGTTTTCTCAAATTTTATCGTAAAGATCCAAAGGAGAGAATCACGGCTCTATGTTCACAGTGGCGAACGCGATATCAAACTTTCATAGAATAAACTATTTTTGACTGCCGGTAAGTTTTACTAGGATTTTAAGTTTCAGCAGAAGGTATTTCTGGATCTGAAATTTTATGAAATTTTTTTAGAAATGTAGTCTAGAAGGTTTTATTATTAATTCTCAGAGTAGTTGTCGATTGTTTTTAAATCATAACACATTGTTGAATTTTTGGAGGAATTTGCATATTTTGTTGTTCATTTATGAAGATGTAGACAACACATCACTTCCGACACCGCCACCATCACCTCTTCCGGCATCACGTCTCGCTCCACCGCCGGCGACAGGCGTGGGGGTGGGGGGGTGGGGGCGTGCTCTGCGGCAAGCGCGCGAGGGTGCTTGGAGATAGTGAGTGTGCCGAAGACCCGCGACCGGGTGTTGTCTGGAGATACCCCCCCCCTGTTTCCTGCTATTCGAGAGAAATCCACATTTCAGCCTGCTTCTTGAGAACCATCGAGAAAGACACAGAAAAAATGTTTGAATAAAACGTGATGTATTTCCGAAGGTTCGCGGGGATTCTTTCAATTTTTTAAGTGAACATGTACTTTTCGTACGAACCGCACTGAGCATCCCATAAGATTGACGCTTTTTTGAATACAAGATTGTGATTATCAATAAAAAGATTGAATATACATCCAAACCCTGCGTAGAGGCTACAATGCGCGGTGTTTTAATCTCCCGCAAGAAGTCATCTTGGTGCATATGAAAATACTATTGAAAGCTTCATATCTGTTATCAAACAACTTTGTGAATTGTGGAGTAGAGACATCTCTTCCTTGAACCGATGTCTGGTGCAGGTAAGATGGTGACATCTGTTAGCTATCAGCTTGTCTCACTTTTTCTGAAAAACGTTTTGAAACAAATTTGAATACATGTCCTTACCGAAGAGTCTCGAAAATATGTCTTAGCATAATGAAAAGTTTCTGGATCAAGTGACGGACATGGGGCGGCGAATACTCCGTTTTCTCACCCAAGAAATGGCGTTAAAAACAGCTTTTAAACATTGCGGTTTATGTGATTTTAACATTCCTCCATACATTTCAAACGGCCTGAGTGACTGGCTCAGCTACAATTTCACTAGAAGAGTCATTGCCATAAAATTGATCATTAGAAACAAAAGCGGAATGTTTGCGGTGTTACGAAAAAAAAAAAAATCAATTATTATCTGGGATAAGTGTGCTATGAGGCCATTCTCTTGAAGCTTTTCACACAACTATGCTAGAAATAAACGGCAATAATCGACTATTCGGTGGTGCTGTTTTACTACTATCTGTTCCGATAGACATATCTGACATTTCTCACTCCACTTATGTTGATGAGAATAACGTATGTTTGAAACAATCCTTTTTATGGAAAAACATTGAAACACTTCGATTGACTATAAATATTCGATTTACATAATGATTCGATGGAACAAGTATTTTCAAAACCATTATTGAATATTGGAAACACTACAATCAGACAACATCAAAATACGCAATGTATCCAATTGACAGAAAACTTCTGCACTATTGTTCATTCAAAAAATGAAGTCATTGAGTGTATTGCATGTAGTAAGTTAATAATGGCTGGTTCTAAGCTGAAATATGATGTATCTCATTATAATATATAATTTTTGTCTAAAATCTGAAGTAAAAAATTTGAATGATGAGATCTTTCTTGTCTTCTTGCAATATTCAAACACATATTCTAAAATGCACCATGTCGCCGCACTTACGTGTTTGGTGTATTTCTTTGTTGATTTGAATGCATGAAAATTGAATAGAGTTCAACCTCGTAAAATATTTTTTCTGTTTGCGTCCTCTATCAACCGAAACATCCTGTCGCGGGGGGAGGGGGGTGAGGGGGGCCCCCGCCTCAAGGTCTGCGAGCCCGTTATCATTTTGTCTAGCTTTTTTCTGAAAAATCGTTTCGAATTGAATAAATACCGAAGAGTCTCGTATTGGAGGCAGTTTTGAGAAAATCTTGTTTTTGTTTGTAAATAGCATATATTGCACGCCATATTTCTCGAAATCTACTAAAATTTTCAATAATATGTTCCTGTCCTTCGTGAAAGAACTCGCTATCTTATTTTGGGCGGAGGTAACAGAGCTGGGGATGATAATAGCCGTGATGGTTCCACCCAACTTTAAAATTGCCAATATCTTAATTATTTTTGATCCAAACCCTGCTGGAACAATCTGATATAAATGATTTCAGATAGTTCCAATTTTTTTCACTGTTGTGGTACTGCCAACATCACATGTATTTGGTTGTTCTGTCACTCGTCTCTTAGCATATTCAACTGCCTTTCTGCGAATGAATTCGAAACTTGGTTATAGGAATAGTCACCTATCTCTGCTCTCATAATCTATCGCGCATGCAATAATATCTCGTGTATCCCAATCGAAATAACAGACAATACATTTGTTAGAAATGTTTGGCGATGAAATGTTTAGAAATGTCGCCTCGAGTGATTTTTACCGCTGTCATATTTATAGTACACCAAATTATCTCGCAAATTTCTCTTAGATGAAATAAATAATGGGAAATAAATGTAGGAAGGTATTTAAAAAACTCCAGTTATTGCTACTTGATTCATCAATTGAAATATATTATGCGTTGGGTGTTTCATTTTATTTAGACCTATGAAAGCCTTGTGAAAGAAAAACGGAGTATTCGGAAATAATAATTTATTATTATGTACACTAAAAATATTCAATAGCAGATAAAATATTCAATAATAATTCTATAATTTGGCTAAAAATATTCAATTCGTCAGCAGATAAAATTGTTAAAAACAGTTTATAATGAGAGATTAATGAAAAATGAACAAAATGAGAAATAACAAAAAAATGTCATCTGCACTTTCATATAAATAGGACACTTGGTAAAAATGGGTACATTTGAGAGGTAAAGTTTTCACCGAAGATCAATAAGAGTATTCCTTGTAATTATAAAAGTTGTAGGCGGAATTTCGCACACATGTGTATTATTTGCACACTTTTCGAGATATGGATAAATATTACGTTTTTTGGAAAGCTGTCGCTTCATACGTTGCAAATTAAACATTACTCTTTCAATCTAATAAAGTAAACGTCTAGAAGCACGACGCATTATTCTGCAGCAATACCATCAAGTAAAAGACTCGTTTGCCGAGGTAAATAGTGTCTATTGCATGGGAGGGAATCTTTCTTGTTAGCAAGTATTGACAAGAACGGTCTTGTTACTTTTATTCTTAATTCAATGAAGTATAATAAAGAGAGAGAAAGAGGAGACTTCGACCTTCAAGAAAACGTGAACAGATTTTACTTCTCAGACGTATATAGCACTGCGTTTTATGAATTGTTTGTTGACGCTAAATGAACAAAATAAATAAAGAAATGTTCTCTGAAGCGGCGAGGGATCTAGTAGAATTAAAAATATAATACAGTAAAATTATTGTTTTGGAGGGCAAATGAGTTTACATTTCAAAATCTTTTGTTTCATTTTTTAAATAAAATATATCTAGTTTTCTCATTTTACTACAACTATTACTACTTATATAATAATGCTATTAACAATGACAACAATAATAAAAATATGCATTGAGTAACAAACTCGGGAGAAGAAGAAAAATATCTGGGTATCAAATCAGTCAAACCTCAAATGGAATATTCAAATAAATGAATTGATTGTTATAGCGGTCATTGTGCTTAAATCTTTCAAAATCAGTCAGCCTACACGCAGCTCATGACGAGTATTTGGGGAGAAAAAAGCTGCTCTTAATGGAATCTTAGTTGGATAATAATAATAATAATAATAATAATAATAATAATAATAATCAAATCTAGAGTGTAGAAAAATGTATGAATAATAAGCATATACCACCCATGCGATTCCCGCAAGTCTTTCATTGAGTTTGGAATCTTACCATGTCTATTTAATTACAAATCTCAAGAGGGGCTTGGTTCAGGGTTGGGGGATGGATGCAGCGTAGACTAAAGGAAGCAAGTGGTAATGACATCTGTGTGCTTTGCGGTGATAGGGAAGACTGGATTCCCATCCTCTTAATTTGCTGTGCAACCGAATCGTAGAGAAAAAAAAATGGATGGGAATGGGAAATTACTACTTTCTAAACAGGAACGTAACGCTCGCCCAAAACATTTTAGCTGATAAAAGGTCTAAATTCATGAAAGAATTATGAACATTTTTAGGAAAGGTTCGGACCATTAGGGAAACTGGAATTAGGGAGTGGGAAAACAGCACCGGTTAGCTTGATCGGAGCCTAGACTGGAGAGAAATAAATAAGTCAATAAGCTAACAATATGTAAGTTAATCAATAATTTTATCTTAATTTAGTAAACAGTTAAGAAATAAGTCGTAGTCAATTGGTAAGTAACAGATCGATATAATAAATAAAATAGTAGGCGGCGTACTACTGGCGTAGTAAAAAGCACATTAGGGGAGTGAAGGGAAGGGGGGGGGGGGTCGAAAATGTAAGGGTAGAGGCGCTGGTGCGGACGATCTTCTGTGACGCTGTTTGATTTCAGGTTCTGAGGACGGCAAGCACTGGAAGGAGACGGCGGGACGCCCGCGCCAGAAAATAAATAATTAAAATAAACGTCGGATAGATTAGAATGTACTCGGCTTCTGACGGCAGGTTTTTTCCTCTTCAGGGTTTTTTTTTTCCTTAGCCGTACCTTAATTCGAAAGATTAGAATGCGAAAGGATGTAGGTATTGTAATGGCTTAAAGGCCTTCGGGCAAGTCGCATAGGATCAAGTAAGCTAATTTGTTTGTAATAATTACCTATTAAATAATAATAATAATTACAAATCTGTAGTGTTTGTAGAAATTGACTTATTGAAGGGCGAGAACGTTAATACAGATACCACACATTTATAATGACAACAAGCATCCGAGGCAGGTGTCAGTTTCAACAGCTCACCGCCAAAAATTTACACACCTGTACCTCATTTTACAACACCAGATTCATCAGTGAAAACATCTCTATTTTTAAGTCTCGTCCTTTTTTTGATTGTACTCATCTCCTTTCAGATACACTATTGAGATTGATTTTGTTGCGTTTAGAAGTAGGCTAATATTGTACATTGGCAATGTTGCTACTGGAAACATGGTGAAACTTAATCAACATAGAAGGTTGTTTCGTTATTTTTCTCAGATTCTTGTGTAATTCCAAATTGTTAATGATCCTTCTTCCTGCATGTTAGTTTAATGTTATTGGAATTTAACATAAAAGTAAACATTTTTTATAAATTTGATTACATTATTAACACTACACTAAATCTTCCCATACATATAAAAGAATGTGCAGAAAGGGTAGGATTACAGATCTCTTTCGAGAAAACTCAAGTCCTATCCCACAAAGGTGACAACATGCGCACAAGGTATGGAACTGTCAAAAGGGTACCACATTTCAAATATCTGGGTGAGTTCATCGAACCAACCGGATCCGAAAGACTTTCACAATAAACCCGCCTCCAGAAAATCAAGAAAGCATTCGGAGTAAGGAAAATACAGTAATAATAATAATAATAATAATAATAATAATAATAATAATCCATTTTCATACTTATTTTAATAATTATCTTTGTTTATAATTCAATACTAGTATTATCTAAAGATAATTCAATTCGTAAATTTTACATGGAAAATATTCAAAAAATTTTTATTTCATTAAAAAATTACATTTTAAAAAATCGATTTAAAATTATGCTGCCTGGATGAGATTTCTAGAGACCGACTCCTCTCGCCCGGAGGTGGGGTTCAGATAGACTAGCATTCATTTTTATTTATTTTATGGTTAGACACTTTTATTAGTATTTTTCAATTTTTTATAAATTTTATGGTTAGACTCTTTTAGTAGTATTTTTCAATTTTTTATATATTTTATGGTTAGACTCTTTTAGTAGTATTTTTCAATTTTTTATATATTTTATGGTTAGACTCTTTTAGTAGGTGGGAGATTTATGATGAATCACTTTCAACTAGTAGTAGGGGGAGCGTTTGCAAACACGTTGAGACAGGCCTCAACACGTTGAGACAGGTCTAAACACTCGTCACTCGCCTGTCGCCATGGAACAAACTCAGACGAAGAAGCGTATGATGCGTGGAAGAAGCGGTGGTGAACTGGGACAGCCTCCGCGACGCCGCACCATCATTGCCCACAATAGCAGTCTTCAGCGCTCCTACTACACTGCAGCCTATCCGTTGATGTGTGTTGGCCGACGCTGTCACGAGGAAGAATCATCAGATGTCGAAGAAGATAAGGAAAAAAAAACTTCACACATGATTGGCTGTCACGAGAAAGTGGTATGGGATGGGGTGACCTCCTGTGCTGTGAAGCTGACGACCGTGTGCTATTGCGTCATCCAGAAAGCTTTGAATGCTCCCTCAGCATGCCCCCATCCCCCTGGACAGTGTCCACAACTCATACGGGGCGAAAGGAGTCGGTAAAATGAGATCGCCTCAACCGGAAGAGTTTATTCTCACGGCGCTGAAGCGTTAGCTGTCCTCGACTCGACCACCTCCATCATCGGTCGGCACTTCGACAGCGCTCGCGTTCGTCAATCCATCCAGACGCTGTGTTGTCCATTCGAAAATATGGCTCCGGCCTCCAGTCCACAGTGGCGAAGTTTGACGGCCATCTACGTCAGCACAGGCTCGAGGTTGTACTCGCTTTATCAATCTAGCCTATGTACAGAGGGTTATAAAGCGTAGTATATCAATATGAAAATACAGCTGTATGCAGGATCTAAGAATGATGTGATATTTATACAAATTATGTAAAAACTAATTTTAAGTTCTTCATAGATTAGATAGAACAGTAAATATATACAGTATGTGTTGAAAAATGTTCAAACATGTGTGAACCATAAAAATATCTAAGCATGCAAATATGTTTTGAAATGCCATGAAAGGTCTATGAAACTTCAATGAAAACATGCAAACATAACCTCTCTTTCCAAAGGATATGTAATATAAAATAAATAATGATATTTTCTATGTTTTTAATGTAAACACACCATTTGGAGAAATGTAATAGAAACGATCGTCAAAACAATAAAACTGTTTGTGGAATGTATGTGAGAAAATAATTTTATAATTCTTTTGTTTTCAATAAATCAAAAAACATTCTTTCAATTGTAGTCTTTATTTTTTCCTTGTCACCGCCATTTAGGACTTCCTTTTTTTCTATTATAAAAGTCTTTTCAGCGGGGGAGTGAGCGTCAGCGCTCTCGAGAGAGAGAGAGAGAGAGAGAGAGAGAGACGCGCGGCTGGCTATCTTATATAGAGTGCATTCAAAATGCGCGCCCCGACGCACAACGTCATCTCGTTCCCCGGCTCATAGAGAGCGCGCACATCTCTATACTCATTAGTCTGCGCATGCGCGTCCTCTGACACCCGCGCCGGCCCCTGCCCTACCTTATCAACATCCGGCCGCCAGCGCGCGCCCTCAGCGCCCCCTTCCCCCCCGCTATCTTATCTACTTCCGCAGCGCGCACCCTCAGCGGCCCCCGCCCTTATCAGCATCCGCAGCGCGCCCTCCCGACCGCGTGTACTATCAGTAGCCCAAAGCAGACAGCTTGACTCGAGATGTCACCGTAGCTCAGAGCCAAAGTGCTGGTCGCCTCAGGGGAATTGAGGCTGGTTCGAATCCGCTTCAGGCAGGAGCATTTTTGAAACACATACACACACACACACGCTTCCACAATTCACCACCAGAGCGCAGACACATACGCTTCCACAATTCACCACCAGAGTGCGCGCACGCTTCCACACTTCACCACCAGAGGTCGCAAGGGGAGGGGTCATTGACCCTGGTCGGTGGGAGCATTATAAATGGTGGCGCCGGTTGTTTACATCGGGTGGGCGGGGGGGCATTATAATTGGTGGCGCCGGTTGTTTACATCGGGTGGGCGGAGGAGGGGGTGGGGGAGGGGGGGCATTATAATTGGTGGCGCCGGTTGTTTACATCGGAGGGGTGGGTGGGAGGGGGTGGGCGCAAGTGGGGAGGGGGAGGGGGTTGTTGACATTCGGCGGGGCATTATAATGGGTGGCGCCGGCTGTTGACATCGGAAGTAGGCGGGGTGGGGGGAGGGGGAGGGGCGGGGGGAGGAGGAGGGGGTGGGCGGAAGTAGATAAGATAAGCTGATAAGAGCTGATAAGATAAGCACTTCCTGCCATTATAATTGGTGGCGCCGGTTGTTGACACCGGATGTGGGGGCGGTGGACCGGACGTAGATAAGATAAGCTGATAAGATAAGCACTTCCTGGTCCAGAACCGCCATATCCCCCCTACTGACGATTCACTAGCCTCCGCACTGACGTAACTCGTCGGACCAGGCAGCACGGTGGCTCGGTTCCGCAGAGGCAGCCAACGCCACGCGCCGTGGCCAGCACCGCCAACCCAGAGAATCAGCTCGTCCTCGCAGCGCGCCGCGTCCTTCAGTGCATTGCACGCGCGCTGCGTCACTCTACTCAGATTTCACTGACACTGCTCTTGTTTGCTTATTTGTATCTTCCTTTCCCTTCTGGTGTCGAAACCGCTTCTTATTTTAGGCCCTTTCTTCAGCATTTTCCATCCTGATTTCGGCATTTCAAAAGAACTCCGTAGCCAAGCCGCAAGTCTGTCCACAATCGGCGCACTCGCTGCGGTCGGGCAGCTATTGACAATGGCAGACCTATGACGGTGAGGAGATGCTGGTCTCTCCCACTAGCAGGCTGAAGTCAAGAGCCCTTGCGAGCTGATCCCCTCTAAAAATGAGAGGAGCCTCGATCTTGGAGTGTTCGACCGCGTTGGCGATCGCAGGCCTATGACGGTGAGGAGACGATGGAAGAACCACCTCTCCCACTAGCAGGCTGCAGCCAACATGTCCTCAGTCGGCTGTCTAGGGAGGCGAGAGGGGCCCGGTGCTTGGATTGTCGGGACTGCGCTTGACAACGGCAGACCAGTGACGGTGAGGAGCCGCTCGTAAAACCCTCTTCCACAGCAGGCTGAGGTCACAATTTGCCCTCACCAAAGGGTTCCCTCTAGGGTATATAAAATCTTTGCAAAATTTTTCATCTTCTCGTAACTTTTTCTTTCAAACAAGAGCAGTGTCAGTACATAATTTATTTCTTTAGTTATGTACGCATATAATGTAAATTATTTCTTACTGCGTCTCATTTTGATGTATAATACGAATACCATGCTCCGGGCTGGCGTGGATCTTTACCGGAGAGAGTGGTGGTTTCGCGTGGCGACAGGCAGCGGGCTTTTGAGCGATCCCTCTGGTCAATCACCCGCATCATCCCTTTGGAGTCTATTTACACGAGTGCCTGTGGCGTCCGCACTCTCTTGTGTTGCACTTTCCGCCCCTGCTGATGCTTGTTGATGCTGCCCTATCGCCACGCCGACCCTCTCGCCAAGTCCACGCTGCGTCGGACGTGTAAATAAATGTCAAACCCAGAAACTGACTCTGAATTGTGCCAACCTCTCCTCCCACACCTCGTCTAATTCTCGCTGCAAATGAAAGAAACGTAAGATAAGTAGGCCCCAGTACAGTAGAGACCGTACAGCGGAGACCAGTAATGCGAGGTAATTCGGGCTAATGGGACCCAGAAGTAAAATGAGCACGGAAAAGAAGGAAAATACATAACGGAATTTTCAACTACAATGTCAAATTTCACGTGCAGATACTATTAAAGTTGCCGATACATGAGGGCAAAGCGGTCACAACAATAGCAGGCAGCATAATACGCCGCATACGGTACCTTCGATATACTGTTGTCAACCCCTCAAGAGCCAGTTTTTGGTTGGTTTGACGACTTGGCGCATATCAGGCATTTCCCCCACCTCGGATTGCACGGAATCTACAGAATTGTCCTGTGAATGTACTTTTTTGGGGCTGTAGTTCGATTAGTATTACGTTTGTTAGATAGAAAACAAAAGTGGGAAATTTTATTCTCTATAAAATCTGGTGCATTTATTTATCACAATCATCAATTGCATCATCACATCACAGCCACTGTGCCAGCTCAGCGCACATTACACACGGTTTGTGCGTTGAGGGTTGCTCGTTTTACATGTCACTTCCCGCCCACTAATCTAGGGGCGTCTGATTCCCACACTATTATCTTACCCATTGCAATTCCCCAGTAACAATGTATTTCACGTTTTGTTGAAATTACATCGCGTTGAAGAGTTAAACTGGAACACGAAAACACTCCTTAATACAACCATCTTTTGTGTATGTGAGTGTACACACACAATTATACACACACACACACACACACACATATATATAATCATATTTTGTAATGCAACCTGGGAGTTACACTATCATAAGGGGCGAATTGCCGTCACACTTAAGGTGCGATGGTCACTTTCAAACAGCAGGCATGTCTTACCGGCTATCCGGTCACCGGCGTTGAGCATCTCAGGGGTGAGCGCCCTGGGTCGAAGGATTGCATTTGGCTGACTGACTACAAGTGACACAGGCTATGTTTCTTTGTGTTACCACCCGACAAAATGGCAGGGATACGTTTATTTTCGGTAAACTGTCCCAAATACAATTATTTTTTGTGAGCCTTGCTCCGGCTGGTAATAAGTATGGGCGTGAATTCACTTACAGGATGGTGATGATCGTGATGTCGCTACTTCATCCCGAAAAGATTACACGTCCAATACCGGTTGGCTACAGGACCCGTTTAAACACCATAAGTAGGAGTGTAGGAAACGCTCTTGTAGTCGACAGGCGCGTTTGCGGTTGTCCAACATCAGGATGGGCGGGAGATCATCCCTGGCCGTCCGCATAAATTAATAGTCTGTTTTGCTGCGCAGGTCGTCACACGTCGCCTGGTCCGCGTTTCGTGTTTTACAGCCGAATGTTCGGGCTGCACACCCTCACGGATAATTGTAGGGCGTTGATCCTATTATCCCAGCCTGGCATCCGAAATAAATTCCGATGATGAGTGAGAGCTTGTCGGATCGTGTGAAGAACAAAGATAGTCCGTTGGATGGCTGTTGCTGCCGTTAAATCATTTACTACCTCTTAATGCCGTTAAGCCAAGAACTGTGGTCTCTCCAAGAGCCGACCGACCGCTGTCGAGATTCTGTCTCCAATAATGAAGTGATCTTTTAGCGCCCTACGCACACCCAATTCCCGTCCCCACCCCTTTCGCAAGATGCGTGAGCTCTGTCACGTGCGTAGCGCGAAGCTTTTCATTGGCTTGTTCAAAAGTACTCAGAACATTCTATCACCCGAGCTCTGTGATTGGGTTACGGGTACTGCGCATCGTTGCAACTTTTACATCCTAATATGTAATTGGTTGTTTATTGTTCTCCATCTAGTGCCTACGTGACTCGACCTGTCTGCGACCCTTCTACGAAGCTTCATGGTTTATTACCCCTTAGGGATCAGCTAGCGAGCTGCCCGCGAATCTAAATACGACAGTTCCGGGGAGTCAATCTCCTATTGACAAACACAAAAGACCGTGGGAGGTGTTTTCCGGAGGCGGGCGAACGCCGGGGAATCACTTGGGTGGCGGCGCGCGCAATTGCCTAAGACGAATTGTGCCTAAAAGCACCCTTCGCTTGGAGTTATTTTAAAAGGGCGTGACGCAAGGGTCGCGCTGTGCGATGGGTCATTACGACTCATTGCAATATATATACATACATAAGACGTTTATTTGGGCATATAAGCCCGCTTTATAGTTCGATCATATCACAAACAACTATTTTTGCACTCTGGAGTAATGAAAAAATAGTTTTTTAAAGCTGTTGCTTGCTCGTTAGCTTATAAAACAATGTTTCATAAGAAAGACGTAGGAAAATTTATCATTGAATTGAACGAATTTGAATTTAATCCTTTTGCTAAGCGACTTACAATTACAGAGTTATAGGGAAACTATTGGTGATAAAACAGCACATTTTCTCGCCTCCTAAGTTATAATATATCGATTTGTCTATATCAACACATCGCAGTCAATGAGAACTGACAACAAAGCTCGCATGCAGCGATGGGCGCTGCCAATAAAGGGCACATTTTTTATCAATTCTTGCTAATAGCACCATTTTTGCCATAAATGGAATAACTTTCATAAAACCACAACAATTGAAAGTGAAATATAGTTCTAAGGCGTTTTTTACGGAACACTACTGTTTAATCCGACTACATAAATTATTTTTTGCCATGTCTCCAAGATACTTTAAGTTCATTCTTAAATGTATTATTTTAAATGAGACAACCAAACAACAAAATAATAACTCTCTCCATAATTCCTTAAGAAATTAAACACTTATGGATGCACAGGAGAGCAGTAAAGCATAAAGCCCGCTAAAACATTTCGTCTTTGCTACCAAGTACGTACGTTAGTTTAAAAATACACTTTTGGAAATAGTAAACGAACGAAAACCATTATAAACTTTTTCGTTTCCAGCACACCATACAGACAACCAAGAATAATTTCACAAATAAAGGGAACATCCAGAAATAAATGCCATCCAATATATCCCACTATGAACGCAATCAAAACAACGAATTCATTACCTTACACATGTTTTATTTTCTCATCGCTTCAAAGAATTTTAAAATATAATGTTAATGTTAATCACTTTTCTATTCGTAAAAACGTGGTGTCTGACTAATTTCTTGAACCTGCAGCATTTTAATCTTTAAATACAAAAATAATTAAATACTTGAAAAAATCAGAGGTAAACAACATAACGAATGCCACTGGCTTCAATTCTTTCGTTATTTCTAATTTAATCATTAACTCGAAATATTTTGTTCTGACGTAACAGAAAATTGAACTTAAGTGCACTGCAGTGATGCCATATTCGGCGAAATTACTATAAGTAGGTCGAAGTGTGGTGTCCATGAAATCCAAATATATTAGCTTTCAAGTGACGTGTTTCTGATTTAATCTATCCAGAAAAATAAATAACTAAACAGACAATCAATAAACATTAATAAGTGATATAATAGCCCGGTTTTATTTAGTAGATTATAATTAAAAGAAAAATAAAAGTCGGGTACACCGAGCGCGTATCCATCAAGATATATCTTTAAAATCTTAGAAATTAGAATGGTCTCTAGGCGAAACGCTCAAATGAATTAATATTCCAAATTAATCATCTGAATATTACTTCTGTAATTAATTAATAAATAGTGATCATTCAATAAATCAATAAATTATTAATCACGTAGATATACAGTTTCTAGGTGGTGTTACTTGCACTCCACGGCTGTATGATATCTTAAAAAGGACATTAAAATCTTATGAATAATGGCCAACACAGCACTTTAAGAATTATTTGCCTCCGGTACGAAAATATCCATTATACCGTAGGCGGACCGTCAACTTTATGCATATCAATAGATTGAGAATGCAAATTGTAGAAGTAAAGTAAAAGTGCGAAAAGGTACAATACAACTAATATTGGCATTTTCAATGGGAAATTAAAATATTTTTTTCATGTAATTCATTCAATTACTTTTGTGGATCGTATTTGTTCTGAAACCAGTATATATTTCATTAATTTCGACCAGAAATAACGCAAAAACTCCTCGTTTTTTCAAAAAAATTGTACATGACCTTTTTTGAAGAGCTAATTTTGTACAACACTTTGTCTGAGACAAAAATCTCTATCTCCAACTTTCAAGTTCTAAATTTTTCACAATTATCGAAAAATAGGACATGGCAACGAAAATGAGACCTGTACCATTCTCTTAAACGTCCTTTGCACTATTCAACAACAAAATTTAATCAAAATATTTGGCGCCTTTTTTAAACATTTTGAACAAGACCCAGGGGCTTCATGTAAAGTAACTCCCAAAATTAAAATTTGGGTTTCAAATTCCATGGTCCCCGACATCAGCTAGAAGAATTAGGAAATATCAATTTTGGGGAAAATCGGCTGAACGATTTATGCGCTAGCGTTTTGCGTAGACTGACAGACAGAAATTTTGCCGTCAGTCGATTTTAGAAGAACGCACAAAACATGGATTGTGGTTACACCATGTGTTAGAGGATTTTTTTCTATATTCAGGAACTGGATATATCCACTTTCTCTTTACTAGGACCCGACAAGGGTTTTTGTGTCGAAAATTCCTCGTTTTCCGGGGCACGATTACCATATTTTCTCTTCTTACGTTAGGAAGTGCGAGAAAGTAAGAAACGTAATGTCAGAAAAAACCGGTTTTTTGGGCCTCCCGGAGTTAGCATAGGGTGTAGGAGGTCGAAAACGTCTAGTGCCTGCGTACATACAACATATTCAAAGAAAAAGTTTGATCTTTTTTTCCAGCACCAGCAGAAAATCATGGTAACAAATGGATTTAATGTTTTAAAATGATTCGCGAGCATTCATCAAAACAAATGGGACTCGCAGTTGATCTTGTAGCAAACTCCCGTCATGGCCCTCTACTTGTGACACATTCATTTCGAGACATCGAATAACCTATTTCTAGTGATTTTTTTTATTTTAAATCCTTATTTTAATCCTTAGACGTTGAAATGTCCCTTAAACGTCAATCAGTGGAATGGACCATAGGAGGAAGGGTCGCGCTTGGTCTGTGCCCCTTCATCTAGGCTGTTGCTCCATCCTTCTCCGAGAAGAAATTGGGACAAACCGCAAAACTTATCAGCATTACGTCTACGACTTGGATCCCAAATGGTGCCACCAAATCGTCGATGTTAAGCCCGACAGGCAAATCGCCGGGACACGGCGGGGATTGAACCAGTGACCTTCCAATAGTTGGTATGCTTGTCGAAAGGCGTTGCCTTAACGTTACGACGCGTCGCTACCAGCGTTAGACTACAGTGTTTGTAGTATACGTTACGCGGTATGCGCATTGCTACGCCAACGATTTACGCACACCATGGAAGCACTTCTATAATAGCTGCAACAACACCGGAACCAATAGACGTTTCTTGTAGTGGCCTCTTGGTGAAGGGACATTTCCCGACAAATTGACAAAAAAATGGAACTTTAGCATCATAGGTTTTCACAATAGACGGCGTATGCATTCCTTGACAGAAGAAATGAAGTAGTATTTCTTTATGCGTATGACATTTCACTTTCCCACCTACGTACGTATATACGGAGTATACGTAAAATAGCGAAAGTTATGTAACGCTGCGGAAAATCATATTTCGAAGAAAATACACGTTTTGGGGTCCCCAGATACCGAATAAGTGGTTTTTTTTATATATTTTTTATTGTTTTTAAAACGTCCTTCCGTCTGGTGCTGGTATTCACTACTAGCGCCTAAACCATGCGTAGGATTTTTTCCAAATTGAAGAAACCTCTGTCCATCTGGCTCGAGCCGAAACTTTGAGATTTTGAAAAACATTCATTTGGGGGAACTTTACATGAACTCCTCTGGACATTTTAAAAATTTTCTCAAAAACGGCTCTTTTTTTTAATTTCTTGTAAGAATAGAGTAACACTCACTTATGAAAGTCCGATCCCTTATATAGGTCCGATTTTCACAGTTATCTGTAAATCTTGGAAATTTTCAAAAATAATGATTTTTTTCAGTGTCTTCCTACAACTACAAAATTAAAGATAGAGATATTTTCTTCAAATACAATTTGTTTTCCATGGAGAGTTCTTTCATTAAGGTCATGTACATTTTTTTGAAAATTTTGAAATTGTAGTTTTCGTGCAATATTGCTTGGAATATATGCAATATTAAAAATTACAAAAACAAGATTTTCTAAAAACGGCTCCAAATTTTTTCTTTAAACTTATGATAGAAATGGTGATAAATCTGCTCTATAAAATTATATAAACACCATACTGTTCTATTCTTTTGTTTCTTCAAAAAATACAAAAATGTATTTTTTTCACTTGTCTCGCATGTCGTTAATACAATACGTTAATACAATGTTAAATACAATACGTTGTATTTATACTAGCGGGAATTTGTTCACATTATTATATTAATGAATACATGTGATTTAAATGTCATAAATTTTCCCGAAAACTCAATTGTTTTCTGTGAAAACTGGCTGAAAATTCCGCGTATATTTCCGTTCTATCAATGAACCGAATATTTTTTTTTAAAATGTCAAAAAATGTACTTTGGGCGGCGTTAGATGACAGCTGGCTAGAGGATGGGGCAAGTGCGAATAGCTAGCAGTGACCAAAGGAATAGAAAACTAATACGGGAAAGTCTGTGCCATTCTGTAGCACCATTAGTTGATTTACGGATTGCAACACACTTATTCCATGATATTACATATGTTTGTACACTTCAAATTGACATACAAATACATGTTAGTAAGACTGATGAAACAACACGAAGTAGGGGAAAATATATAATAATATCCAAAAACTTTAATACAATTGTTTTACTGTGTGACCAACAGAAGTACGATTTACCCTTGCCCATAAAACAAGAAAAATTAAAGAACTTAGAAATTTTGATACTGTTAATTTCTAAGAAATGACAAAAACCCTACAAACAGAAATTTGTGACCATATCTACCAAAAACAAAAAACAGATAGCGCAAGTGTAGGCAAAGCAGAATATCTACAACACAACGGTGAACCAATGTAAGATCGTGTGTGTTTAACCTTTGGATATTATCAGTACTACATGTATATTATTATTAGTTTCAAAACGTTTCCTGGACTTTTACATGTTTGAATTACGTAAAAGAGGTGTATTACTAATACGTTTTGTACAGATTTGAATGAGTGAAAGTGTTACATTTAAAGAAGAAATATTTTCTCCTTTTTATTTTCCTCTCATGTAGATCAAACTCATTTCATTTGTTCTCATCGGGCTAGTGGAAATTAATGTCAGTGATTAATGGAATTTTTATTTTCCCATATAAGTATGCATATACTGAGTAATATACGAGGTCGCCTGATACCGAAAAAGTTATTATTTTCAAAACGTCCGTCCGTCAGGTCAGGTCAGTCGGGTCAGGTCAGGTCAGTCGGGTCAGGTCAGGTCAGTCGGGTCAGGTCAGGTCAGTCGGGTCAGGTCAGTCAGTCGGGTCAGTCAGTCAGTCAGGTCGGTCGGTCAGTCAGGTCGGTCGGTCGGTCAGTCAGGTCGGTCGGTCAGTCAGTCAGGTCGGTCGGTCAGTCAGGTCGGTCGGTCAGTCAGTCAGTCAGGTCGGTCGGTCAGTCAGGTCGGTCAGTCAGTCAGGTCGGTCGGTCAATCAGGTCGGTCGGTCGGTCAGTCAGGTCGGTCAGTCAGTCAGTCAGGTCGGTCGGTCAGTCAGGTCGGTCGGTCAGTCAGGTCGGTCGGTCAGTCAGTCAGGTCGGTCGGTCGGTCAGTCAGTCAGGTCGGTCGGTCAGTCAGGTCGGTCAGTCAGGTCGGTCGGTCAGTCAGGTCGGTCGGTCAGTCAGGTCGGTCGGTCAGTCAGGTCGGTCAGTCAGGTCGGTCAGTCAGTCAGGTCGGTCAGTCAGGTCGGTCAGTCAGTCAGGTCGGTCAGTCAGTCAGGTCGGTCAGTCAGTCAGGTCGGTCAGTCAGTCAGGTCGGTCAGTCAGTCAGGTCGGTCAGTCAGTCAGGTCGGTCAGTCAGTCAGGTCGGTCAGTCAGTCAGGTCGGTCAGTCAGTCAGGTCGGTCAGTCAGTCAGGTCGGTCAGTCAGTCAGGTCGGTCAGTCAGTCAGGTCGGTCAGTCAGTCAGGTCGGTCAGTCAGTCAGGTCGGTCAGTCAGTCAGGTCGGTCAGTCAGTCAGGTCGGTCAGTCAGTCAGGTCGGTCAGTCAGTCAGGTCGGTCAGTCAGTCAGTCAGGTCGGTCAGTCAGTCAGTCAGGTCGGTCAGTCAGTCAGGTCGGTCAGTCAGTCAGGTCGGTCAGTCAGGTCGATCAGTCAGTCAGGTCGGTCAGTCAGTCAGGTCGGTCAGTCAGTCAGTCAGGTCGGTCGGTCAGTCAGTCAGGTCGGTCAGTCAGGTCGGTCAGTCAGTCAGTCAGGTCGGTCAGTCAGTCAGTCAGGTCGGTCAGTCAGTCAGTCAGGTCGGTCAGTCAGTCAGTCAGGTCGGTCAGTCAGTCAGGTCGGTCAGTCAGTCAGGTCGGTCAGTCAGTCAGGTCGGTCAGTCAGTCAGGTCGGTCAGTCAGTCAGGTCGGTCAGTCAGTCAGGTCGTTCAGTCAGTCAGGTCGGTCAGTCAGTCAGGTCGGTCAGTCAGGTCAGTCAGGTCGGTCAGTCAGTCAGGTCGGTCAGTCAGTCAGGTCGGTCAGTCAGTCAGGTCGGTCAGTCAGGTCGGTCAGTCAGTCAGGTCGGTCAGTCAGTCAGGTCGGTCAGTCAGTCAGGTCGGTCAGTCAGGTCGGTCGGTCGGTCGGTCGGTCGGTCGGTCGGTCAGTCAGTCAGTTAGTCCGTCATTTAGTCCGTCAGTCCGCATTTTAATTTTAAATTGTGAATTTTAAAAAACGATCGAACACCATTTTCTCCAAAATTGCTCCAACTTTTTCCTTTGATTTTATCGAACAGATACTGCTAATTATACTGCTTAATACGACAAAGTTCATTTTGGGGTATTTTTTTTAATTGTACAAAGTTTTTTTTTTAGATCTTTACGCCTTTAATATTCACATTTCTAGCGATTTGTAAACATTCTTCCATTTGTGACGAAGTGCTTAAAGTAACTTCATATATAGTTTTTCGAAAACTGAATAGTTTTCTGTGAAACGAATTTCGCATTAACAGTAATGCTTAGACCTCATTTTCTTAAAAACTGCGTCAAACATTTCAATGAAAATTGTCATTTAGGACGTGGTTTTACTGTTGTTTCATATTCTTAAAATAATATTTGTTCTAACATGAAACTTAAAAATTAAGAAACTTTTTTTCTACTACTACTACTTTGGATGGCGATAGAAGGCCGCTGTCAAGATTATGAGGGAAATCCGAATAGGTAAGACTAGACCAAAGGAAAGAAAACTAATACGGTAAACCATGCGTAGGATTATTTCCAAATTGAAGAAACTCTTGTCCATTTGGCCAGAAACGAAACTCTGCGATTTTGAAAATCATTAGTTTGGGGGGGGGGGGGAGTACTTGACATGAATTCTCCCGGACATTTTCAAAATTTTCTCAAAAATGATTTCAAATTTTTTCTGAACATTTCTTGTAAGAATAGAGTAAAATACTCTTCTAAAGGCAGCATACGTCCTATTTTCACTGATAACTCTGAATTTTCGAAACTTGCAAAAGACAGAATATTTTTCGGCGTCTTCTTACAGCCATAATATTTAAGATAAAGATTTTTTTCAAATGAAATTTATTCTCCTAGTTAGTTCTTTCTTTAAGGTCATTTATTTTTTCTTTGAAAATGTTGGTAGTTCTCGCGCAATATGTACAATTTTAAAAAATTACAAAAACAAGATTTTCTCAAGAACGGCTCCAAAATTTTCTTTAAACTGCTGGTAGGGATAGCGCTAAATGGACGATATAGTTGACAAACGCCATATTGATCTATTCTTTTATTTTTCAAAAATTACAAAAATGTAATTTTTTATTTGTCTCTCACGTCTTAGATATTAGCTATAATTTGTTCACATTTTTGTATTTATGAGTACATGTGTTTTAAATAATGTCACAAAATTTTTCGGAAACCATTTTCTGTGAAAACTAGCTCAAAATTCCGCATTGTCAGAAACGCTCAAAGGCTTTACTTTATATGGTAAATATAAAGACTCCAAATGTTTTCTTCAAACTTTTCGAAAGGATAGTGCTAGATGAACTCTTTAATAGGACGTTAAGTGCATTTCGGTTTGTTTGTTTTTTTTCAAAAATTACACAAATGCAATTTTTTGAAAGCTCTTTCACGCTTGTAATATTTACAATTCCAGCAATTTGTAAACACTGTTGTGTTTGTGAGTGCTTCAAATGAAGGTTTTCGAAAACAAAACAAAAATTATGAAAAAATGCTTCAAATTTCAAATTTACTGTAACACCATTTTCAAAGAAAATCGCCATTTAGGACGACGGTTTTACTTTTTTTTAATAGCATTAATATAATATTTCCGTTCTATTAGGAAATCGAAAAATTAAGGACATTTTTAGAAGAAAATACTTTGGGCGTCGATAGATGTCAGCAAGGAAGATACTGTGGCAAGAGTGTCGAATAGCTAGCCGTAACCAAAGGAATAGAAAACTAATTCGGCAAAGTCAGTGCCATTCGGAAACATTAGTTAATGAAATAATATTGGAATGCTGCTTGAAGTAGCTCTCTTTGACTCCATGCATTCAAATTTTTTTTTCTCAATTATTTATTTAATGGTTGGTATATAAAGTGAATAGTTTTCTTATTAGCAAACCACTTTTCTCTGGCCTCTTCATAGAACGAGGCAGCCAGTGAAAACAGGCACTTCTGAACATCGTTTGTGTGTGTGTGTGAGTTAATGTTTTTGCTGCCAAACAAAAAGAAAAATATCAAAACACGCAAACATGCACGGAAAAAGGTACGCATTTTTAAAATGCGTTTGCCAAGAAAGATATAATTACTACGCATTGAAACACAAAGAAAGCTTAAAAAAACATTTACTAGGAAAATGTCTCTATTCAATCTTAGAACTGTATGTAGGAAAAATTATTAGTTTACAACAAATATCAACGCAAATTCGACAACTAAAACGGCGTTTCGTACAGCTACAAATGCCCCAGCGAAGAGAATGGATTCTCAGAATATCTAACTACCTCTACGCATATCTCAAATTACATTCACAGACTAACAACGCCTCAAAGTGTGATAAATTGAGATTTGCCATTTCGATTTGTTTTTCAATTTCCGAAAATATAGACGGCGCCGATAATGGACCAACAATACTTTCCTTGCTACGTACGTGAAAATAGAAACAATTTGAAGCAGTTTCTGAGAAAATAAATATTTAAAATTTAAAAATTGCGTTAGTTTGACGCAAAATTACGCAAGAAATACTCATTTTTTGAAAATTGAAGATGACCTTATTTCAACAAAAAAATCAACCTTTACTACACAAAGCTCTATGCCGAAACGCAATGAAATCGCTTACAAACAGCAAAATTATACAGGCAATGACATTGGGATGAACTTTGATAATTGTGGTGTAATAAATATACAGAAAGGATCTGTACAAAACGGTTTCTGTGACATTAAACAGATACCACCTGCAAAAACATATTGCTATTTGGGAAAATATCAGAATCATGGACCATTGAACCATAATCATATCAAGGAGGAACTCAAAATAAAATGACAAAAGGAACCGACATAGCTGTTACACACTCATCAGGGGGTAATCTGATTTCAGCCATCAACATCTTGACTGTGCCAGTTGGAATTTACTCCTTTCGTATTGTTAAGTGAGCTAGAGGAGCAGGACATCAATGATAAGACTGCTACATACACTTCATTGTCTTCATCCAAACTCCTCAGTAAAAGAATATCTACCCCAAACGACCAGAGGCAGAATTTCAGTTAAAATAAAAAATATTCCCTAATACCACAGGAAAAATGCAACAATTCTTAAACTCCACTGACATGTTAATGAAATTAACTTAACAAAGACTGTGGCTTCACTCCATTGAACCTCCATGTGCAAATTATGAATCAAATATCTCTTATCACTTGAGCTATAATGAATGGATACCACAAGAAATTCATGGAAGATACCTAAAACTCTTGCTTTACAGAAACATACATAGATGACACTTAGTGGAGTAACTTTTAGAGAAACAAATATAGCCTGAGATCAAGAGTTTTACAATGGCAATTCAAGACTAATCAAAAGCTTTTTTGAAAGAAGATGTAGTGGATAAATGTACTAAATGTGGTGCTGTACGAGATACTACAGAACACATCACAGCTGCATGCTCTACCTTCTCAGACAATGCTTACATGGGAAAATATAATCAAGTGGCAAAAATAGTGCACAGGACAATCGCAATAGCGCATAATTTATTGAATGAATTAGCACCACCATATTATAAGTACACTCCTGCTCCAGTCATGGAATCAAGTTCCAGCCTTTTGTACTGACACAGACCATCATCAACTTATCATACAGTCAATCACAATAAACCAGATATTCTTCTTACAGATAACAAGAATATAGAAGTAATGACAGGTATGGCAGTACCATTATCCCTCTTCACACAAATTGAAAAAAATGAAAATATGAAAATGTATCTTATGAACTGAGACATATTTAAAAGTTCAATGCTACAAAAACATTTCCATCCACAGGTGATATTGGTGGAAGGCCTTTACAACACTTCCTTAAAAATCTTAACAGAACTTCATGAGCCCAAGAACATTCTGAATATGAGACAGTATGCAGTCCTCCAGAAGAAAGCCAAAATTGTAAGAATATATATTTATATCCAAGTTCAGATGTAAGATGAATTTCATTTTCATGCAACTGAACCTACTCCCAATATAAATTTGGAAATGATGACCATTGCTTACCAGCAAAAATAACTGAGAAAAAATTTATATAATATGATAATAATAAAATAACAATTTTAATAAAATTAAAATTAATAAATCACAAAAACATACATACAAATTGGAATGAACTTGCACTGAGAATCTTTAGAACCATGTACCTCTTTAAGAACCACATGTAATTTTATTTTATAAATATTTAAAATAACACTAGTCGTACGAAAGTGGACTACAAGAAATATTTTGCTGAAATTAGTGTGGTCTGGTTGCACATTTTTTCTATTTATTAACATAATCAGGATTGATTTCAATAGAAACATCATCATCTAATAAGCCAAAACACATTTCTTTTGACTGAGATATGTTCTCTTTCTACACTCATTTTATTTCATTACAAATGTTGATTAACAATATTATAATTTTGTGAACAATTAATTTCCCTTGAAAATATGTTACATTATTGAGAATAATATGCTTTAATAAGGCAAACGACATTTTTTACGGTTAAGTGACCAATAAGTTTACAGTTCAGTACACCTTAGACGTCGAATCAAAAATTAAAAGTACAATCGCAAATCACATTTTACACGTGTCAATGAAAACAGAAATTCTAAAACTGAAAATAATTAGACGTTAATAGATGTAGAATTTATTACAAGTTTGTACACATCACTGGCTGCCCTAAGTTTCCTTTTCTGAACTATCACGTGTTTACTTTAGGTAAGTGAAAGTTTTGTTCCAATGTGGAACTTCTAAATCATTCTTGCGTGGTTTCCGTCATAACATATTGACACCCGGAGATATAGGAACAGTTTTCTTCCCATGTTGACACATTCTACATATCAATAGCGTGTTTATAATACCACCCAGATCGATGATGTGTTATTATAACTTACCCCATCTGAAGACGTACACTAATATAAACGATGTTAATTAGCGGAATCGTCACTCGGTCACAGCCGTCATGATCAATCCAGTTTACCCCAAGGCGCGCTAGCAATTCATTTGTGCCAGTAATGCCAACTGTTCCATATAATTGTGCTATGCAATAATACTGCAATGATTCCATGTTGAAACCCGTTTCAAACTGCAGTGCATTTACAAACCTGTCATTACGGTAATAGAATTAAAACTTGACTTTGGTGCCCCGGTTGTTTGAAGTGTGTAAGTAATCTCTCTTCATATGATTACCAGGATGAGTAATCAGAAAGAAGAAGAACCTTCTCACGATTCTATATTCAAGGAACACAGTTTGTTTTTGGTAAGTTGAAGTAAGTTTCATATCAGCATTTTATATCAACCTTTGTTTGTTTCGACAATAGTCTGGTTACCATAGATTTAGAACATCGGACCTGATTCCAAAATTGCCGAATTGCAAATTATGATTTTTACATTTACCAAAAATCTTGTATAGGTATTTTCAAATGCAGCAATGTTTTCTTTTCTCCTGTTAATTTATCACTGTTACAAATGATTCCATGAACGTTACAGAATGGGACATGCAAGTTACTGACGAAGATAAGGAACAATCTTAATTTTCTCCTCAGTCAGTTTGGATACCCTCCTCCGCAACTCTCTCCAAATCCCGATATATCTCGTCTTCAACAACAGACTAAAACTCTGAGAAGAAATATAGAAATTTTCATAAACGTTCAAAATGGCGCTCGGCAAGGTAAATTATGCTTTCCTGCAATTCTTTCGTAAGGTTGTGATAAGAAGTTCACTTATGTAACTACTTGATTGCATTAGGCTTGTGTCACACTCAACAAAGTAAACTGAATGAATTTGAGCGAAGTTAACGAACCAATTGTTCACTGCCCACGCAGATGGGAACATATAAAACTGCCCGTACAGTACAACGGAAAATCCGTGAGCTAACAATTAAACGTAGTTTTCAGAAAGTCACGCCTTAAAGGTTTAAATACCCGACCTTCGATTGAAGGAACAGTAAAGATCTAGAGATTTCGTTTTGGTTCTTGGTACCTGAGCCGTAAAGTGTTTTTTTTCTTTGTCTCCTGTCATAAAGGAATTATCTACAAGTGGAAGTTGATCTTCGCCTCCTCGCCAAGTAACACCCTTCGCTTTGGCGTTCGTTTTATTTTTTTTATTTTCCTTCAAACAGATGATTAGAGCCTATCTACATTTTCATTATTCACTGTCAGCGAGCATTCTACTAGTTTTACTTCATTTTTATTTGATTGGTAATTCCGGACGAGTCAACGGCTATGGTTCGTAAGTCCCGTAAGTCTGGTGCATGTTCGTTTCGCGGGAGGTGGCGGTGATCTTTCCCCGCTGGATGGCGAGATTTAGCACTCGGCGCACATTGGGACAAAAGTCCAAAACATGAATTTCTACATACCTACTTGTGTCATATACCATTTAAAATAGAACAAAATTCTACTTTGACTGTCTTTAATAAAACGTAAGTTTATTGACTGCGTTGTGACATCGTTTCAAAGTTACATACAATTCTCTTGGGTGTGATCTCAAAGGCTGTTTGCAAGTGCTATCACACATAACTTCGTTCATTGATCATATAATAACATTTGGGAAATTCTATGCTATTCTTGTATATGTGATCTGTATGGTGAGTAATGGCCATTCCATTTGTTTACTTTGGTCAAATATATATATATATATATATATATATATATATATATATATATATATATATATATATATATATATATATATATATATATATATATATATTATAAAGATACAATGAATATGAATAAGCTTTATTAAACCATTTTTGGAGGGAAAATGTGGAATATGTAGTACTCAGCAGCAAATATTTTTACTAATGGACTAGACTTTTTTTCTCAAAATATTAATGATTACATGAACATAGATTTAAAACATACATATACATATTTTTCTAAGCCATGAGAACACATGGTTCCTTGTGTTTTTTTACTGTAGACCCAGTGTTGGTCTGGATTTCCAGCCATGTCATGTGACATTGAATGTCTTCGTACGAAGTATCAGAACCTTCAAACAGAATGGGATAGTCAACAAGAACATCTGGGACGACTACAAAATGATATGTACAAAATGCGCAACCAACTCCAGCACCAGAGCCAATTTTGTGCCTCCTTGGGTGCAGTATTAGGTAACCTGATATGGAAGGCTTCACGCATACCACAAGTGGTGGACATGTTACTTTCAGGAGTAAGGAACTACGAATTACTATTATTTTTTATATGAAACAAGATATATTTTTAATAGCTTTATATACAAGTATACAATGACATGAATGCTTTCACTACATACAGTAAGCAGAATGTAAATAACTGTAAGAACACAAAAATTTGAACTTCAATTACTGCTAAGGTCATTGTTTTTTATTAAAAATTAAAATAACATCTTTTCAAATCATTTTTAAAAGGCAAACAGTATATCATCAAAACAGTATTACATGTAACAATGAACAACAAGGATACTGCAGACTGCCAAAAGTTTTTGTCATTTGTTATATGCACCAAATGTCTAATATTATGAAATATTTTAAAAACACCACTCGCTTCAAAATGATAATAATAATTTATTGAGCTTAATAACAAATTCCTGAAATCTTTTTTTGTTCAGATCAATTTAATACTCCTTTCTCTGTGAACTGTACATGAATCATTGCAGTCTCCTTTCAGATTTCACTGTCATAAAATCAGTACATTTACCTTCAGAATAATACCTCCAGAATACAGACCTGTTTTTGGAGGTCCCATTTCATGAAAATATTACTGAATAATTTATTTAACAATTAAGAAAAATGCTTAATAGTGTGAGAGTTACATGCTACATTGTTGCGCAGAACAAGATGGGTGATTTCCTGAACATTGTTAATGGGACCCTCGTCTCTTTCATTGAGACCTATGATTCCCACATGCCAGGCCAGTGTGCTGATGAAAGTCAATTCATTATGTCCATGTGTGGCATAATCACAAATATTGCTGCATCTCCAGCAGGCCGCCAGTTTCTGGTCACAAATCCCACAGGCAAGGAGTTGCTTGATATGTTTGTGCGAGTGTTGCCTCGCATTCCTTGTCCTTCAGGAAACTGTCTAAAAAGGTAGGCAAAATTACTTTAAAATAGTAGCATATCATAATTTGTATGACAGTTTGAAAACAATTTAATAGGTAATTAAGAATTTTATTGCCTCTCTTCAATAGATAAATATGTCATACATGTACAATTATGCCTTGTCTTGAGGAATAGATTACCTAACTAAAAACATTCGTTTTAAACAGAAAAGTATTTTGATTTAATGAATCTACTGCAAAATAATAATTTGTTTTTTGTTATTCAAAGATTGCAAAGAGGTCATCCATAAATACATTCTGCAAATTTTGAGTATTTTGAAGACCGCCTCTCCCCCCTGTAATACACCCATAACACACGCTTAAACCCCACCTCCTCTAAATATGTAATGCTTTCAACAACACCCTTCCCCCACTTACAAGAAGTAAAAATATATTATAACACACTAAAAACAATTTGTATTAATTTTATTTCCGTTATATATTAGAATTTATTATAATTAGTCTGAATTAGTTGGCAATGCTGACTGCATGTAACTATAATATTTGTGACAATTTTTGAATGAAAGAAAGGCCTATAGAAAATTTCTGACAAGCTATCCACATGCCATAAACTCGCTGTCATGTATGATGTATGGGCAAGAGTTGGTCTGCCTCACTCTTACTGTCGCGCACACGTCCGTTTCTCCTGGGCATGGGGCCAGGATTATAATAATTTTTGTTCTCCGGAGTCATGTAGTAGAGTTACAACAAATTTAACAGCACATAAACCTTCTCAGTGAAAAAAACGTGTAGATGTGCCCACTTCCATGGAGATTGGTCACTCAGTGTCAGAGTTTACCTCTTTTATATATACCAACATCCATTTATACATATACTGTTTATAATAAACAATTTTTATTTATTGTAACCATTTGTTCATAATAAATTTTAAATTAATTTATATTTTTAAAACTTAACTAGTTGGCATTTAAAATTTTTAATACAAGACAAAAGAAATGTTGAAAAATGTTAAAAAATATCAGTGTTACGTATGCTATGTATTCTAAAATTATGCTGCCTCAAACCTCCTACCCCTCTTAGCATTCCAAAATTTATTGACAACCTCAATCATCTTTACCAATAACACATCAAGAACTTTGAATTGAGAATCTTAAACAAATGGAAAAAGAATATTCATTATCTTGGTAACTCAAAATCCAACATGTGCATAATGTGTAGTCAATACCGTTTTTCTTAATATTTTTTTTCTACAGAATGATCAAATGTAATATTCATACAAATTATATTCAAATTGGTGGTTTTATATTGTCACACCAATTTTATATTGTGTAATTGATTCCTTATTAGATGAACCAATTTGAATAAATATAAGCATATATATACTCAGGACACATAAGAAGAGAAAAAGCAATGAAAGAAAAGGCATGATACAGGGGTCTCTTTACATTCATAAAAGCTTGTAATAAGTTGATCTTTGTTGGAAAACAAACAGAAAACTTATGACGCAACTCAAATAATAATACAAATACATAATTACAGCTTCATATTTAATTTAAGGTGTGTTACCACACTGAGATTCAAGTGTTTGTGGCAATTTGACTTCTTCTGCAAATAAATTTTAGAACTTAATGTAAGGACTAATGGATCCAAATTCTTACATTCCCTTACAGTAAATAACTAGTAAGAGTAAATTTATCATACTATTTAAATGAAGTGAACTGCTTTCACAAAATGTTCTCTATATAAGTTGTTTTTAAACTCCATTATTTCACAGTAAACTCAGTTATTTCACAATCAACCATACTAACCACCCCCAATCAGTAACTGTTTAACTGACAGTTTTATTTCCAGTATATTATTTGCAGTATTGCCAGGATCAAAAATCTGCCTCTGCCATACAATTAATTTTACCTTTCCCAAGATTCTAAAATTGTGATCTAGGACCTTGAACTGAAGCAATGGAATGCTTTCCTGAAATAAACAATCTGAAGCACTCAAAACCTTCAACTTGATCTGATATCCTAAACCCACAATTTTTGGGGTACTTGTTCATTCCAAATTATTTCAATGTGCTCGTATTGAATGTTGCAGACTGATACTAATGGCATTGTACAACATAAGCATAAACCAGTATGGTTTGAATTACCTTCAAGAGAAGAAAGATATTCTGCCCGCTATAACCTCAAACCTCCACTGCGAATGTGCCAATGATCTAAGAATCATGTCACTGAGGTTGCTTCAGTCTATTACATATGAAATTTCTACCCTTAAATTATTGGAAGAAATTGAAGAAACGGTAAGTAATTTAAAAAAGATGACTTTTTAAAGTTTATTAACAATTTGTTTAATTATTGTTAATAAATCATCTGCATATTATCTCAAGGAGTAATATTTCATCATAATGGACTGAATATACTCATTTCTTTATCATTCCACTTTCGTGAACATTTGTGATCCTACATTAAGGTCCAATAATAATTGATTTTTTTCATTGAAATCTGCCAATGAAAATAAAGCTAATTTTTCCAAAAATATTTCTCTCAATCAACTCCTAGAAATAAATATTTTTTAATAAACTGTGTGTGCACATATTTATTTTCTAGCCAGCTGAAGTAACCTGTGTTGATCTGGTATTTATTACTCATATTCATCTACTAGACCTGAAAAGGATTAAATTATTGTGTCTGGTATGTTCCCACTCTACCTGTTCCACAATGTCCCTGCTACCCTCCCCAGGCATGCTCCACATTATCCCTTCTCTGACCTGCCAATCTGTGGCCCTTTCCACCTGACCAGCTCCACCCTCTCCCTCCTAACTCTACCCAGTTTCACCCTGACTTGCCCGGCCTGCCCTACCATAGTTAACACAATCATCATTAAGTCTTCTACAGCCAGTGAAATAGAATGTGAACCTTGATACTTAGTTTGCCGGGACTGGGGAACAGGGTATCCGTTTATTACTACCATAGTAATGTGGGTAGTAGCAGCCTTGAGGAGGACCAAGACGATGGTTGGCACCACAGCCTTCCACGCAGCATCACCCGGACAACCAAGATAATTTGCACGATCATTGTTGCTACCAGCTTCATTGCTATGGCATCAATAAGCAGATATATTGTTCCCTACTTCCAGCAAACTTTCAGTATCAAGTTTAACTTTCATTTACTGAGCCTAACTGTGCTATTGGAATAAATCAACATGTAATAAGGAATTTTAAAGACTTTCAGAAACATAAAATTCACATTCATGAATTTACTCACTATTGTATATATGTATCTACCAATCGAACCATTAACGTTTGAATTGTAAGTCAAGTACAGGCAAGTAATATTGGAAGTAAATACACCAGTTTAGGTGGCTCAGGGCATCAACTGATCTCGCTGGGAGGTCCTAGAGTTCGAGACCCCACCGAGGCAGGATTTTCAACACTAGCTAGATAGCTAAGTTGAAGTCCGCTGCTGTTCAGAGGAAAATAGCGACCGAAAACAGATCTGATAGTTTTCGGTGGTCTCTCCAATCAACATTCAGTGAATGCTGCAGCAATACCCTAACAAACAGGCTACGGACCGCACACGATCGATCTTTCTTTCATCTTCCTTGTCCTATCATCTCCCTTACTTCTACGAGGATCGTTCCCAAAGTATTGCCTTCCATTTATTTGTATGACAACTACAGGAAATAAAAAATATTTTAATACATTGTGTTAGAACATTTTTTTAACATAACACTGTATATAAAGAAATAGTCCCCCTCTTTTTCTATGCGTTTTCTCCGCCGATTAACAAGAGTGCATACCACGCTCGTAAAAATCTTTACAAGTCGAGGTGATCCAAACGGGGAATTCTTATGGCGCTATTCCATGATTGTCGTTTTGTTTCTGCATCTGTCAACATCTCTTGTCATCATCTTTGTATTGGCTCATTTACAGTTAGTGTAAAAATTTGACACTTAATGAATGTTTTCGTTTTGGGTTTGTGGGAACTTTGCAGAGGGATAAAAGTTGCAAAAATAAAAGTTAAGTCTGGACACAAAGCCAAATACTACCTTAATACTGACATTGCGCCGAAATGCGGCCCAGAAAGTCTTTGGACACTTAGGGCCGAATTCATAGTCGACACTTATGGGATAAGTGAACGCTTAAGTGATAAGTGCTTTCTCGAAATAAATGTTCACTTATAGGCGCTCGTATTTCATACACGTTCCTTACAACCGCGGAATGAGTGTTCCCTTAAGCCGAAGGGAAATGTGACATGACATTGGCGGCAGCTGTTTCGAAGTTTTTGGCAACCGAGTTTACATACGCACTTCGAGTAGACGTCACGCGCTGCGACCACTTGTCTCTCTCATTCGTTGTGTTTTTAATACTTAACATCAGTTTCAATTGATTCCACAACGTTTACTTATGCTCTAGTATAACTAATGTAAATGGTATGAACATAGGCCTGCCAATATTGGTAATGGATTATTAACATATCATGTAATAAAAATGTCAACCCCGTGTAGTACGAAAATGTAAAAATGTCAATCCCGTATTCCATTTTACAACAATTTAAATTACTTCACTTGTTATTCATATTGCAAATTCATAATTATTTATAATAGATCTTATAAATCAGTAATGAATAAAAGTTAAAATTTTTGGAAACATACCTGAAAGAATGAAGTTGCATAAAATCTTAATGCAACGATAACTTTTAATAAGGGGGAAATCAGCAGTCCTCTTTTTGTCATTGGGACTTCGTCGATCATCAGCACAAGTGTATGTAGTACAGTAGTTTTATTGAAACGAAACCGCATTCGGAATTGTTCATCATTGTACATTTCCAATGGGTTGCTCATATCTTTAATATATCTCTTTGAAATTCGCCGGATGTGTTGCGTATAAAACTCAAAATAATATTCGAAGTCTAACTGGCTACACTTTACGAACACCAGCAAAACGAATTCAATAGTCTGTAAATACCGCGAAGTATAACGTTAACTGGTTACAACTGACGATGCGAGGGACCCATAAGGGACACTTAAGGGAGCACGCTGCCTCCCTTATAGGAATGAGTGCTCACTTAAGACTTCACTCTTATTAATACGATTTGTGTACTTAAGGGAACACTCAGTTAGGGAACGACTATGAATTCGGCCCTTATAGTTCTAAAAAAAACATTTGGTCAAAAGACACGTTAATATTTTGTGGGATTTCTCTTGGCATGAATAACGGCACCGAGTGTCTGTGACATGGAATTCACTAGATATTGAACAATGAGAAAAAATATTACTCCGCTCTGCTCGTAACGCTGCCTTGTTTGCAATTTTCCTATTTCTATTTTTTTTTTCTCCAGAAAAACTATAAGCGTTCTATAAGGTTTAGGTCCGGGTGGCTAAGGAGGAGAGTGCAGTGGTTTCGGTGTTATGTACAATAACCAAAGTTTCGTATTGAAAGCAGTGTGGTAAGGAACATTGTTCTGTTGAAAAATGTAGACTTGTCTTAAATTCATTGAAGCAGCACTGGCTTCCAAATTATTTCTTAAAATGTCAATGTAGTCATATTGGTCCATTATAACATCTAGGACGTGCAAATTCCCGACTCCACTAGCACTCACACACCCCCAATACGAAGGCTAAACCACATCCATGGTTTAGGTACAATAAATTAATTTTTCCTCTTAATTTTCTGACGCCTTAAACTCGAACCAGAGTTATTATTGAATGAGGAGACGATACGTCCATTCACTTTGTACACTAACTGTGTATGTACCTTACAAATTTTCATTCGGTGCTGTTTGTGTTCCTGTAAACGTGATCACGGAACCCACCGTGCGCACTATTTTTGGTAACTCAATTTCCTCAACAGTACCTCTCACGCGTTGCAGTGTATGTCCAGCACCGTATGAAGTTCCCTGATCGCGTTGTGCCTATTCGCGCGGATGAACTGACAGACGCTGTGGATGTCAATCCGTGACATTTCCTTCGAAGTGAGAAATTGAATCACACATCTCTGTATCTCATTCGCTGCTAGAAAACATTTAATAATAATAATATTATTAAAGTCACATAAACAATTACAATCTTGTGTGACGAATCAATATGATGTCTTGGATGGAGACAGAAGTTAAATTACTGACCAGAAGCGAAACGAGGGGCCATCTCAGCATTTGCTCAAGGGACCAGGGAAACTGAACAAAAAACCTGATGGAGATAGGGTTTTTAGTCTAGGAATTATACTACAATACTTGTTACAGATTACTTTTTGTAGCAAATAATTAAACATTTCAAGATATTGTCATTTTATTGCTACTACTTATAATAATATTAAAATAGTACATGATATCAATTATGGTAGCAACTACATATAATTTAACATTATTAGTATATTCTATGTTTAAATCTCGAAATGGTGAGGAGACGGAGACAGGTTTTGGCCAGATATTTTTTTTCTATTTGTACACCTAGTCCTACTGTCTTAGCATTCTGTCTCCGTACTTCTGAGAAATAGTAACGAAATTAAACAAACAACGGGAAGGATCACTCGTTAGCCAACGTTAAAAAAAGTTGGAGGCATTACTTTCGGAACGACCCTCGTAGACACTACACTATCTTACATGTTGGGAGCTTAGAGCTTGTCTCGGGTTACCCTGCTGGTAGGAGATACCTGGTTGGTGAAAACCTCGTAAGTCTACGTGTAAGTTGGTACCATATCTGTCCATCAGCGAGGAAAGATCACCGCCATTTCCTGCGGTAAACGTGTACTACACTTGTGGAACTAATTACCTTGTCAGTTGACATGCCCGAATAAATCAATCAATCAAAAAGTATAAACAAACAAAACCAATGTATAACCTGGGGTGTGCTCATTGGAAACACGTTAATTTAATATCAGAATGAGATAATAGAACAACTCAAGTTTCCATTAGTGACAAATGAAGATGTTTAAAAGATTTACGTCAAACAAAGTAATCCACAATTGTAAGATTATGCTATATGGGAAGAACACTGCAAATGAAGTGTATTTTTGTTACTAGTTAAACAGTAGTTATATTTGATGTGAAACATCTTTCAAGAGTCCTTATTACAGCAATGTAATAAGGACAACCAGTAAGTTCTTTAATTTGCATATGCAGAACATTGGCAGGGAATAACAAACCTACAGAACAAGACGTGTGTATTCTAGTAATGTAGATTTACTCTGTTGAAATGCAGTCTCGCAAGATGTATTAATTAAAGCTTTGAATTGAAACAATTCCACTGTACATTCTATTAGTAATAAATAGTAAGGTGGCATTCTGGATTTATGAGAACAAGAGTTGGAAGGTAAACTTGGTTCCCACTCAATTTATTGAGGTATTTTTTGAGGAATAATATTTAAAACTGAGTATTATTTTGACATATTATAAAAAGGAAAGCTTTTCTTTTCATAAACTCTTTGTAAGAAAACTTAAGTGATGACTACAGTCCCAAATCACTTTTCAGTTAAAAATCTTAATAAACTGTTCTTATGGAAATTCAGTTGCTGCAAGGTTTTCTTCAAAACAACTAGCAATTCAATCTTAAGTACTTTTGTTTCAGATTCCTTTCGAAATAATTGATGAGATGATTGCATCGGATGATGCAGAAGCAAAACCTGTGGCACAGGAAATCCTAGACAACATGGAAAGAGCACGACAGAAATTTGGAGTTAGCAGTGGCGGAAGACATCAAAAATCTGTTCCGTACAATAGATGCTTCTTTGTTCAAGCAGGTGAATCGATACAAGACAGTCTTCAGAAAGGAAAGCTTCCTATTCATAGGAATTATGGAGTTTCAGCCTCTAAATGATTATTCTTCTAAGTAGAACGCAATGTATCTGAACAATTTTATACTTTTGTCTTTTAACTATCAGTTTCTGGAATTTGCACAAAGTTTAAGAATACTGTCAATAAAATTGTCTTTGTTCTTTAAAAAAATGTTCACATTATTTTGTAGTATAATTCATTTCCGTATTAATTTACAAATTTTGTGGAAGAGTCGACTGTGTTACAAAATCAGCAAAGAGCTTGTCAAATCTTCATAAGGAAGACATATCTGTACAAAACAAATTACTGCCATCGACATACAAGAGAGGAGAATTTTGGATTTCTCCGTAACAAACGCATATCATCAGAATACCTGTGCAAATCAACATTTTTCTGTGACTGTATCAAGAGGAATCATAATAACTTGGATTTAGTTTGCTTCCACAAACTTAATTTGTTGGAGCATGTAATCTGCTCAAATAATTGAATTAAAAATTACTTATAAATAAGTGAATACTTTGGAAAAGTGAAGGTAAACATTTAGAAGCCAATTTGGTTAAAAAGTTAACCATGTTACTGGACACATACATATATCAAACTACATATTCGAATATAAAAACGTATTATAAAAACATTAATAACAGTGATGATAATAAATTTGAAATAAATTTTATAGATATTTACAGAAATGCATTGGAGATTTTCTTTAAAAATAAACCCAAAAAATTAATTCCCCACTTAAAACCCCAATTTTTTCTAATGAATTGGGATAATTCTGATTTTACATGATACAATTTTCATAAATCAAAAATTTAAAATTTCTTAGTAAAATACCACGCCTAAAAAACGAAACTTTTTTTTAATTTTTGAGAGTAAAATTTTAATTCTACAATACAATACAAGTACAATATTATTAAATGGGATCTACCATTTTTGTGTGAGTACCAAGTTTGCATTTGTACTGAACATAATGAAATTTTGCAACAAATATTTTGAAGCATGACACTTGTCTCCTACACGGGGGGGTCTATGTATATTTTGAGGCAAAATGTTCTAGGAAATTTCGAGGAAGAAAAATTATATTTTCCCCATAGAAGACAATTTAAAAAATACTATTTGAATTGAAACAGAGGCCGAGGAGAACTCATACAAATTGACGTTTCTTACCAAATTTTAAAGTCTGATCTCTGCTAATCCTCTCTATATAATAATATGCTAAGGATAGAGAACGATTTTGGACATTTTATAAGAAATCAACGCAAAACCCTGTAAGTGTGCTACTGCTGGATGAGGATTTACACCCGAATACTGCATCCAACACAACAGAAGCACAAATGATGATTGAGTCATGATTTTTAGAGCAGAAGAAAGGATGTGAAGAGACGACGAAATTGGGAAAATGAAGGTGGGGCTCGCATTAGGCTACATTTTGTTGTCATGGTGTGATATGGATATCGTGTGATTATATTTGTTATGTTATTATTATATGTATCTAGGCATTAACGGTTGTTGATCATTAAGTTGAATAAACCATGTTTGAAAGACTCACATTTTAATGTAGCAAAATAAGATTAATGATAAAACAAATTTAACACATTTTGGAACTTCCTGTTACATTTTTGAAGATTTAATTCCTTTGTCTCCCAATACATAGTACGGGCAGTCAAAAAAGTGAAGAAATCCAAAATCTATGAAAAAATTATATTGAAAAAAACCTTTAATGTTAAAATTGAAGGGGCTGTTTGGTGTTCTTTGTAATCTAATTTAAATATATATTTCTCCACATACAATGGTTCGTTTTCCACAGTTATCAGTTCTACAATGTAGCGCACAGTTTAGGGTCCGGCTGTTAGAAGATGCTGAGACATGCAGCCCTATTGTCTCGGCACAACCCACGCCAGGTCGCATCCAGTGACTCATGGGAAAATACTGACGCCACTGTGTCCGAGCGCCGCTGCACCCTTATCTCGGAACTTGGATGATGATCGAGGCGACTCGGGCATCCGTCAACGATACCGCGATTGGGCGGAAGGAACCGCGTTCCCACAAATCGCGGGAAATAAAGCGGGAGAGGCAACTGAAAGACGGTACCTCTGCCATTACGATTCTGATCAGGGAGACAAGTAGGTGGGTCTTGCCGAAGTGGGGGCGAGAGCGAGTTGCGTTGACTCACGGGGGAACGCCAGCGGATGCATTGCCGCACTGGGGATACTGTCTGAACGAGCGCAGTGGGCCACGACTGTAAGTGCCCGACCGAAAGCCCAGAGTGACGACGGGCCGAGGCGCGATTAACGTAGCCGCGTACCGTGCCACTGATGCCCGGACCTGCGCTCTTGGCGCCACCACGACGCATCGACGTCGTAGTCACAGGCAAGGACGCGCCGCCAACCGCACCACGCCGCCCCGATCACCTTGCGTATGGGCAAGAGTGAGGCGAGACGTAGCCGGCCGACGACCGCCGCTCCCGTAACCGGGGTCGTGACCACTGGGAAGGACGCCGCCTACCGCCCGACAGCCTCGCTGAAGGGCAAAGGGGTGTGGCGAGGCGTAGCCTGCCGCCGACCGCACCTCGCAAACGCCGGGGCACGGGGCCGCCGCTCCCGCAGGAAAGGTCGTGACCGCCGGGGAGGACACCGCCCGGCAGCCGATAATGAACTCTGACCCGTACGGCCATATAAAGCAAGATTAGATATAAGGTAGTTCTAAGGATTAATTTTAGCCAGAGGCTTCACCTCGTTCAAATAGGAACATTACAACCACCTTTTGAAAATGAAACCATGTGTTTAAATGTAGTGTTAGCATTAGAGATAGCCCTATCACGCATGCCTCCCTTCAGAGAATCTGCGGACTGAGCAGCTGGCAACGCTGAATCGGACGAAATACAGGTAATCCGGGTGAGTCGGGGCAGCCACACGAAGGGTATGGTTATACAAAGGAGTAATTTTCATTTTTAAAGGATTTATGTTTACAAAATGTGGAGTTATTGGGGTACAGTTATTCATGATTCTGCACCTTAATAAACTGCTTTTGCCGATCAATTGCTTTGAAGTTACGCGCGCGCGCCCACACACACAATATATATAGTGGCGTTTGAGACAAGGTCAGGCGCGCCAAATAATTCACGTCAGAAGCATCGCGATCTGTTATCTGCGGCCCGCGCGACGGCGGCGGACTTCCGACTTATGGCAAACAGAGGGGTTCGCCATCCCTTAAAAAGCGGAGCAGCTGACCGCTCAGCCCCTTTTCTGTACGAGACGCCGAGGAAAGTAGACGTGTGCGGTGAGCGAGGCCGATAAGGCGCAGACGACATTTCGTCGTGAGAAGAGTTAGTAAGAGAACAGGAGCGAGTAGAAGTGAGTTGTAACAGATTTAGGAAGTTGTGTAGTATTCGACATTTGTTCAGCAGTTAATGGAACTGTGCGAAGTTCGAGAAAATTTAGAACGTTACGTAGTATTCGATATTGGTGCAGCAGTTAATTGAACTGGGTGCAGTTGTAAGAGATTTGGAGCGGAAAACAGTAGTGAAGAGAAATTGGATCTTAATTATCACGAAGCGTCATAAAATTGTGATATAGTAACACAAGTATAAGAGGTGTTGAAGTACGCCGAAATTACGTCCAGACAATATCACGCGTCGGCGTGCTACGGGGCAAGTGTAGTGAAGACTGCAGCTGTCGAGGGCGTGAGGAGACGGGAGCCAAGTAAGAAGCATAGGCGCCGATTCCGAGGGAAGAAATACGCAGGCAACGGTGGTTGGTGCGACGTCGAGGACAGCTGGACGGAAGTGGAACGTCGGTGCGGCCGAATCAGGGACAAGGTCAAGCGCGGAGAAACAAGGCTCGTAAGCCGCGACTGCGCGCGCTACCGCAGGAAATACATTTGGTAACGAAATTTGAGAGCAGGCTGGGCCACGATCGCTAGTGCAGGAGTAGAAAGACTAGTTCTAAATTTGCATAACCTCGTAGATTTTAGTACGAACTAGATCACGACAAATAACGGGAAAAAGAACCTTGTAAGCCAGTAATACAGTTCATTTGTGTGTAATTTTTAGGGGGGAAAGTATTGGAAATAGCAGTGTCAAACTTTTTTTTCGTTTAGGTGTACTCTCGGCAATTAACTGTAAATAATTGTATAGTTCAATAAGTAATTTGATAACTTATTGCGATTATTTGAACAATAATAATAATAGTTTACTGTGTGTTATAATAATCAAATCATGGGATTTAACGTTTTGTTGCTTTCAAACGGTGCTGGTCAAGCAGTAGTTATCGTGCACGGGCATTTGATTAGGAGATATTCAATTCAAAGTTGACAAATGTAAAATTTTCAAAGTGTTAAAAGGGTAATGTGATTCTGTATTATATTTGTGTGTTTGGCTATTTGTTCTTTGTATTTGTTGTGCCTGTTATCTGTGGTCATATTCTGGAGAGAACATATGCACTGTTCTACCTGATTCTGTGTCTTGGCGCAAATCTCTCTCATACACCAAAGATCCTGCCCCCAGAGATTTCAAAGTTCTAACTGAGCATCATTCGGTCCGACGCGACGAGAGTAATACGCGTTAGAATATATATGTATATATGTATATATGTATGTATATATATATATATATATATATATATATATATATATATATATATATACATACATATACACACATTTTAATAGAAAAAATACATGTGCATAGACAAACGACTGTTCATGAGCTCAGGAACATTTATTTACGCCTGATTTGACGTCCTTGGGAAATTTTATCAGACCGGTAATCATAAATACATTTTCGAATAATCAGGAACAAGTTTACATTAGGTTTTGGAAAACTAAATCGAGAAAAATTACAACTTTAACGCGAGACGAATGGAGGAAAAATCCTTAAGACGAACACTTTAATTAACTGACTAGAAAAGGATATGTAAACATATGGGAATTACAAAAAAAATATGCAAGTAATTTACGTATACAGTTCAATTTGGCGTTAGACAAAACAAGAGAGAAAATGCAAATTTGGGGAAAATATGCAAGGGACAAATGATAGAAAAAGACGGCATCCCATCTTATCTTTCACTCCCATATTTGTCTAATTTGCTAGTTTTATCAAAAATGTCAAACATATGTTAAATTAAAGAAAAAATAAATGGAGATTGATCATCCAAAGTTACATTGACTATCAGGAGCTCTATGAAACAAACACAAACTTATACGAAATGAATCAGGAGAAAGACTACTTAAGGTTGACTATTCATGTTTTTTTAATGCATATTTCCAAAAATTACAAAGACAAGAAGAATGAAGTTTTGTTAATAAAATGGCGAGTTGTTAGAACTGTGGCTAACAATACAAAAGTAGTTGATTTGATTGACTGATTCTGAGCATATCAACTACTAAGCTCAGCCCTTAAGTGTAGTGCATGATTTGATCACGAGATAGTTCGGCGGCGGTGATATTCCCCCACTGGAAAGCGAGATTCGTCGCCAACTTATGTCGACTTGCGAGTTTTTCTCAACCAGGTGTCTCCCGTCAGTGTGGCACTGCCGCAGTCAGGATAAGCGGTAGGGCATGTGTATGTAAGAGTAGGAAAGGGTAAAGGTAAGGAAAGATCGCGCGTTGTCCGGCACTGCTCCGGTTTCGGAAACATCCATTTCTTAGACCATGCGTAAAAGCATTGTACACACCACAGTACACATTTCAGGTAGCCACTCATTGTCTTAAACCCCTTCAGTTCTTTTTTATATATATTCACTGGTGGATTTGTAATTTCCCAATATGTAACCCACGGATGCAAAACGGGGCAGAGGTGGGGTCACCCTTAGCGCAGTGTGTTTCTGGTTGTGTCTTCTACAATTGTTTTCTCCGAGATCTGAGCTCTCGTGACATCTTTAATTACAGTCTTATTTATTATAAACAATTTTTTTTAATTTCACTATTTTTAATGCTGATTTGAACTATTTTGACGAACAAGGCACAGTTATGCAATGCCCCGTTGGGAGGGAATTCCCCTACGGCCTACGTTTTGAAAGGCAAGCGGCCTCAAGGTCGAATTCTACGCTGACAGCTAAAGCCCCTCTACTTCAATGCCTGGGCCCATCGTCAAAATCGCTTGTCACAGGGATAGAGAATTTAAAACATACTTGCAGATGTATTCATTTCATTAAGGGCACCTCGCGTCTCTCTGCCAATTGCATTAAATTCACAAGACCGTTATATAAAGATTTTTCCTCCTGCAGGACACGAAAAATCGTTCCATTGTCGCGTAGGAGAGGTTCCGTTTTATGCTGTGTAAAATGACATTTAACTTCGCGGGCCGGAGAAATGTTCCGGTTAAGGCAGGTTTCCGACTTGAACAGGTTCTAGTGTAAACATATTTTACTGAATGTTACATGTTTGTCACGGTGTTACTGTGATATCACAAACACAATAATGAACCAACATTGTCAGAACTGCTCTCTTTTTTTGCTATGCAAACTAAATTCTTCTCAACCTGCAAGTGGCTTGGTTAAATAAAACACTAGTTGGTTTCGGAAACATCCATTTCTTAGACCGTGCGTAAAAGCATTGTACACACCACAGTACACATTTCAGGTAGCCACTCATTGTCTTAAACCCCTTCAGTTCTTTTTTATATATATTCACTGGTGGATTTGTAATTTCCCAATATGTAACCCACGGATGCAAAACGGGGCAGAGGTGGGGTCACCCTTAGCGCAGTGTGTTTCTGGTTGTGTCTTCTACAATTGTTTTCTCCGAGATCTGAGCTCTCGTGACATCTTTAATTAGTCTTATTTATTATAAACAATTCTTTTTAATTTCACTATTTTTAATGCTGATTTGAACTATTTTGACGAACAAGGCACAGTTACAATCGTTGGGGCACTCTGATCCCATCCCTCTATTTATTCCATTACCGAGATGTAATTATTTTTGTAGTTGGTATTCCTTTCTTTTGTTTGGGGAAATGTATAATTTCAAAGCAATATGTATATCATGATTTTCGGTTAGTACGCATCCAGGATTTTTTGAATGTGCACGTTTAGGGTTGTTTGCGTTTAAGTTTCCTTGACTTCTAATGATTCTTCCACAAATTTACTGACTTTTCAAAAGCTATGAAATTTCCTGATTTTCCATCTTTTTCAGCTTCCATCTCAATAGGGTAATTACTTTCCCTTTTCCAACACTTTTCAGGAAATCCTCTAGAAACCCCCGTTTTCGCATTAGTCTCATTCCACCAATATCAGTCTGTCTCTTTATCTGATATATATAAAATTGACAGGTTATACACAGAGAAAGAGTTTTTTGATAATGACAATGCATTGATTCTGGGACAATATAGTAATCCTGCTTCCAAATCATATACTGCCAAAACATCTTCATCTTTCCTTTCTTCACCCTTTATCGTGTTCTTTATTTCATGAGCTCATTCTTCGTCATATGATCCACATGTTTTCTATTTTTGTAGTTTCTTCTTCTTTCTCCTTCTGCACGAGACTTAAATACTCAAGAGTATTTGACACTTGCATATTTCGGCCTAAAGAAACAAATTATTACAATTTTTTTTAATTTCTGGCTTCTACTTACACACACTACAGCAAGTTTTGTAATACTCCAAGAAAAAAGTTGAATTTTTGATAGAAAAACTTCTATTGCCTGGCCCTGATAACAAAAAAAGAATAAATCTTGCTCCTGAATATAGTAAATTACTTCTTCTAACATCTTGTGTAATCAGATTGCATGTTTTATGGGACCTGGTTGCTAAAAAATCAATTGACGGCCCAATGTTTACCCATCTGTCGGTGAATAACACTAGCGACTAAACCATATGCAGGATTTTCACCAAAATTGATATTCCCAACTGATTTTTCTGATGTCGTGGACCCTTGACTTTCCAACCAATGTTTTAATTTTGGGGGTTTTTTACATAAAGTTGCAACATTTCCATTTTTAATTTTTTTAAATTTTTTTTTTGCATTTTGTCCTTGGATAAACTGCAAAGTTCACAAATTTTTCAGCATCTTCCTACAATTACAATATTGAAGACAGAGAGTTCTGTTTTCAAATTAAATTTGTTCTTCATTATTAGTTTTTTTGTTAAGGTCATGCACATTTTTTAGCGGTTTTCATGCAATTTTGAGTGAAATATGGACAATATTAAAAATTATAAAAAACAAAAATTTCTCAAAAAAGTTTCAAGTTTTTAGTGAACTTTTGATAGGGATAGTGCTAAAAGCATGTTTATAAGAAGACAAACATCACTTTGCGTCATTAATTAATTTGTTTATAAAAAAATACTTCATATATTTCTTCCCAAGTTATATCTCTAACCCCACTAGATGATAGTGGTATTACTATAAAGATTTTTCAAGTTTTAAACAAAAATAAAGTAGAAGTAGAAAATTATATATTTTGTTTAGTGTATAATATGTTTCTGATTCCTTTTTGCAAAACACACTCAATTTTTGCACATAAGATGTTTTTCAGGATTATATTGGAGAATACCACTATGAGAGAGGTTTTTTCCAGCACTGTTGTATAGTTCATCTAAATATCTCCGAGGGAAATTACCCCCCCTCCAGGTTTCATGTACTGGGCTTTGTTACCTTTCATCAGTGAAGCTATCATTACGAGTAAGTATGTAATGTGGTAAAACTAAATATAAACACAAAACAGCTTCAAAATAATTTATTCACTTAAGTATTGGTTCAATAATCTTTCTTGTATAATATAAGTTTACAAGTAATTCATTAATAAATTGTTACATTTGCATTGGAACTGCATATTAATAAAACATTTATCACTGCCAGCATGGAGATATGTGAATCACATCGAAATCACCGAAACATGGCAATAAAAACTTTCTGAAAGAAAAGAAATTGATATTTGACCTTTACTAGTTTATGAAATACATAACAATTTTATGTTATTTCAGGAAAATGTAGACTTTGTCAGAAATTATGGAACCACTCAAAAATTATCAGTTGTCTGCTACAATTAAATAATTAACATTTAAAAGAAATTAAGCATTTGTCCCAAGCAATTTTTTTTTAATTTAAAAAATAACTAATAGGACATTTAAAAAAATAACAGATCCTTTACCCTTCATTCCAATTCCTCAGGTGAGATCTTATGACCACAATACATGTAAATGTCCATACATATTAGTATATATCCAAAAATTGTCACATGCAATGCACATACACAGGGTGTATTTTTTATCTTGAGACAACTAAATATCTTGAAAACTAAGAAGCATGTCAAGATATGCTTTGAATAAAATTTGTTTGTCTTAGAGGGGTTTATTGGATGTATTGGATAAAACCAATCTCGATATGCCACCCCTGGGGGTGGAGGTGGGGCAACTTGCGATTTTCAAATGGGAACCCCTATTTTTTTTATAGCGGATTCGGATTCTCTGCAAAAAAATACATAGATTTTGTTTGAAACATTTTTTTTGTGTGTTACAGTAGACGGCGATGTAATCATAAAAAACACAATTTTTCGCAATTCTGGTGAAATTGCACCAGAGGGTGAAAAAACATGGTGTTTTTAAGAATCTTATCTAGTATTGATAAGAGTGAGCACCCCCCCAACCTCTGATAGAGAGCAGGGGAGGGTAACTTTTAAATTTCAATTTGAACAAATTTCAAATTGGTATAACATCGTTAATAACATTCAAAAGTAAATGAACTAGGGTTAAAAAAAGGATAACTCTTCCAAGATCTTCTTGATAAAACATTCCAAAATAAAAAACAAAAATAAGCTTTTGAAAATTTGTAGTTTTTAAACATAAAAAAAATTGAGCAAACATAGCGAGATGACGTTATGGGAAATCGATTGCATCTAGTGTATTCTGAAAAGTCCAACAACCATTTTTTTGAATTGCGTATCTTCACTCCTTGGTCTGCTTCCATTGCGTGCACTTCGGCTCTCAGTTTCTGGTCTGCTTCAATTGGATGCACATCGTTCTTCAGTTTCTGCTCTGCAACGAATGGGAGCACATAATTTTTTTTTAGTTTTTAGTCTGCTTCCATTTATACACAGTCCTTGACTTCTTGAAATATGTTTCCTCAGTTTTCGGTCTACTTTCAATTGGAGTGCATCGTCCCCTTTGAGTCAGGTTCCTTCATTTCTTAGTAATTTTAATTGAATGCTGAACTGGTTACGATGGCGGCCATAACATTGCAAGAGAAAATTTAAATAGTGTTAATTTATGGAGAAAGCGGCAGGAATCTTGATGATGCTGTTATTCTTTATGCTCAACATTTTCCAGACTGGATACGATAACACGCTTTATTTCACCAGGTTGTTCAACAGTTCTCTACTCAGGGTACTGTTCAGCCAAAAAAAGGTACTGCTGAGGAACAGTTGCTGGGGAACAGAAAGAAATTGTGGTACTAGCTGGAGTTGTCCATAATGCCCACATCAGTACTCGACAAATAAGTCATGGTGTGGGAATTGGTCAGACTACTGTTTGGAAAATATTGAACACCAATAAATATCATCCGTTTCATGTTTCCTTGCATCAAGAACTTCATGGCGATGATTTTCAGAATCAAATAATGTTCTGTCAATGGGCGCTTCTGCAAATACAAAGGGATCCTCAATTCTTTATGAGAGTATTGTTCTCTGATGAGTCAACTTTCATGAATCACGGTACAATCAATCGACACGACATGCATTATTGGAGTACCGAAAACCGACATTGGTTATGTCTAGTTGAACATCAGCGAACTTGGAACATGAATGTTTGGTGTGGCATAATTGGCGACAAACTCATCGACCCGTACGTCATGGACAGCAATTTGAATGGTGAAAAATATTGAAACTTCTTGGAGAACGAACTTCCGTTATTGCTTGCAGACCTTCCCATTAACGTGCGACAAACAATTTGGTTTCAACATGATGGTTCTCCAGCACATTATTATCAAGACGCACGAGAAGTATAAGACCACGTGTACCCTCGCCGGTGGATCGGAAGCAGTGGTACAGTAGCTTGGCCTGCCAGATCACCAGATCTTACCTTCCCTGATTTTTATTTGTGGGGTCACTTGAAGGGTGAAGTTAATGATCAACTGCCAACAACACGCGAGAACATGATTGAGCGAATCACCACTACATGTCGTAAGATTTCGCCCCCAAAACTTCTTAGTTGTGTTCAATCTTTCGAAGTGCGGATAAATAAATGCATTGAAGTGGGTGGCCAAATTTTGGAGCACTTGTTGAAATGATTATTTAAATCAAGCACCCCGACAGTGAGAGCTGAGGGGATTCACCTAAAACAAGCACCCTGTTGGTGAGAGGCAAGGGGACTCACCTAAAACAAGCACCCCATTGGTGATTACAAGCACCCCTGATGTTATAGCAATTTGAAATTTGAAAGTTACCCCTCCCCTGCTCTCTTCAGAGGTTGGGGGGTGCTCACTCTATCAATACTAGATACGATTCTTAAATACACCATCATGTTTTTACACCCCCTGGTACAATTTCACCAGAATTGTGAAAAATTGTTTTCGACGATTACAGCACAATCTACTGTAACACAAAAAAAAATGTTTTGAAGAAAGTCTATGTATTTTTTTGCGGAGAATCCAAATCCGCTATTAAAAAGGGAGTTCCCATTTCAAATTCGCAAGTTGCCCCACCCCCACCGGGTGGAGGTGGCATATCGAGATTGGTATCACCCAATAGGCCCCTCTAAGACAAACAAATTTTATTTGAAACATTTCTTGATACGCTTCTTAGTTTTCAAGATATTTAGTTGTCTCAAGATAAAAAGAAAATCACCCTATATGAGACTTAAGTGTATATAACCTACACTTTCCAAAGTGCATACAGTTATGCTTTTAAAAGATACCTACCTCAAAGGAGAAATATATTTTCAAGTTGAACTGAATCAGCAGATACATTGCCACCACTTGTCAATATTGCCTTTGCCAATTCTACACTTGATAGCTTTTTGTTTATTACCATATACTCTTTCATTGAAACATCATACTTTGTTATTTTTAAAGCAAGACCTGAAGCTATTCTGTAATCACATACACACAAAAAAAAATTAATAAATAAAAATTCTTCTACCCCTACACCAGGACCAAACAGCTGCCGACAGCAGTCAGATCGGAAGGTGAAATCACTTGCGTGAGTGAAGACTTAAAGGTTGCAAAGGGTAGAGGCAAGGGATCGGATGGCTGTTTCCCACAAGACATTCGAAAAATTTGTGTGACAATCATGGAAGAAAAAGCTCTGGCACTGTAGACCAGTGATATTTAAAAGTGAATGGAAAGTTTTAGCTTGACCATTAAATTTATAATTGTGTTCAACAATGAAATATCGTACTTCTCACTTAATCACATAACAACGCATGAGAAGTATGATTGACGTGCAATGGTTGACACATACGTTGAAAACAAGCTCTTCTAGTCATGTTAGTTTCTGCTTAGGAAAGTTATTCTTATATTTACCTTAAAATTTATATGCTTCAGGATATGATTAGTGAATTGTGAAATGCCCTAATCCTGTGGTGTTTTGCAAGATTCTCTTAAACGATGAAAATAATACTGCAAGTGAAGCATCAGTGAGAAATACAATCAGAATAGCACATCAAATTCCCATGGAGCTGTGAACTATTAGAACTTTTGAAATATAACTCTAAGATAAATACATATTTACAGTTAATATTCAATTCCATGTTCCAGTCGAAATTTGAGTTCATATTCAACTTTTCCAGTCAAAACATTTTTGTTGAACTTATCCATTTCTGGTATTTAAATTGTTTTGTTTAATTATTGTTATCTAATGTCAAACAGACAAGAACAACCATCCAAAAGTAATCAGAATATATGTTTTTCTATCTGAGCTCGTAGACCTACACAGGTGTGAATTTTTTGAAACACTACCAATGTGGGACCCATAGCAGCAAAATGCATTGACTGATCAATTTCTCACACAAGTGAATTTGTTCTTTAAATTTCTTTTAGCACCTGCTGACAGCCTGGAGTAACTGGCCTTGACTTCAGGGAGTGTAAAAATTAATGAGCCTTGATCTAGAGCTTTCACTAACTGCGACTTATTGCACACACTACTTACTTCTGAATCCATGACTTTTCATGTGCAGAAAACTCCGGTGAAAAAATCAAGTCATAAGGGCAACTATCAGCTTGATATTTTCTCAAAAATTTTCTTACTTTGTCTTTGAATGTAACAAGTGAAAGAGCTTTAACACCATTTTCCATACCTAATGAAGGCCAATCAACTTCCTTTGAAACACTGAAAAATATACAATGTTAATTTACAAACTAATGAAGATAAAGGTAAAAATATTCAATTCTATTCAATAAAACAAATGCATAACAATATGGAATATTATTTAATATAATAATACTAATTAATGGGAATTAATATAAGAACAAATTTCAGAAGGCGGCCAAATATAAATTAAGTAATGCAAATTTGGAGTATTTTGAATAATTGTAACATGCCATATCCTGCTGTAACAAGCACCTGAATCTCACTAAATATACTTAACGCTTGTAACAAGACACCATCCCATTTACAATTAGTAAAAATAAATTATAAAGCCGTAACTAGTTGTATTAATTTTATGTATAATATATTAAAATGTGTGATAATTAAAGACAGGATTCGATGGCAATGCAGATTGCATCTAACAATAAGATAGTGGCCAATTTGTCAATGAAGGTCGCATTGGCGGGAAAGTTTTTGACAACAAACCAAGCACAAGCCATCATGGATGATGAACAGGGCCCCGAGTCTAATGCACCAATTTAATTGGATTCTTGATTATAATACAGATCAGTTTAAAACATTTACTTTGTAATCTAACAGATTCAGTGAATACTCCCTTGATAAAAAACCGTTACCACTGATACCACATAACTTACTGCAACAATTTTTACATCATGACTTTTTTTATTTTTTAAATATTTTAATATTTTTAAGTACAAGACTGAATAAAAGGAATTATTCCAGCTAATGTTGATATGACCCTCACTTACCCCTACGAACCAGGGTAACCCAATGTAACATTGCATCAATCCTCACCTAAGCATTACATAATTTACGTATGACCACTAGGAAATTTCAGTACTTATTTTGGAACATCATCAAATGTTCACTTTCCAAAAAATATCACAAATTATGAACCCAGAAAAGTTCTTACCACACAATGTGCTTTTCTGAATCCTTGCCATATCCTACAGATCTTTTATTTGGTTTCTTCAAACATTTAATTATACTTATAGAACCATCTACCATTTTAATTTGGGTCTGGAAGAAAAGGACATTTTTTTTCAATGCACATATATAATTGTAATAGCGAGTATAGAAGAAAAAGTGTGCTGACTCCACCACATTTCCGTAGTTGCTTGGTGGTCAGCTGGACTGAATGCATGACATTTTGAGCTTATTGCTAGGGACTTGTTTATTATATGTCTAATTTTGACGAGGTTGGTTTTCTTCATCACCAGATTTTGCTTGAAATTTAACTGAATACAGAATCTGAAAGTGTGAAGAGAGGTCTAAACAAATTTATTGTAAATTGAAGTTTTAATTAGTGTTCAGACATTCTAATGTACTATTTACATACTTTGTACTATTAATGTTTTATTGATAAGATGTGCATAAAAACTAAATAAAATCGGAATAGTAATACTAATAGTTGAACAGGAATAAATGTAATACGAGTAATAATTAAAAATCTGACAAATTTCTATAAAATTCTTGAATAAAACTGATAAAACCACAATTTTTGTGAAATATTATCAGATTTATTTGTAAGAATTATAAAGTAGCAAATACAATTCTATTGTTCCGATGAGAGTAGGCAGATGCCCATGTGTTACGCACTATAAAAGAGAATAATATTTGGCATGGTATTGATACAACAAACATGAGCCAATATATTCAATCAGTTTTTACGAGCAATTGTGAACTCTTAGGTAATTAAAATTGTAAAAAAAACACAATTTTGTGACATTTGAAAAAGATTTAACATTCAGATTTTGTGTCTCTCTTTAGAAAACAAAGCCTCACAGCACATAACCAATGCACACAGTTAAATTTGCCTGTTTAGTAGAGGGTTTCATTTTTTCTAATTTTAACCTCTGCATTTACTGCTTCAATTTCTCCTGGAATAACATTTATGTAGAGAAACACTAGCTCAATAATATAGGTAGACAGAAAATACACATCCTCATGCCCTTTTACTATAAGGTTACATGATAAATCATAGTAAGTCAATCAACTCAAATATCCATCGCTAAACAAACACTGCACTTCATCACTCCCATAAATAACACTGAAGCTAGCACACTTTCCCTTCTATACGCTGTGAATATATTAAGTTACTATTTTTCTGTTATTTTTTCTTCCCACATTGGATTCTTACCAGCTTATAAAACAGTTTAAATTTACATACAATACCCCATAAAATGAACAGATTGTTTGGTTGTGATGTTTTATTCAAACTTCAAAGCTTAGTGTAGTGATATCTTAACTAACAAAAACAACAACAACAACAACAATAATAATAATAATAATAATAATAATAATAATAATAATAATAATAATAAAGTGCCAAAGGAGTTTTCTAGCTTTGGTGCTACACCAACATTTCAATTCCAATGCTTTAACCCACAGGGCCTTACACATGCCTAGAAGACGCTAGGGAGACTTCATCAATAGACGATGGTAACATTGAATTCAAGCACTTCAGAATCTTTAAATCCAATGTCCATAAAGAGTCCTATGTAATTAGCGCATTCCTCATCCTTCTGAGAACTACTGCAACATCCTTGCAACCAATACATTTAGCATCTATCTGGCATACCTACGTCAGGCCCTACACAACCGACCATGAATCTCAGGCTCAAAATCCTTTCTTTTCCAGCCTTGTGACCATGCGCTGGGCTGTTCGCCATTTCCTTGTGACCTACTCATCACGATTTAGAAACTCTGCAGAACTGTCAATGTAAGGATGGAACAGAGCTGTAGTGTTATAAGGAAAAAGAACAACTCTTACCTTTACTGTACAACAAACATCTTTCAGTTTCAATAAGCTCCTGCTAACTGTCACTTCTCGAGCTCGTTTTTTGCTGACTTCAGTGCTTGATGCAACCAAAATATTGTTAATTAACAGCCTACAAACCCTAAAATGATTATTTCTTTTAGTATAAGATTTTGGATACAAAAAAAAATACATTAGGCAACAAAAGTAAAAATAACTTACATGCCACCTTTCCCCGCATTGCCATATTCAAATTTGAAAGGGATATGACATCCATTAGCTGATCTTTCAATTAACTGAATAGGAGTGACAACTGTTTCGTCCTCTATTAGTACAAGGCTACCAAATGGTCCTGTGATTCCATCTGTTCTTCTCCGTAAATCTCCATCAACAACATTCTGCACTGCAGTATCAACTGGCTTAACAATTACAGGCGAAATATTTTCACGAGGTAAATCAGCAACAGCCAGGGGTGGTTGATCCTCAGGAACCCGAGCAGTGGGTTCTACTGGACTGACAATCTCATCCTCACATTTCACATTATTTTCACAACTGGTTTGAGCCTCATTTTTATTTTCAGGTGGTAAAGCAATAGGTGGCTTTATAAGCTGATACTTTGAATTTGAATACTCTCCAGAGCGCAACATTTCCTCAACAACTTCATTGTAGTCCTTGTTTGATACAACCAGTTGTCTATCTTCTCCTTCCCCATAACTTTTAGATTGTAGCTTCAATTTTAAACACAATCTAGAATAAAAATGACAGATTACAATTTTCACTAACAACACAATAATTTGTATGCAATTAGTAGCAGTAATAATAATTCGTAGTAATAGTAATAGTAGCGGTCGTCGTCGTCGCGATCGTCGTGACGTCGTCGTCGTAGCGATCGTCGTGACGTCGTCGTCGTAGCGATCGTCGTGACGTCGTCGTCGTCGTAGCGATCGTCGTGACGTCGTCGTCGTCGCGATCGTCGTGACGTCGTCGTCGTAGCGGTCGTTCGCGTTGTATATATTTAAAGTACAATATTGCATCAGATGTCACTGTTGACATTGTTTGTTGAATATTTACCAGAAGAAAATAACATACTCACTGATGTGTTATTTTTCTTTCTCCTCTAGTGAATTCAGATGAAAAAGTTAATCCATACGGTTCATTTTTTGTTTTATACTCTGATAACAAATTGGACATTTGTTTTTTGAATTTATCAATCCCGTTAACTTTGTGCAATTTTTTGTCTTGAAGGTCAACACTTGCCTTTTCTACTAGTTCTGATGGCCTGTGAATCAACCATCAAATTATTAATGTAGCTTCCTTTTAACTTAATTTGGATATATTAAAATATGCGCAACTTTCTCAAAGGAAAAATTGATACAAATATAGTGGAACAGTACTAACATATTTTAGGGTATTGAATGACCGTAAATGACAATATACGAGTTGGATATCATGTTCACAAGAAGGACATTTGATAGCCACATAGGAATTAAAAATGAAACGCCAATGTTCCAACATGAATTTCAGGACTCAGAAATGTTTGAGTCTGGAAGAGATGATAAATGTATGTGATACTCATCAAATAAAATAAACATACAATACAATGTTCATGACTTGGGAGGTGGCGGGGTTTAAAATGTATTTATATTTATTAGACCGCGTCATATGAATAATGTGTAAGAAATGGACAACAATTGTGACACGTGCACGTTCATTGCACATGTAGGCATCAGGACTGAATAGGTTAAGGCCAATGATAAAATTAGTTATTGAAAGTTAAGACAGGTGAAAACGGAAGTGACACCTTTCTTCGAGAACCTTGATTTTGTCAGAAGCTATTTATGAGTCATTCCAAAACACTCCCAACTTTCAACGCTGGCTTATACCTTCAAAAACAAATATAAATGATGACACAGTGGAACTTGATCCTTCTCGTTAATGTTCGTTTAATTTCGTTGCTATATGTCACATAGAAGCACAGTGATGACATGCTAAGTGACGTTTAACTGGATCGCGCGTAAAAAGTAGATATGCGAAATTGAATTTCGCACTTCAGAGGAAATTGCACTATTGACAACCACAGACGCTTCCTGAACTTTTTCGGAGAACATGCAGTGATTTTCAGTACAGTGCAGCAACAATGGATAGTGCGTTTGAGTGATGACAAAATGTAAAAGACGAACCAAGTTAAGGTCAGAGACGCACAGCTGTCACACAACCCAATGAAGAGCGTCTCCATCAGTTAATCCACACGAATATGCGCATTACTACCGGAAGCTGTGTAAGGTGCTGCAATGCATTGGAGGTAATATAGAGTAAATTGAGTTACCGAAAACTACGCAAGGTGAGTCACATACACAAAAACACAAATAGCACGGAACAGAAGTTTGTGAGGAACTTATGTCCAAATACGAAGCTGAAGGTGGCGGTTTTCTGGATCGAATAATCAGTAGTGACGAGACGGAGTCACCATTGAGATTCAGAAACGAAACGACAATTCACGGAATGGCGGGCCACCTCGGGTGGTACAGATTTTTTCAAGCGTGGCACGCAGACTCATGTTCATCGCTGGAGAAAATGCGTAGAAAATAGGACAATAATGAAAAAGTGTTGGGTTCTGACTTTGTTCTAACAGGGGTATCCAACTTGCCACGCTCCGAGGGTCACAACCAAAACCTACATAGTTGCGGGTCATATTTTCATTACTTGGCCCGGTTGCTCTGAAAGGTGTGGGGGGAGGGATGTAACCATGCGTGATATCAGACCGTTCCATACACAACCCAGTAAACCACATTGGGATGTTTTGCATTTCTGAATTTACTGGAAAAATCCTTAATTCTAAACATAATCTATTTTTTCATTAAGGGGGGTTGACCACAATTGGGTATGTGCGCTAGGCACACAATTCTATCCCCCACATAGATGCAAAGGGCTTTCACATGTGACTAAAAACCTTTCGCAGGCAACAATAAATGGCCTGGCAGGCCACATGTTCTCAATTTTTCAGTTTCCTATTGATAGGACTGAAATATTACTTTAAGAATATTACTAGTCTCATATGAAAATTTTAAATGAAAATTTGGAGCAGTTTTTAAGAAAATGATGTTTAACCAATGTGTACAAATGTGAAATTTGAAGTGCATTCTCTCAGAAATATTTTCAGTTAATGGAAGTCACTTGAAGCACTTCTACTCGCAAATGCAATAATGTATACAAATCATTTGATATGTGCACATTATTGACATGAAAAATTACATTTGTTTAATGAAAAAAAATACAGGAAAATGGCTTTAATGTTATCTTATACAGTGCACCTAGCATTATCTACACAAAAAATATGAAGAAAAAAATTAGAGCCGTTTTTGAGAAAATGGCGTTCGAGGTTTCTGAAAATCACACAAAACTGACACAGCTCATAATAACACAATAATAACTCATAATAACTGGCGCAGCCATAATAAGTAGAAACAAAAAAGGACTTACAGAATTATATAACAAAAGAGGCCGAAGAAGTGAGTCTCACAGTAAAGGAAAAGAAAACTAAGTATATGCATGACAAGAAAACAATCATTAAGTGTTTAAGAATTAGAAATAAAGAACTATCATTTCCATAAGGTGGTGAACTTTAACTATTTGGGGTCTATCCTGAATGACAAGAATACAATACAAGCTGAAATAAATGAAAGATTAAGAAAAGGTCAGAAAGGATGCCACATAAATCAAAAAGTATTAAAATCAAAACTACTGGCAAGAGATATAAAAATTAGGATATATAAAACTCTAATCAGACCAGTTGTTACATATGCAGCAGAAACATGGTCACTCAGAGACAAAGATATAAATCATCTCAGAATATTTGAGACAGATATTATATAAAATATACGAGTCAATTCAAGTAAATGCTGAAATCTGGAGAATAAGAACAAATTAAGAATTAGGATATCTAATAAAAGGGAAAGATATAATACGACTTCAATAATAATACGAAGGATCAAAGAATCAAATGGTTGGGCCACATTCAGAGCATGCAGCTGAATATACTACCAAAGAAGATCATGTCATGAATGACAACAGGCACAAAAAAGGAATACCAAGCACTTGGAGAATGGACGACATGTGCCAAGATCTTTGGATGCTGCACAAGGTAGTGTGAAAAGTTATAGTGAATGAAAAAAAAGAGGAACAATTTAGTTGTTAAAATACAAATATATTTTCAAATATTACTAATAATATTAACATTAATACTGACTTAAATCAATAATTTAAAAAAACATTTGATTTAAAGTGTACCAGCCTCAATCCTATGTATAGTTTAGGCACTGGTGTTGTTTACAGATGGACGTTGTTAAAAAAAAAACTTGTTCGATATCAGGGGACACAAAAACGTGTATTTCCATTGAAATTTCGAAATTGATTTCTGCAGCATTACATAACTTTCTCTATATTATGTATATTACTTCGTATATTCGCATGCATACAAGAAAGTAAAAACAGGTTAGTTACCAATATGCAGAAAATTATTGCTAGAATTATAACTACTTAAAACCCATTTCCAAATTATTCTTTATCCAAATTATACTTTTTCTGTGGTACCACAACAGTAAAAATCAAGAATCTCACCAATAACTCTGAAGTTTTGAGGATTAAAAAATATTGGGTATTACAAAGCTTACAAAATGCAATTGTGTGTGAATGAATTACAACATTAATGAACTGTGAAGCACATACACATTTTACTAGTTAGAAAAATGTTCTGGGGTTGAAAAGTTTGATTCCTAATAAAATTGAGAACCAGAAACTAGGTTCACCAACTCTGTAATATATTAGAGGAATCAAGGCTTAACAAGTATCACTGCATGTTATCGACTTTCTTCAAAAAGCTAATATCAAAATAATCAAAGCTAGCTTTGAAACTGATCTCACCTTACTGGTTCGTGTATTCCTTGGTGCTCCATTGCAAGGTCTCCCGTAGTCAATCCCACACCTCGCATTAATTTGCTACCAATGTTCTTCTCCAAGGAGTTAGCTTGAGTGGGCTCGGACTCAAACTTTTTCAACTCATTCCGATCAATTACATGATCATCTGGATCAATACCATCATTTATCTACAAATGGCACAAATAAAGTGTCAAGGAATTAACCTTGCCATCATCAATATTATTGTAAATTTTAAATTAACTGTTCACTCACAAACCTTCAAAACATAGCATATTTGTTTTAATTTATCATATGCATCCTCAACGGCTAGTTTATGAGCCCCCATTCTGGTGAAGTCACATGCCGATGTTAAGAGATGATTATTGACAAATACTTTGCAGACCCTTGATAAAACACAAGCATAATTCAAACAAAGAAAATTACTACCATTGTACTCAAAAGTGCCCAACAACTAAATCATATATAATTTTTCATATAATAATTCTCAAATCAAATAACTTTGATCTAGCAAAACTGTTTTCTACAAATGTCAGAAGAAAAAGAAACTACCAAAATTACAATTCAAACATGTACAATGAGATACAATAAAAAAACTTCCACGTTTTCACTGCCTACATTCTTTAAGAGTGGAATCCTCTATTGAATGTAAAATGGACTAACAGTTTCCTACTAAAGAATAAAATTAACATCACTCTGAAGTAATATTCAGAATTTAACAGGGATTTCAGAAACAAACATTGTATGTTGATGAACATAAGCTCTCCCTCTGGAGCAGCGTGCAACCAGCAATAGCAACTAGCAAAGGTCAACAGCACTATTGCTCGACGCAGAATCCAGTTTCAATGGCGATGCAACCTCATCAATTATTTTACCTCTCCTAATATTTTGTTTGTCATTAGAACAGAAGTTTAACCCTTAATTTGGCAAGCAATGACACATAACAGGAAAACATATTTTGTGGAAAATTATTTACTGATGTGGTGTATGGAAAGGAAAAATAAAAATATAATTCTTGTGCACTATGACCGAGGTTTTTATGAATCTCACAAGATATGTTGCTGAGTTCCCACAGGAATGAGTTTCTATCTTGACACATACATTGTCTTTAATCCTTCGTTTGATAGTGAGAAAGTTATGTTATATCAATTAAATATTTTCTACTTGTACATGAGAAACTATGATTTCAGTCTGCTTTACAATTAATTTAATTGACTTCCTCAAATAAATTTTAAGTTCACAATACCTAATTAATGCATATGTAAACAATTCATAAAAAGAAACAAGAAACTTCAACAATCATTCAGAGATAATTATACCTACTAGTCAAAATAGACGATCAGTCAGCTACTGCATCCTACACTGTGTTTTGTTTAAGCTTTTCCAATTAACTTCCACCCCTCCAGTTATGCTGCAGTATATATGCGAGAGACATACACATTCTGAAAGACACAAAGCAACCAAAAGAAACAAATTATTTTGTTTCTATCATGGTAGATGTTGTGTCAAAAAACTATGTATCAAGATACTTTGCCAAGTTAAGGATTAAGAGAACACTTGTCTTACACACTTCACAATGGTAGATTAAAAACAGTTTTGTCTTCACTTTTAACAAGTGAACATGAATTGCATTCACATTCTTCATGTACCTTTCAAGTTTCCCTCACACACTTTAACATCAGACATTGTCAGTATGTCACTCAAATACTTTTATGAGCAAATGTTTCAATACAAGCATACTCAATCGAAAAACAATTGATGGTTTATTTTATTACCCTCTATCAATAATTTTCAAAAAATCATCCATGAATATCCAACGTGACAAGAAAAAAAGTTTGAATAAGGAAATAAGCAATTAAATTACTCCAGCATGTAAATATTTTCAGTATAACTTCTTAGAACACCCTTGTGAATAGAGAGATGAAAAAGACAATGAAATTAGATTCTTGAGATATGACTTTCTCTAGCTTTTTGAGTAGTATAAAGTTCAGGTATACATTCAAATATGCAATGTATTTTATTCCTCTTGGTGCTTTGCCATTACTATTATTTGTAAACATTTTTTAAGCATATCAGTTATTTATTAATTTTACTTATTCCACCAAAAGTCTGGCCCAGTAGAATAAAATGTATAATTTTATCGTTTGCCTACAATTTAGGACACTATGTTGTGAGGAAGATGCCGATAACATTAATCTAGTTGTTTCAAGCAGCCAATTTTCTGAATTCCACAAAGAATAATTAAGTAAAATTAAAGAAAGAACAAGAGGGGGAGCGACGAAAGAGAATATGAAAGTGTAAGTTTAAACCATTTTTAGGCATGTGCTACAAAACATTTTGTGACCAAATACAGTTGACTCCTGTTATAGTGAATTTCTGGGGACTAACATTTTCTGTTCATTATATCCGAAGGTGTCAAAATTAAATAGAATTTCTCCACAACGACTGATTTTATTAATGTATGTAGATATGCAGAAAATACATTAACAGCACACACTGAAAACTTCAATATCTTTAATTGTCATTTAAAAAAATAAAAAAGGTTCAATTATTTGCTTCATACATTTTTCAGTGCTAATTTCTCTCTGTCCTCCTAGGGAATTCGTGCTCTTGACATACTTGATCTTGCATTATCCACTGACTTGAAGTTCGATTGCAACATTTGGCACCCTTCAATGTCTCGTGCATTGTTGGAAGACCCACTCTGAAGGACCTTTTATTTGCCTAATAACATATGAGATCCTTTTGGTACCGGTAAGGTGCAGATAACGAAACTGATCGCTTTTCTCTGCAGCATAGCGGGTATTAGGAGGCTGGAGGGCTATGGCAGTCACACACTTCCTATTGCCTATGTAGAATACAACACACTTTGACCCACGGAAAATCATGTAACATCAAGCTTGAAACTGAGTGGCATAAGGTTATTAGTAACCATTAGAACCCCTATTACAGGTTCGCAACTTCACCTCAGAGGAGACTTCTTCAAGATTACAATCTTTAGCCAATAATTTTTTCAAGCTGTCAAGGGTTGGAATTTGTGACATTAAGGCGATACACTCTTTTCCAGGATGAAATTAATTACCAGGTCAAGAATTTCATATAATCAATGTTCACTGAAACTGAAGTTCAGGTTCACTATAACCGAATCTTCTTATGCTTATTTGTAGGGGGTAGATTTTGACAACACTGCCAAAAATGATCAAAATGCTTTAAGAGTGCCCTAAAAATAAAGAAAAATTATGTAAAAAATTGTATCAAAGCCACTTCAGATGAACAACTTAAACTGTTGTATATGTTACTAATGTAATCGAGGCTTCTTCTTTTTGTTCAAGTGAACTCAGCTTGCAAACTTTGGATTTAAGCAGTTCTTTAAGAGAAAATCTCTGCTTTTATTTATTATGGAATCAGTCGGACTGATAATGGCGGTGAGAAATGTCACAGGAATCTTAGATTACATAGTACTCACAATGGCTGACGATACAATATATGAGCGAAGAAATGAAATAGACTACTCAGGAATTCTGTGGTGAATATTTGTTGCACCTCGTAAATGTTGTTTGAAGCAAGTGCCATTAAAATTATATAAATATTGGTGGAATCAGCAAAAAAAATTAAAAAATGACATAAAAAGGTAAAAAAATTATGTAAAAAAGTAAAAAAAAAAGACTTATTAGTTGAAATCAATGAAAAATACAAAAAAAAAAGACATAAAAATGGATCATTAAAAAAGGATCATTTCGTTTTGTCATAACACAAAATTGCAATTTGGAAACGTCACTGTCCTAAAGTGAAAAGAAAAAATTTCATTAAAATCTGACACCTACTTATTTGTAATGTAAGTGAAACGGGACCAGTGACTCAGGTTCACTATAAACAAGGGTTCACTACAACCGGAGCCAACTGTATCGACTTTCTTACTAAGTGCTTCAGCTCTGAAATGAGGATTTGATATACGTTACCTAATAAGAAGTATGGTACAATATAGACAAATAGAAGTAAAATTATTATAATGATATTTGATTATTTTCAAACTTATATTGGTTATTACAGTTTTCACAACCATACAGGAAAAAGTCAAACCAAGAATAAAAACTTATATTGAATACATTTTCACCAATAAATTTATCTAATAACGAAACTGAGTAATCAATTTGTAAAAATATTGCAAAAAATGGAGTATTTAGATAGTTTTAATATTTTTTCTACATAATAGTATTCTCTACATTATGCTTCACAAAAATCTGTTTGTTCCCATTGACCTACAAGTTGCAGTTATTAATTCAAAATTAATTAATTTTCTATTTCTTTCAAACTCCACTTATATGAGAATTTCCAACATTGTATTTTTCATGAATTCCTGGTAATCAGAAACAACATAACCAACAAAGAACACTGCATCTAATATTCCATGCCACAAGGATAAGAATATTAGCAGAATACACTTATTATGACCAAAAGACTTGATAACAGAAGTATGCAATAGAAAATCACCCACACACACTTCAGTATTACTTTACAACCATGTAATTTCACATTGCCACTTCTGAATATGGCATGATTCTAGACATATTGATGAATTCCATGAGACAGCAGCCCCAAATCATCAATACTGGAGATTTAGCACAGATCTAATTACCTCAGGCCTCATCAGCTGTTGTCCTGGAGAAACCTCCAGGAGCAGGAGTGACTTTGAAAATTGCACCAAGTGCTCCACTGTCACCAGGCGTCCATACAAGTGGCTTCTTATCCACCTCAAGAAGACCCTGTCACAATATAGCGTATGATCTACTACTACAGTGCACAAGTGCTTTGATACTTTGACACACTCGACTCATCAATAGAACACACATGTTAGTAATGCATTTTATTAAATATTGAAAATTTCACGTACAAAAATTGGTTCACCAATATCTCAAATAGCACTTGAAGTACTTTTAGATGTTAGCTGTATGGGATTTTGCTCTAATGGCTAAAAATATTCAACATGCAACTGCATACCAAAATCAGGTCAACTCCACATGGAAGCACAAAAATTAGCATATGGCAGATATTTCTGAGAATGAAGAATTCTCAAGTTCTAAAAACAAAAAAATTAAGACTGAAAAAGGATGTCCAATATAAATGTAAATTAAAATGGTATGATCTTAGACCTATCCAAGGTTTCAGAATATTACAGTTTAATTACAACGAACAGATTTTTGAACAAATAGAAAAAATGTTCATAACTACAAAATTTCAACTTGAATTATATTGGCAAATTTTGATCTGTAGCACAAGTAAAGCCTTGATACCAACTAGTTTTCAAGCAATTATTTGGCTTATTTTGAATACATTTTTCCAAACTTGTATTTCATACTGTATTTTATTTCTTAAGGACCAAAACATGACATACCCTCAATTTAATAGGCAATTTGTTCAAGAAATCTACATCTGAAATAAATGTTATTGAAATTTATAAACTTTAAAATGAAGCATTTGATTTGAAGATTTTGAAATTGAAGCACAGCATAATTCAGTGTTTTTTACTAACTCAAACTATGCAATAACACTTAAATTCCAAGAATACAACTCTGAAAGTCAGAAACTTTGTAACTTGAGAATAAATTTAAAGAAAAACTATAAATAAATATTTCATTAAAATTTTACCATGGTATTGTATACTTCTCTGATTTGTGTCAAATAATTTTTGAATCGTTTTGTTTCTCCTCTGTGTCATTTTCTATAAAATATACTTTGTTTGCGGCATGTTGAAAAGGAAAGGATGCTGTATAAAGTAATAAATAAATAAAGTGATTTGATCAATAGACGACAAAAATCTTGATCCATTAAAAACTTTTCTGAAATATTTCTTTTGTCAGAAATTCAGAAGTTCCAGAAAATTACAAATGCGAAAGTTGAAAATAAAAGAACACCAACTTTAGCCATAAAACTACAAAACCTCAGACCATGTGTGTACATCTAAAATGACTGACATGACATTTTGTATGAAAGAACAATTCTCCTTTCTTTAAATGTTAATTTAATACATGAGCTGTGCTTTTGTGTTGCTGGATGCCTGTTGCCAGTTGCTGCTTGCTCCAGGGTTTGAGCTGACTAAAATAAGACCATCTACTCTCAAAATAATTTACTACTTCTGAAAATCACAGCAACAGGCTTTGAGAAGATTTCCCAAACCACAATGCATTGAAGTCTTTATCAGTAGAGTATAGTAACAATAATAAATAAAATTAATATTTAAAAGATACTTGCTTGAATGATACACAACTACAGCAGGTAAATTCTATTCTTGCAAAATTAGTTCACAAAAGTAAAGATTCTTAACACAGGGATTTCTGAATTCACAGGGATTATTCTAAATACCTACCCGAAGTACACATCTATGCATAAACACGGTTTCTTGAGAAAAAAGTTATTATTCAATCAAAATTCAAGAAAGGTTGATGTGTGTGTTAATATATTTAGTGATAAGGGAAGGTAAAAATTTTGTTCTCATAGCACCTCCCCATATTGAATTATAAATATATTACAAAAGTACTAAAATATAAATTTTAGTTATTTTTTCTGAATTTAAAATTCCCAACAAACTGTGAAATATTAAAACTGAAGATTATGAAGAAGTCATCTTATGATTACAATAATTTCAATAGACAAGGTCAAGGCAATCACAAGTCTTCACATTTTCAAAAGCATTCTGAATTCTAACTGCTACTTGTCATGAATTATCTGCACTCTCCCTCCTCTTGACAGTATTCTTTTTTGAAAAAGAAAACCATTCATATTAAATAGAATTAATAGAAAGTAAAAATTATTGTATTTTGATAGAAAACAATAATTACTGAAAATTATTGTTTTCAAAAAAGATCTTATGAAGTCACTTTCTTTTAAGAATGTTTACCAACAAACACAACAAACGCACAACAAATAATTATTTTATTCTTGCCCCAAAAACCGAAGGAAGGAAATACCTCGAGGTAGAGACCATTCAGTTCCAAAATTAAATTCATGTTAAATTAAATAGCTATATCCAGGGCCAATACTAATCAACTTACAATGCCAAAATGCTAAGTAGTGGAGTGGCAATTTTAATGAGCTAATTCACTGAACACACTTACGCCCCATTTGCAAACCATCCATATCGATATGTGACTGGAACATAGTTTTCCTTGGCACTCCTGTGTATTATGGCAACTTTGTCCAAATTTTCACCCTTACACTCAACAAGAAAGAAGTTTCCATAAGGCCCTGCAGCAATTGCATCTAGAGCATAAGGCTTTTGTGAAGATCTTTTGGGAACAAACTGTTTCTCTACTATTCTTTCTGATCTTCTTGCCGCTCTTCTAGAAAATTTATCTTTTCTCCTTCCTCTTTTCCTTTTGCTAATACTGTTTACTCCTTTGTTAATATTTTTTACTAGGAAGCTCCCAAGATCTCCGAAAACCACTTCACTTTCAAGTACATTATATCCATCAACATATTTTTGATAAATGGTATCACTGCTTTCTTGGCGACAAAGGTGTGGAAAATCTGAGGCCTGAAGGCATTCGGGCTCACGATGCTGTGTTGAAGGGTTGCGAGGTGGAAGGAGTTCATAATATTCATCTGAATATTCACCACGTCGCAGCATTAACGCTGCAATTATATTAATTGTATCTTTCCTGGAGATTTTTAAGTGTACCTCATCACCTTTTCCAATATTCGTACACTCTAAACCCAATACTTTAGCAACCCTGCAAGAGAAAACGAAATTTTTGTAACTTCAGAACAAAGTTACATTGGCATTGCACAGTAATACAGAACTTTGCACTTTATAAAAGCATAATAGAATTTCAATTTCAAGCAATGAAATGAAATAAAATAAAAACTTCTACTCACTGCTGGATAAGACCCTTCTCTGCTATAGAGAATTCATTGCTCTTAAATATCAGGTTTGGAGGAAAATCAAGTTTTAAATACTGCGCTAAATAAAGTTGTACTTTTGCCTTGAAATTTGACTCAACTTTCTTTTTTTGGTCCTGGGCACCAAGTCCAGCCCTATTAACTTTCAGTGAGACGCTGAAAAGGATATAAAAACAAATCTGATGCAGGAGTTTAATTCAACTCTGTCAACTCAACTGTCAGTAGAACTCAACAAATACGAAGTGTGGTTTTGTGAGCGCTACTAAAATAATTGGCAGCAACTTATTGAAGTTCTTTTATGATATTTCTACCAAAATAAACTCTCAATGAAATGTATGAAGTTAAGGCTGTTCATTTTTTTCTTTAATTACTGTTACAAAATGATATACTGCAGAATTATAAAAGTAAACACTAATAATTTGCTTTTTAAATAGAATTAATAAAAATGAAATTATACTTCAATTCAAAAAAAATTGTGTAAACTTTCTATGTTATACAGAAAGGTGAAGTGAACTAGTGAGCTACATACATCAGAGATTTTCTTTTCACCTCGAAAAAACTTTCTTAGTGAATGATGTAATAAATATTACAACTATCTATTCTTTGCTCCCAAAGCTCTTTACAAAATCTGATTTTCTAGAAATATAGAACACTATGTTGAAAATTTAACAGCTTGGTGCAAGTAACATCTTTTTTATATTAGAACAGAAATTCTTAATTAAATTCTACAAAAGCTATTTCTTCCCTAATAATTTTCTGAAGCATTACTAGGATAAAATACATCAAACTCCCTACTCCAAAAATTAACATTTTTCTCCACGGCTTATACTCTGGAGACTAATTTAGAGCACATTTCAATGAATAAATTACTTCGAAACTGGGTATATAAAATTTTTACCTCATGATTCCATTTTTGCATAAATAAAACGTTCATTAAAAAAAATGAAAGAATAAAGAGCTTGAAAAACAAAAGAAATGGGGAGATAGAAGTACATATATAAACTTGCAAAACAAGAGATTACATTTGAATGTTAAACACTAGTGACCTGCAAATAATTTAAATTTGTTACCTAACAGGTTCTTGTATTCCTTGTTCAGCCTTTCCCAACCCACCCCCTGTCCATCCCATGGACCTCATTAATTTACTCCCAATGTTATCTTCAGGGAGAGGAGTAGCTAGAGCAGCTGCCTTAGGCAATGGGATGAGACGACTCTCTCTGGGAGCGGACTGTCCAACAGAGGTAAGTGTCGCCATTTCAATGACAAGATCTTCTGGAATCCTTTCCTTCTTTACCTAAAGGTCAGTAAGAAAAACACACTTGCATTAACCTTAACAGTCACAGGGAAAAACTATTTTCACAAAAAGAAACAAAACTTACTTTCAGTGTATAACAAACATCCTTCAACTTCTCCAAAGCACACCTAACTGCAACTTCTCTTGCAATTTTTTTGCTTGGACCTGACACAGATACCACTACAAGACCATTTACTAAAATTTTACAACACCTACAACAGGAATACATTCATGTTACACAACATTACATCAGGTCTAATAATGATTATTGACCACCAGCTAGAGTTATGGATGCAGTAATATATATAAATATAATGTGATTGTTCAGGATTGGAATTTATTGTAATAAAAAAAAGCAAAATATGTACATATATATGTATTTATTATTTTTTATAAATGTAAGAAAAAATAGAAAATATGTAAAATAAAAATTCATTATAATATTAAAAATTACTCTTTACAAGTATTTTTCAAGCACAGAATGTCACCGATCAGGCTAAAAAGGAGTGTCTCAAAGAAAATTCTTCCTCTACAGAAGAGAGAGTTTTTATTTCAAATATAAAATACATTTGTAGTATAAACATCTTCTTTATGAGATACCGGTGCTAAAGTGAATATTAGTTCTCTGTAGCAAGTGATGGATTCCAGAAAGAATTAAATCGCAATAAAACAATGAACTGTAAAAAAAATATCATTGTTTTTAAATTGAGACACAAATGGGCCCCATGAAACATGAGAAAGCACACGGTTGAAATAACTTCTGCTACACAAAGATCCGCTCATTCTTGCTTCAGAGAACTCTGTTTGTAAGAAGGGGGTGGTTAAGTTTCACAACTCAAGTTAAAGGTTCGGTGATCACAGAAGTGTAGTAACATTACATTGCTTTGTACGAAAGATGATTCTCGAAGTATGTATTGCAAACATAGATCCGATATGTTCTATTTTGCCATATTAATATATAATTAAATGCATACATAGCAGTAAGTAAAATATGTAAAATTGTGTAATTACCATATTTACCCAATTGTAAGTCGACCTTTTTTCCTTTTTTCGTCGTTCAAAAATTTAGAATCGGTGTCATCGTGTTGCTATATCATAGTTGACAACAAATATCCGTAAAGATCTTATTTTTTGTCAGCCATGCAGCCGACACTGTAGAACGTACTAAACTACCTCCATTTGTTGTGTTCAAACGCTGGACACTCCCAAAATCAGAGTCATTTCCTAAGAGAGTTATTGTACCCGCAAAGAAAAAAGGATGGTTTACCAAAGACATGATATTACAATGGATTCAGTTGGTGTGACATTGTCGCCCAGGCGCTCTGTTGAAGTTGCATAACCTCCTCAAAATCTAAACCCCTGGATGTGTGCAAACAACAAAAGATTGAAGAACAGGTTGAAGAAAATGTACTCAGACTGGCTGTCCCAAGGTTGTCCAAAGAAGACAGAATGCTCACCGATGCTCACGCCCACGGGGCGCGTGAAACATGCTAGTCTATCGCAAGTGTGCGCTTGGATAGATGATGCCTAGAAAAGTATTTATAGAGAAGTTGTCGCAAGGGTTTTTAAAAAGTGTTCCATCTCAAATGCTCTTGACAGCAGCAATGATGGCTTCCTTTACATGGACAAAAGAGACATGGAAAAAGATTTTTTTTTTCTTTTCCCATTATTTCGTTCATTATTTCTTGGGGTCAGCTTACAACAGGTGTCGGCTAATAATCGAGTAAGTACGGTAAATCTAAGTATGTAAAATAAAAATGGTTCTATTTCATCCAGAATGTATTGTAAACTCTACAAAATATTATTGACTGCAAGTATCTTGTTCCTCTAAAATTACGTACTTAGATGAAAATCCATTCCCCACTGATTATAACTAAAGTGACATTAAATGAACATTCTTGCGTAATTTTGTGCATAGTAATGTTAACAATATTCACAGAACTAGAATCAAAAATTCTTAATGTTAATATATCTAAAAAGTCTTATCAAAACATGCAAAACAGAACTGCCAAAAAAACACAAGAAAAGAACTGTCAACTCTCAGAAAGTTAGTTATTAGAAGAAAAAAATAAGCAATATCAAACAAATGAGCAAGAACTAAAAAATCAAATCATTAATGCTTTCACTTCAGAATTGTTTCAGTTTGTCTCAATCTGTTGAGTACAATAATTGTCAAGTAAGATGTGTGACAGTACAAAACTATAAATATAATAATATCTTTCAAATGATGACCAATAAGAGCAGAGAATTTAAGTGTTCATTTGATTGATTCGCTTCCAGGCATGACAATTGCTACGGTCATTAGACCTGTAGGGTGCATGTTTGTCCTTCAGAGAGATTTCCCCCCCATTGAGGTCTGGCACCAACCCATGTATCTGCAAGCAGGATTTTCGCCAGGACAAGTTCTAAACTCCTAACTGGTCTCCCGACATGTGTGGTAGTGTATGTAAATGTAAGTGTGTAAACGTAAGGGGTGAGGATAGGACAAGGTAGAGGAAGGAAACATCACGTGCCATCGTGCATTTGTTAGGTTACTGCTTCGACATTCACCTGGAGTTGACCAACTGAACTCAACCTAGCTAGTGTCGAAAATCCTGCCACTATTGGGACTCGAACCTAGGACCCCCCCCCCCCCAGTCAGAAGCACAGCAATGACATCAAATGATGCCTTGATGCACCTATGTCTGTAAAAGTGATCATTCATATCATTTCCTAATTAGTGCTCTGGATTAAATACACCATGCAAGTTAGAGAATAAAAGACAATGAAAAAATAAGATAATGAAGTATTCTGTATTGTGACCACAGCCACAGAATGGACCGTGAAATAAATTGGACTGAGTGAGGCTTCTGTCCACAAGGGTTCAGAAAAACAAAACTGATGGATTATTGCAGGAATACAAGTGTAGGCAAGAAAGTTCATTGAGTAAAAACAAATTCCATGTTTCATTACGACAAACTTACGTTGAGGTTAATTCAGCACTGTACTCCATTCTAAATGGAATACGACACTGAGACGTAGAGAAAGCTAATACTTGGAATGGATGTGGGCAGTTAATATCTTCAAATAAGAACAAGTTGCCATATGGTCTGGTCTGCATTTGAGATAAGTCTCCACTGAGATCTTTGTAGCATCTCTGGAAAGCTTTATCCACATTGGAAATAGCATTCTTCAATTTGCGACGATTTGATTGTGCTTTTTTTATTAACCTCCAATCATCTTCACTGGAGTTTTCCTCACAACCATTCTTTTCAGTTGCATTATTCTCCTGCCGATCTGTTCCTTCCTTGATTGAGGATTCTGCTGCCCGAACAAAGGCACGTTTCTTGAGAAATTGGGATGCAGAAGAGGTACTTTTAATATTGGTATCTCCCACAGCCCTTGTTTTTGTTGAAGTTGTTTTTCGAGGTAACTGCTTTGTCTCTGAACACTGTGGAGTTGCAGTAGTTGAGGAATACGTTTTTTGTAAAAGCTGAACATTTTCTACACCTTCCAAGGTCTCTGAAGTTGATGAAACCGCAGTCTCAGGCAACTGGATATTTCCAGGACGCTTGGAGATATCAGAAGTACTAGAAATATTATTCTGAGGCAACTCGATTCTGTCTGTACACTTAGAAATTTTGGGAGGAGAATCCGATGTGTCAGCTGCATCTCCCAAAGGACGTTTCAGTCCTGCAAGACAAAGAAAAATCAGTTATTTATGTTATATATTATTAATATTAGTTACATTTATACACACATAGAGAGAGATTCACATAAGGTGGGTGTAAGATAACTGGGTATTAAAAATCTGGATTGATTGGAAGTTCGTGGTTACCAGGGAGGCATGGTTTCTTCAGTTTATTTAACCTCACATGGTTTCATCAGACGTTCATGATAGTGTGTTTTCTTTTAATTTTTACTTTCCCATATATGTATGTATGTTTGGAGTATTAGTACATAGTACAGGGAAAGTTATGTAATTTTGCTTAAAATCAATTTTGACATTTCAACGAAAACGCAGGTTTTGGAATCCCCTGATACTGAAAAACATTGTTTTTTTTTTTTTTTGTTTTGTTTTTTAAAAAAATTTATTTTATTTATTTTATATTTTATACTTTATATTTTATTTTATTTTACATTGAATATTATTTTATTTTATATTTAATATTATTTTATTTTATATTTAATATTTTTTTATTTTATTTTTCTTTCTTCCAACACGTCTGCCCATCCGTCTGTCCGTGAACACCACTAGCGCCTACACCATACGTAGGATTTTTTCCAAATTGAAGAAACCCCTGTAAATCTAGTACAAATCGTAGCTTTGAGATTTTGAAAAACATTCTTTAAAATACTTTAAAGTACTTTATGTGAAGATCCCCAGGACATTTTCAAAATTTTCTTAAAAATGGCTCAAAATTTTTTCTTTAAATTTCTTGTAAGAATAGAGAAAAAATATTATAAAGGTGGTGTAGGTCCTATTTTCAGGTTTAACTCTCAATATTCAAAAATTTTAAAATTTTTTCGGGCATCTTCCTACAACAGCAAAATTGAAGATAAGAGATTTTTCTTTCATATAAATTTTTTTTCTCCATACAGAGTGCTTTCATTAAGGTCATGTACATTTTTTTGAAAATTTTAGTAGTTTTTGTGCAATATTACAATTTAAAAAAATTCATATGGACATTTCCTGCTGTTCATATGGACATTTCCTGCTTTTTCTTAAGAACAGCTGCAAATTATTGAAAGAAAATTGCAATTTAGGGTGAGGTTTTACTGATCTTTAATATTTATAAAATAATATTTCCATTCTATTATTAATAACTTTTAAAAAATTAAGAAAATTTCAAAAACATGTTCTTAGGGTGGCAAAAGATGGCAACTGGCAAGAGTATGTGGCAAGTTCATATAGCTATCTGAGATCAAAGAAAATAGAAAACTAGTAAGGGAAAGTCTGTGCCATTACTAGTTTCCACTAGTAATGCTATCACTAGTTTCCCTTTATTTCATCTGTTTGCACACACCACACAAGATACCCATGATTAACACTTCACTTTACTTCATAAGTTTAGCTCACAAGGCACACTATACACACACTGCGCACCGTGACACCATCTTCGATACAATGTCCTCTCCTCTGCAACTCAAACCAGGCTACTCCTTGTAACTTGGTAACTTGATATTAACTGGTGGGTAATGAAAACATAGGTTCAGCACATGAATGGTAGTGTATCCGAGAGAACTGTTTCTGATTGTATGAGTTTTTGTAGAGAAGTATGTGTGAAAGTCATTGAAGCTGAAATACATGAAGATAAATTTGAAAAGAGAAAGTATAATAGGGGCAAAAGGATGGAAGGGAAACGGGGGTTTGGGGACATTGAGGGAGGTTTCTCTCTGTCCTTTTTCATGACCGTTGAATGTCACAAGGATCATTGAATGTCTTCCAGGATTCTGGAGTTCATCCTATCTAAGGGAGGAAAACCCTACAAAAAATTACTCGGTCCTCCTGGAAGGGGGTTGAGATATGGCGCCAGCACCCCTATACTCGGAAAATATAAAAAGCTGCTGAAACTCTCAATGGAAATGAGCCTTGGATTGACTCACGGCGTCAACAAAAGCAAGGAAAATGGCATATGCATTTTGGAATGTTCAAGGTTTAAGCACTATAGTAAATGAAGTTTTTAACGCAATGGAGGTGTTTAACATGGATATCATAGTGTTGAGTGAAATAAAAAAGAAGGGAAATGGAAATGAATGGACAGGAAATTATGTTCACTTTTTTAGTGGAGTGAGAGTAGCTGTTCATAAAAGATTGGAGAAAAATATTCAGCTGGGAAGCAACTGATGAGAGAATAGCATGTTTCGATCTTGTACTAAGAGGATGCAATGTTTTCATTATAGGAATTTATGCTCCAACAGACGATGTAAGTGTTGCAGAAAAAGATATGTTTATAGAGAAACCGACTATGCTGCTGGATTCAAAAGGAAATTGCAAAGAAGTGGTGCTTCTAGGTGATTTTAACGGATGAGTTGGAAAACGAATAGCGCATAATGTTGTAGGACGATAATGGTGAAAATGTGGTAAATGACAATGAAGAAAGACTTATAGAGACAAGTGAACTGTATGATCTTAAAATATTGAATGGCTAATTACACATAAAGAAATACATTAATTCATGTGGATCCAGCCCACAAGAAAACTGCAATCAATAACTGACTACATTATTACTAAAAAACAGTCATCAATAAAGAGGAGTTCATTGAGGTGCTTCCTGGGGATCAGATCACTACTTACTAAAAGAAAAAGCTTACCTTGTGTATAAACCTTATTTCAAAAGTTATGGACACAAAACCAAATACAAAAGGTGGAAAAATAGAGTCAGATGTGGCCGAGATACAATATTGAAAGCCTTCAAGATGATTCCATTGCACTTTTCAACAAATTGCGTATGGCAGAAAAATTAAAGTACATCCCAATAGGAAATACTGAAGACAAATACCAATTTTTAGAAAAATGTACTTGTACAGAAGATGGGTGGAAAGAACCCAGTTGAAGAAAAGAAGAAAGTTATATTTGAGACGGCTTTCAACAAAGGATTTAGAAGACAGAAGTGAATATAACAAAATGAAATATTTAGTCAAGAAAGAAGTGAAGAAGGCAAAACATTTATTTTGGGAACAAAAAAATGACAGATTAGACAAGTGCGTTGGTAACACCAAATCCAGATAGGCATGGAAAATTTTACATTCCATGAAAATAAATACAACTCAAGAATGGCATTTAGTAGACCCAATTGGTATTGAAAAATAGCAAAAATACTATGAAAATCTTTTAACAGAAAATAAAACTAAATTTCAGGGAATCAATTATGAACCACTGCATGTAAATTCGATCGCACCAGATGTCACTTCAAAAGAGGCAAAAAAAAGTGTTAAGAAAAGTGAAAAATAATGATGGCTGCTTAAACATTATCCTATTGTAGGTTTGGAATTAATTACTAAAATATTCAATGGCATTTTAAAAGGAGGTCAAATCCCAGATACATGCAAATTAGCCTATATAAATTCAATTTACAAAAAAGGCTGTAATATTATAGTAATATAATTGTGACTTCATCTTTGGTTAGACTGTATGGACGTGTGCTAAAGACTAGAATTGATAATTGACATGCAAACATCAGACTCAGAAGAGCAAGTGGTATTAGAACCCGGAAGATCCTGTATGGACAATATTTTCTGTCTCAAACAACTGATGGTGTATAAATACGTTGGTTATATAATTGCAATGGTGATAAAATATGTTTTCTAGCATGAAAACTACAAATAATCAGTTCATTGATTCATATCATTATTAATTTGAATTGTTGAATAAAAGGAAAAGTGGCCACCAAAAATTTCCGATTTACAAAAATCTGTTGTAACCCCTGTAAAATTTATCTTTATTTGTTAGAAACATGTATATACAACTTTTGTTAGGAAAGAAAACAATAATATAATAAATCTCAACATAGTGCACTAGTATTGTTAACCAGCCCAGGATCTTTCACTGACACAAGTGATAATTTTCTGTAAGCAATTAATTAGGATACTGGCTATTTGTGAGGTCGATGTCTCCCAATGCCAAAGTCTAGTAAATTTGTGGTTCAAGCATTTGCGAACAACAACCTAACTGAACCCTATTCGACAATCTACAATGGCCACTCATCTACTCGTTTTTACATTTAAGACAATTTAAGGACGCAATTTAAAATTAAATAACAAATATAATATAAATATAATAAATAATAATAAAATATGACATAATATACAAATTCTAACTTACATAGCATCCAAAGGTGTAAGTTGGGAGCGGGCGACTGACGGCTAGCAATCTATATTTCATAGATATTTCAAACAGGTTTTTAATAATTTCTAAAAGTTTAATTTGTAAGCTTATAACAAAAGTTCCCATAACGAAATATGAAATAATATTCACATTCTAATTTATGTAGTATCCAACTGCCTCAAAACACCTCCAAAATTACGATCATGAAGTGGCGAATGTTCCAAGAGGATGACTAACTTCGACACCCAATTACTCCAAAATTACTGATTTTTGAAAAATTCAACATGAAAATGTGCCTTCATATTTGTAGCTGTCGGAAGACTCCCAAAAAAGTTTGAATTTTTTCAATGGTCGAAAAATCAGGTTTTTGAACCAACATGAAACCTGCTCCATCTTTAAACATACTTCAGACTATCTACCAACAAAATTTCATCAAACACAATGGAGACTTTTTGAGAAAAAACAAAAATTAAAAATAGCCCACATTTCACGCAAAATTACGCGAAAAATAAACAAATTTTCGAAAAAATTTACATGGCCTTATTTCACATTCTATCTTTTTGGAACAGACTTTATTAAGGGAAAAATCTCTTATGTATTTTAGATGTAGGAAGACTTCGAAAAAATGTGAATTTTTTCAATAGTCGAAATATCAGTTTTCAAGCAAAATTGTTTTTCTTCGTACCCTTGAAACCTTTTATCAGCTTTAATATATAATAGTTATTTCAAATTCCCCAAGTTGAGACATTTTATTCCTCTAAACTGGAAATACTTTGTACAACTTCAATAACATTATTTTCAGATATACTTATTATACATTTTTAACAATCAAATAAATTGCTACTGATATTACTCCCTGAAAATTTTTGTTTGTTTTTTTCTCCCCCTCCAGATGTTTTCCTGGGTTGAAACATTTCTTGTCTATTTCAGGTCTCTCACAGTCCCTGCCTTTGCTAAAGTAGAAGACCTCAAACTAACAGTCAATGAGCTTTCAGCTGTCTTCTCAAAGAACCAAGTTATTCCAATACATTAATGAATCAAAAATACTTCACAAAATAATGTGCATATTTCAGTTACCTTTTGCTATTTGCATTATTTTTCATGAGAATTTATAACACTTATTTTTTTAACGGAACTTTTCAATAAAACTTGGTGCTTTGTTCACAGACATGGTAGTACCGCGTTTTCAATGCTTTTATCTTCCTCACTATCAGTCTTTTGTTCACTCACTCAGCACCCTTTCACACACACAAGCACATGCATGCACACACAAAACAAACCCAAAACACCAAACAAAAAACAAATACTTAGCAAGAAATCACAAGGTTAGTAGCTCATTGACCACTGGTTGGGGGACCCCTGAACTAAAGCATAACTCACATTTTGAGGTACCTTTAACTTTGGCTCCAGCAGCATCTGAAGCTTTGACAAAAGTCCTCTGCAGTTTTGTTTTCTGTTTCTCATGGTATCCATCAGCAACACCCTGAGATAATTGGCCAACCAGCTGCATGGTTTCTGCTGGGTAGCTGTAAAACAGTGCCAAAATACATAAACATACGTTTATTAAACATAATATTTGTTTTATAAATTTACGTATTATAGGTTTATTTCATGAAGAATAATACTGAGAAACTGTGTTTTCATTAAAGAAAAAAAAAAGAAAGAAAAAGAAATACAATTTTTCGCATTTTTTCAGTATGTTTCTCCTTGTTTCAGTAGTATTTTTTATATTTCGCAGGAACCAAACTTCATGAGAGATCTTTTGAAATATTTGTGCTGCCAAATGCATTAAATTATAGAATTTACCTGAAATATTAATATTAATTGACTAACATTTCTAAAAAATTATATTTCTATAAATTTTCTTTCCGGTATAGTATATATGTATATACGGAGTGATATACAGGTGAGTATAGGGAGTTATGTAATGTTGAGGAAAATAGATTTCGAGATTTCAAAGTTTACACGAAATACACGTTTTGGGGGTCCCCTGATACCGAAAAAGTGTTGTTTCTTTCAAACGTCTGGCCAGTGTATGTGAAGTCTGCGATTTTATAAATCATTGGCGGTATTTTATATAAAGCCCCTGAGACATTTTCAAAGTTTTCTCAAAAATGGTTCCAAATTTTTTCTTTAAATTTCTTGTAAGAATGGAAAAAAAAAAACTTATAACAGTAGTGTAGGTCTGATTTTCAGGCTTAGCTTTGAATTACTGGAAATTTCAAAATCTTTACAATTACAAAAACGAAAGATTTTTCCTGCAAATAAAATTTGTTTTCAATAGTGACTTCTCTCATTAAGGTTTCAATTTTAGTAGTTTTCGCGCAATATTTCATTCAATTTTAAGAAAATACAAAACCCAGTTTCTTAAAAGAGACACCAAAGTTTTTCTTTTAATTTTTGGTAGGGATAGGGCAAAATGCACTTGATAAGATGACACAAATGTCATATTGCTCTACTCTTTTGGTTTTTCAAAAATTACAAAAATGTAATATTTAGCAGTTCTTCACATTATGTATTTATAAGAACATGTGCTTTCAATATTTAGGTTTAGGCGTTAGTGTTTTTCTCATACACAGACGGGCCAACAGATGTTTTGAAAAGAAAAGAAAAAAAAAAACAAAACAAGAACACTTTTCAGTATCAGGGAGACCCCAAATTGTATAATTTACTGCATTTGAAACTACAAATATTTCAAATGATTTTTTATGAAGTTTTGTCCTACGAAATATGAAAAATATTACTGAAACAATGAGAAACACTAATGAAAAAATGTGTTTTTTGGTTAAACACAATTCCTCAGTGCTGTACTTCATGTAATAAAACTAAACCTTTGTGATTATTGTGACACTCTGTAAATACTTTTGCAAAATTTTCTATAAAAAGGCTTTTAGAAAGTCAAAAATACTGTCTCCAATAATCATATGGTTTTGCATGTGGGTTAGGTGAAAAAATGACATCACAAAGAACATTCGTAAAAACTAATACAGTACACATCCTAAAATATTTATTGCAATTATTATCACCCTTTTTAATAATATGCTTTGCACATACATAAATGCAAATGTGGAGTTGGGTATCTTTCTATTAAACACTAAGCTTGGAATAATATATCAGGAAGACAGCAAAAAAAAACACATATGATAAGCTCAAAGTTAAAACTTTATGAGAAGTTAGCCATTGTTATGAATTTCATGGAAACTCAAGTATGGCATTCCGTAGGTGTCAGCGTTGCACTATACAATTTTTTGATTATATTATATTTTATTACTATGATATTTTTTGATTATTTTATTTATGATTTTGAAAATAGTCCTGTTAGAAGTTTTCTTGTATTTGTGACCTTGTGTTTTAGTGCATCATGCATATGATAACATTGTGAATAATGCACTAAATAATTGTCAAACATATTTAATGTGGAAATTTGTCTAATGTGAACATCAACCATGACCCTAGCAATGTTAATTCTATAATATTCCATTGTTTAATACGAAATCTTGCATAATTCAGAAAAAAATATTGGACCATTGAGATTTCATGTTGAGCAAGTTTTACTGCATATTACATTTAAAAATTTAATTACAAAGAATTAATACAGAAAAAAATCTTCACTTTCAATAATGTAGTTGCATGAGGGGATCCACAACTTTGAAATTTTCAAAAATGAATACAATTTTAAGAAAATCAAACCCATGCCATGTTTATTAGCATATTTCATTCTATTCTGGTGATAAAATAAAATTTAAAAAAATTGGCATCATTGAAGAGGAAGTTTTGCTAATGTCTCCCAGACTTCATGTGAAGTAGACCTAAAAATTAAAAGATTCATTTCAAATTCATAGAGCCTCAAGTTGGGCTAGATCAATTGGGGAATATTAATTTTGGGTAAACTCTGCATATGGTTTAGGGACTAGTGTTGTTAACTTATGGACAAACAGGCAGAAGTTTCAAAAAACCACTTTTACAGTGTGTGAGGACCCCAAAACATGAATTGCATTAATCTCGACAACAGTTATTCACATCACTACATAACTTTCTCTTTACTATGTATACAAACTCATACAAGAAAGTAAAAAAATAATGAAGTAAACAGGTTACTTTAACTCTATAAAATTACTCAGCATAAAATGATTGAACCACCAGTGTTATAATCTGATTGCTTTACAATCACATAAAATTTTCATTTCCACCTGTAGTGAAGCAAATCTATATTTAATATTGATATTACATTCCAGACAAAATTTCAGAACAATTAATCTGCTTTGACAGTGGGCTACATGCTACAATCTTTTCAGTTAGTATGATATGTATAAGATACATCTTCTGAAATTGTATCTGCTAAGCTACTTTTCAAACTCACTCTAATTCTGAACTGTGAGTGCTATTATATTTTAACAAACAAATAATATACAAAAACAGCTTGCTACAATTTATCATTACATATCATCACAGAGGCTTGCATACAATTTCTGATAGCAAAATTTACGACTAGTAGAAAGTAGATTTTCCGGGCTGGTAGGCCGTGGTCGAGTTGCCATAGTTGGGCCAAACGTTTCGTCCACATCTGCGGTGGACATCTTCAGTGGCGGCAAGGTCGCGGGCGTAGTGTCCGGGTCGGCGGCTGGCCGATTTACGACTAGTGTTCAGATTACAATTGTCTCTATCTCAACCTAATTATTGTATAAATTATAATTGTTTGACACCTTTTAAAGTTGCAGTCACTCAATTTCATAAATATCAACTTATTTTTTGTTTGTTTTTGTTTTAGACATCATGTTTAATAAGCAGGGCCCGGATTCTGATAAAATGACCTCTCCTATAAAATGACTTAAAATGAGAAGATAATGACCTGTTTTTTTCTATATACAAATAACTGTGTATGAAAATACTTATTCAACGATTTGACTATTTTAAACAAAATTATTTCATTTATATAAAATTATATTAAATATATAGTCTTCGTTTTCAGAGGAAATATAATCCATGGCTCTGATTTTCCAACCATCAGTTTTGAAAGGTCAAAAACAATACTGAATATCTGCGTAATTATGAGAGTTCGTAAAACAAGAGTTGACTACAGTAGTTAATTCCATCATGAGCTGATGATACAATAAAATCTTTATTTTAGGGTGTAATTGCAACTTCATGAAACATTCACTAAGAAACAACACAAAAAAGAAACAAAATGAATATAAATGACACAAAGACCTCAAACAATTACCTAAAAACTGAAAAATGGCAAAAAATGACCCAATAACTATACATTTTTCATGATCACCTATATGTCGTAATAAACGTTCATTTACAGGTTAGCTACATCTAGAATGCACCAATGAAAAGATAATGTCATTAAAATTCGAGCCCTGTTAATAAGAGTCTTAAAAATGATTTAAACTTTGTCCAGCAGTATTTTAGAAAAGGTAATTTTCTTTCTTCTTTTTTTGCCTTTCTTGGAAACAATTTTTCAATGCTGAAGGATAGCATCTAAACTACAGTTATAACTAACAGGAATTGAAAATACAAGCACAAAATAAGTAAATTGTGATAAAAATATCATAAGTATGATTTATTTTAGAAAATAAGGTTTTACATATAGGGAAAACAATGTAATTAAATATTATTGTTATAAACGAAGATCAATTTCTACAATTAACTATACTAAACATCAATAGTTACTCACCGACACCCCATGAATTCAATATTGGTGAAAACTTGAGCAAGACAAACCAGACGTTCCTCTGGAAATTTATTTTTATGAGTCTCCATGAAGCAGCGTCGCAGTTGCCAATGTTCTTCGCTCTCATACTCAGTTTTATATTTATCGATGTCCCACTCAGTATTGAAACTCATAACGAATGCTTATTACGACGGGCAAAGGCTGCAAGATGTAAACAAAACATTTAGGTTATGAAGCAACGACTGCTTTACATTAAAGATACGGATAACTAAAACCAGTAGTGTGGGGTAAAGTATTATATAATTCTTGCAAATTACATTTTGTGGGTAAAAAACGTAAAACTAAGGTAATACAATCGATTACACCTACTAAAATTTTAAGAAAAAAACAGTATCACATCAGCCAGTCCCTGATCGGAACATTCATAAGCCATAAAAACTCATTAAACATTACAAATGGAAACTGTAAAATGCTATCGTGGGTCTAAAGAATTAAATACCTTCCAAAAACTGGTACAGATTTCGCGGAATGAGAATACGACACACAATAAATTCGATGACTTGTAAACGTACACAGCGTAGTAGCTGCGGCATGGAGGAATGAATTAGCCAAAGACCAAACTAAAGAGTATATATCAGAGACGGCACTCAATGTTAAAAGGAAAAGCCTTATTTGCAAACTTCCGGTGCCGCCACATTGTTCTGTATAATTTCTATTGGTAAACGGACAGCCAATAGCGAAGAAGTAACCGGTAAATTTGAAATAAACCAGCGACGCGGGAACTTTAAAATTTCACTCCCATACTTCCCACGCCTTAATTTATTAAAAAATTCACAATAATAATTATAAGGATTTAATGGAAGAAAAAAGTCAAATTAGGGTAGTAAAATCTAGTATTTATTGACCATATTGATATTATACAATTTCGTAATTTCATTAGTAATAAGAATTTTGAATTACAGAAAGTAATAAACAGTACACCTGCATAATTACAACTTTAGTATTTGCTTGTAGATATGCCAAATTAATACCATGGAATACTACATTATTACAAGCATTATGAATAAACAATAAGAACAGAATTAAAAAGAAACAAAAGAAAATACTACCGCACAATTGCCCAGGTAAAAGAAATAGTTATGATACAAAGGGGTAAAAGTGCCATTTTATTTTGTGAATTACTTAAGCCATTAAGAAAGCGAATTACATAATTATGTACTGATACATTAAGATCAATATTATCTGATTCGGTCACATGAACGTATTTTGTTTTCTTTGTTACTTTCAAAGTTTTATCAGAACATTTGAGCATTGTTCCACTTTTAGGAGAAGTGCAAAAAATTGAGCTTTTAGCATGCTCTGCATGCCTTGAAAGAACCGCTTTTACTAGTTGCGACCTAAAAATGTTTTTCATTAGTCAATAAATATTTGACAAAATTATTTAATTTACCCGTGCTAATCTCACACATGCACAGTTCAGAGCCTGACTTTTTGATAATGGGATCCACTGTGAAAGTACATTCACCTTTAAAACAATGATTAACAAATAGTGGAATTCCATCTATGCTTATGCACTACAATTTAATTCTGAAAATGGATTGTCAAAGTGCAATTATTTGATTGCACCAGGATCCAAGCCTGGGACCTTCTGATAACTGGCAGATGACCTAATAACTGAGCTATAGAATCAATCGTTGCATTCACGACTCACAACAATTCACAATCTAATAAGGATCAGCATTCAAATCCAGAATGTAATTGGCATGACGATGAACAAAACACAATGATACACACATACTAGAATATAAATTAAATCAAGATTGTGTTTGTCATGAGAAACTATTATTGTCAGAACAGTATAACAATACATAAGCAACTTATATCAATACTAATAATAAAAATTAATACTAATAAGAAAGAAACAAATTGCAGACTAGATAATAGACATTAAAGAAATTCTAAAATTGCATGAAAATAGCCTCTAAAACAGAAACTCAAAACCTTTGTATTCATAATATTCAAATAAAGTGTCTTAACATAGCAAGAGGCATTCCAAAATTGAGAAAATTATCATGCTTTACAGAATTAATTTTATCTTTAAATTTTATTTAATTAGAACTTTCCAAATCAGATGTGGGAAATACAGTTTATATAATGGATCTGTACCCAATGACAGAATACACACTGATTTTAAAACTCTCGTTGTCCATACCTTTATGCGTAAAAGAAATATGTTCAGAAACTTTGTGCACAATGAAGCAAGTTATTCACTGCATATAACAATAATTCTTTAAAATTATCTCTGTGAGTTCTGACTCCTCAAAGTGAACATTAATTTAAAGCTACTTAGGGTCAAACTCGTAGGGTCTAATATCCATGCTTCAGAAGCCATCTCTGGAAGAGGATCTGAAAAGCAAAAAATGCCGTTTAGAAAGATACTATATCCTCAAATGAATGTTCTGAAAACAAATCTGTATGAAAAAGAAAGATGTTTCTTTTAATTCACCATCTAGAATTTCGAAATTAGAAAGCACAGGAATATCTTGCACTTACCACACACCGAAGGCGCAGATACATCTCCCAGAATGGCTTCTTGCACCTGTCCAGAAGTTCAAGGACCTGTAATCACCAAAAAAAGTTTTTTATTTACTATAATTTGCCCTCAATTGGCACTAATAACTGTATATTGAAAGGAACATTCCATGAGACACGTCCATAAAAACTTGAGGTGACACCTCACATGGGTGAAAAAGATCTGAAAATGGAGACAAACTTGAATTCTATCCCATCTTCAATAAATGCAACAAAGTAATAATTGAGATTCTTAAAGATTATAGCAAATATTTACCTTTCACAAGGCTAGAATAAGCATCTGCTGCACTTGCTGTAGCAGCATGTTCAACAGCACTAGAACCTGTATTAATCAACAACAAATTATTGCCAATACATTATGCTTTCAATAGCATGCTTCTTTTTGCATTTTACAAACATACAAGAGACTAACCATTTTCAGTTCGAAAAGCTGCCTGTGTACAGGATCTGAAAATTAAAAAATGCTGGTATCATAGCCTCCCATCAAACTATATATTCTATTAAAACTATATTCCAGTAATATTCTATTAAAAAAGTCTTACCAATTACACCCATAGCTGCAGTGGGTGTCACATCGCTTGGTCCATACAAGTGATCTGCAACTGAACATGAACATTAAAAAAATTCCACTATTTGTTAGGCATCCAGCATCTTCTCGAAGCCAAAATGCACGCTTCAGACTTCAAACAGCAGTAAATCACTTCATTTCTTTAATTCACTGACTGCGATATGGCATTAACAGCCCTACGAACAGCACGTGAATATACAACGATAAGTCGACGAGGAAGGAATCCAACGGTAACCAACCGGCTCGTTTGCGAAACAATTTCAAAATGAATAAGTAGTACACATATTCTCCGCTTGAGCGAGTTGGTGTTGTACAGATGTATATGGCGTCGCTCTGAACTCTGATTGGCTACTGTATGGAATTTGAACAAGGACCGGATGTGCCCTATCTAGTGTCACACCACTGGACCAAACAGAATATCTGTCAAGATCTTATGTCAAATGGGGAGTCTATTGGCAGCAGGATACCTTCTCCCAATTTAAACTGAGTGGTAACATCGTCACAAACTGGTAGGAGAGGGGAATATCATCCAATCGCAAATTCCAATACCAAATATTTTAGTCGTACCAATGCTGTCGATTGGGTGATATTCCTCCCCTTTCCTTCCAGCTTGTGAGCTTCACTTGCCAAGCACTTTAAATTTAGGTAGTGTCCGCGCTCGTTTTCTTGAGCCCTCGTTTTGCTAGATGCGGGAGGTCTGATTATTCTGTTCATTATATGAAATCTGTAACTCGTTTTTCGTGACAAAATAGTTTCTTCTATACGGGAGTGAATATTCCTAACACCAGATTTTGTTAACATCGCTTGTTCCTATCATTTACTCTGAACTCAACTAAAGTTAGTAAAGGAGTGGGCGGCAGGTATCCGGTGCTCAAGAAAACGTGCGGGTATAATACATATTCCAATTTAAAGAGTGACATCCAACACACAGAGACGGCGATTCACACGGCCGAAGCCGCTCGAGCTAGAGACCGAGACGTGATTAACTGGGCTAAAAATGTAAAATGCACCCCCCGGCACCCGCCGGCACACGCCGGCACCCGTCGGCACCCTCTGGCACACTCGGCACTCCCCGCACCCCCCGACACCCCCCGACATTCCCCGACACCCCCCGATACCCACCAGCACCCCCCGACACCCACCCCCCGATATCCCCCCACACACCCCCAGCACCCCCCGCCACAAACCCGGAACACCCCGGCACCGGCGCTTGAATTTGAAAAAACTGCAAGTAGTTCAAAATGAATGCCTCAGGGCCATCCTCTGCCCTATAAGTACATTCCTACATCGGGGCTACATGGTGATTTATCAATGTCACTGGTGATTGATCACATTAAAAATAGTGTTTCTAAATTCTTCGAAAAACAGCTGAGTCGGAAAACTATCTCATTTTCGACATCGTGTTGTACAATCCCAACCAACGGGTAAAGTATAAGCGACGAAGTAAGAGTGAATATTTGGAATAAGTTTCGTATATTCAAATACTATGATCCCTTCCCCGATAGCGCGCTAGCGAGGAGAGCGCTGCGTAACCTTGTGTGGCTGATGTTACATTCAAAATATTCGTTAACACGAATCGAAAAAAAAAATCATAATTACTCAAAAAAATGCTTATCTACGTCCGTCTGTGAACACTACTAGGGCGTAAACCATTTCCAAAATCAAGAAACCCCTGTCCATCTGACACGAGTCGAAAATTTGAGGGTACTTTACATTAAGCCCTCCAGACATTTTCAAAATTTTCTCAAAAATGCTCCAAAAATTTACTTTCCCGTATAAGTACGTATATCGGAGTAATATAATTATTAAAAGGAAAGTTATGTAATGTTGAGGAAAATCAATATCGAGATTTCAACGGAAATACACGTTTTTGGGACCCCTGACACTGGAAAAGTGGTTTTTTCCCAAACCTCCATCTGTCCGTCAATCATCTGGTGTCTGTGAACACTACTAGCGCCTAAACCATGCGTAGGATTTTTTCCAAATTGAAGAAACCTCTGTCCATCTGGCTCAAGAAAACTTTGAGATTATGAAAAACATTCTTCAAAATCAATAAGAATAGAGCAACATACACTTATAAGAGTGGCATATGTCCGATTTTCACGGTTAACTCTGAATTTTCGAAAATTTCAAAAATTTGAATTTTTTGACGTTTTCCCACAACTACAAAATTAAAGATAGAGATTTTTCTTTCAAATAAAATTTGTTGTCCATAATTAGTTCTTTTATTGGGGTCGTGTACATTTTTTTTAAAAAATAGTAGTTTTCGCGCAATATTGCGTGCAATGTTTGCAATTTTTTAAAAAAAAAATATTTTTTCAAAAACGGCCTCAAATTTTTTTAAAACTTTAGGTAGAGATAGTACTAAATTCACTCCATAAGATGACATAAACGCCATATTGCTCTATTCATTTGTTTATTCAAAAATTACAAAAATGTAGTTTTTTGACTTGTCTCTCTTGTTGTTAATATTTACATTAGCAGATATTTCTTTACATTAATGCACATATGAGTACATGTGCATTAAATAATGTCAGATAAAGTTTCCCGCAAACTCAACAGTTTTCCGTGAAAATGAGTGCAAAATTTCGCACTTTTCGAAACGCTCAAACGTCATTTTTTCAAATAAGGCTCCAATTTTGTTCTTCAAACTTTTAAAACAAATAGTGCTGTTTAAGATTACATACAATTCATTTTGAGGTTTTTTACTCATTTCCACGATTTCTCTCTTTTTCTATTCTACACAAATAGACAGAGATATGTGTTCTGAAATACTCTAGAGTAACTTTTTACTTCACTTATTCAAACGTCACGAGATATAAAAAAAATTGTAAGGACATTTGTGTCAAAATTATATTTCCTGCCATCTTTAAAGGCGTCTGAAGCTAAGCCGAATCAGATTTGAAGTCACCTTGCATTCACCATCATAATTAGAGCCCGGAAGTTCAGGCATTTATTTTTCCTAAAATAGACCGGCAAAGAGGCATTTACTTGTACTAAAATAGGCAAGAAAAAAGGCATTTATTCTGGTTAAAGTAGGGGGTAAAACACAGGACGCACTAAAAAATAACTATTTAAAAGTAAAAGTAGTGGAAAAAATTAATAATGAAATGTTTCACATTTTTATTTTAACTTAAAATTTACATTAGCACTAACATGGAAGGAAATCACCTTTACTTTGTAATTTTATTCGCACTTGACCATCCGGTTGATGACTACGAATTTACGTTACTCGCGACCCTGCCTCTTCGAAATGTGCTTGTGGACTCCCTTTTGAATCATGAAATGGTAGCAGTGAAAACGGAATTGTAGAATTCGTTCTTCCTACTTGTGCAATTGCGAGAAGGGAAGAGAGAACATAAGGAACTGAGAAAGGTTTAATCATGTACAGGCAGCTCTATCCTCAAAAGGGATCCGAGACCATACACAAACATTGGATGAGATTTCTCGTGAGCGAAGAAGTCTATAAGCATCAATGAAAAATATTAAAAATCTTCACTGTAATCTTCTTCCTCTACCTTTTAGATTTCAACACAACCTGACCCTGGAGCCTCCCGCGTCCACGGAGAGAATCACGACCGTGCCTTCAGGATAGAAGTCCAGGGCAGCAGGTATGTTTCCAACTTGATAGAGGTTTGTGCCAGGAGAGGAAAACGGGAAAATAGTAACGAAAAGGGGTATGAATGAATGTAGTAAATGTAGCTTCACTATGCGCACGTTTTGTTGAACTCTCCTTTGGCCCTTAATGGTAGGAGCAGAGGTAAGGGCGAGTTACTATTTAGTTAGCAATGCAGAAAAATCAAATCTGCAGTTCGTTTACCGATGCATATAAGTTTTCTATAACTCGGAAACGAATATGTCTATTTTTTTCAAATATTGTTAATCTCGCGCTTTTTAAATTTAATTTTTATTAATTTATCTTTAACTTTTACTCATCTTCCAACTATTTATAGTTAAAATGATGTGAAGGGATTTTGGAATTCAAGAAAACGTGCGCAAATGATTTTCTCCCCCATACGTCACATACAGTTTTTATTGCTCTTTTTTGACTAAATAAATCTAAATCTAAATAAAATTTATTTCGGCTTTTTTCGCCCAATCATGGTGGAAAGATTTAGTTGAGTCAGGCCTCACCATGCGTGGAAACTTAAACGTCAATATAACGTAGTCGCAAAACCTATAGAGCGTCCACGGTTAAAGGCTCTTACAGACCGGCGCGGAATAATCGCAGCCCACGCGGAACGCGGAATGCCGCAGCAGAAGTTCCGCTTCATGCGTTGCCTTATGAGCAACTGCGCGGCAGGCGAGTGTCGCCGCAGCGGATTGGCAGCGTTTAATCCGCGGCGGATTTTGTAACGCAGTCGGACAATTTTTTTTCGCTGCCGCTCGAGTTTCATGGAAGTCCGCGCGCCTTCGCTCTCCTCTGGGTCGAGCTCCCTTGCCTTCGCGCAGAACTCTGCCGCTCGAGTTTCGCTGTGGAAACCAAGACAAAGACTCGTCAGATGTTGAATATTTTCAGCTCGCCAGTAAATCTGACACGATTGGACGGTCAGAAAAAATACTTCTATTTGTGTTCAGTAATTTAATTAATTTTAAATACCATTAAACTTCGATTTTTAAAGTTTTTGTTCTCAAAATGTTGTACATGTTTGTAAGGTCAGTAATATCATTAACAGTCACCGGTCATTCTCGTAAATATAAAAGCATTTCTCGCCCTTTGTGGCATCAAGCTGTAAAATTCTCCATACTTTTTCCTTTCTACTTCAAAAACACGTACCCCTTTTCTTCGTTTCTTAAACAGATATTAGCAATTTGATGGAAAATCGTAGATAAAGAAGCTAAAAACGCCGTGCTGCATGTGCTCAAGAAAGTACTACGAGTATTGGCATTTTCTATCTCGGGGACGAATAGAAGCGGGCGCGTGTTGTTTATCAGATGAAGAAAATATCACCCAACTCTGACATAATTGACGCTCTGGTGTGAACGGTGTGTGCGGATTCCGCCGCCGCATCTAGCGCGGAGCGTTCCGCGCCGCACACGCTGTGGATCACCCGCGCCGGTCGGGGGAGCCTTAAAGAGGCCACGGCGGCCCTCGCAGCCGTGGGTGGCGTAAGGTCTCCAAAAAATCTAAGCTTTAGCCTCAAAGAGCTACAAACGTAGCTTTTAATTATCCTTCACCATGGCGGAAGAGCGTCGAACGGCTCTTCCGGTCGCCGACAACTCTATACCATCAAAAGCGACGAGACGAGAGAGGGAAACAGGAAATCGACGCAGGAGGAACAGAGGCGTAGAAAGACGGATGAGACGGGCGCGAAGAGGAGTGATCGGAAGAATTAGGTCCGACGCTGAAGAGATGTTCGCGGGCGTGTGCGACTCGGGACTAGGACTCAGGACAGCACTCGCGCAGCGCCAATTCACACGCAAAACGCGATTTTTTGTTGTGAGTCGCGGCCATGCAAAGTTTATGGCGGAAAGTTAAAAGAACGCGATTCCGCCCCGCTGCTCTAAGATCATCTGGTGTGACTCATTGGTGAGAGATTGAATGGACTCCGTTGGAAAATGGCCAGTGGGGTTTACGAGGCCATCTAAACGGTTAGCAGTCAATTGGTCTATAGGTGAATGTCCACTACCAAAATATTCACTCGCGGAAATGTCACTTAGTATAACTGTCCACTTCATTATACGTTCAATGTATAACATGGCAATTTTATTGGCTTTTTAAAGTATTACATGTGAAAACCAATTATTTAATTTCTATTTTCTTCTACCCCAGGATCAGCATGCAGTTTCATATGCTATGAAAGAGCGCGTAGATAGTGTTTGACATTATTGTTGTCCTTGTAATCCTGGTACCTGCTTATTATTTATTCAATTCGCCTTTGATTTGGGACATGCTTATTTATGGGATGTCAATAATTAATGTGGCAGCAGTACACTAGCTTCAGCAATACATTTCTATTATCAAAAGAAATGCTAAAAATGAAATATGAATATTATTAGGGAACGGTTTTTCATATAAATATATATTTTACAGAAATGGGATACCCAAATTCAAGACATTCTGAATGAATTGGGAGCATTTTTATTTTACATATTGTTACATATTATGATATTATTAAATATTTTCACAAGTTTTATCTAAAACTACATTTTCTTACATATTTCGTTACAATTTGTTACATGTAAACTTTTCAAAGGAAAAATTTCAGAATGTTCTTTGAAATATATGTTACTAGAATAATCTTTCTTAAAAATCAATGCAATGCTATCGCGCTTCTATGGCCTTAGGACCTTCGCCATGAAGTCAAACGTAGCCTCCCTTCCTGCTTCTTGAAATGAAGGCTGAGCGGCTGTTTGTGTGCAAAAGTAATTTCAACCACGACGTTGCTCATGTTTCACAGAGCCAATGCGTGACTCGGTCGAAAACTAATATTTTGTACAGGTCATTGATGATCGCATTATGGAAATTGGAAGGGAGTCCCTTTAACCGTCCTCCACCTCCCGGATCCATCACTGACTTCACGGTCCAACTATACTCACTGGTCCTACTATTCACTTGAGCACCGGGTACTTGTAAACATTATACATACAACGATCATTATTTATATTTTGAATAAAATTCATATGAATAATGAAAACTACTGTACAATTACTTCTGTAGAGATTGAACATTCTTTCAGCCGCTCCGAACCATGGTAAAATCCGATCGACGCGACGTTCTTTGCTTGGAAAATACTTATATACAGCAACTTTAAATACAATTATAATTTTTATTGATTTTAATAATTATTATATTACTTACATATTTTCTATTTTCCTTACATATATTGAAAAAAATACATACATATGTATGTACATATTTTGATTTTTTATTTCGTTCCCTAGTTATTATTAATGAAGACAATGCATTTCGATCGGATAGAACCTGACATTACACATACTGTAAACAATTTTAGGCAACAAAACATGGCGATTGGCTTGACTTTCTGGAGCCAATCACAGACCCACCCACTTAGTTTGTCTATGGGGCCGATGTCACCTCCATATATTATTATTATTATTATTAATAATAATAATAATAATAATAATAATAATAATAATAATGAAAAAGGGCACGCAATACCGCATTAGTTGGTTAAATGTAAGTTACGAAGCACTTATACGGCCTCCTTTTACGTGCTTATTATCACTAAATTCTGTCAGAGTTTTGTCTCATTTTCGCAGGATGTTGTACGGTATCTGGGACACGATTTTTTTCACAGTTTGCACACGCATTCCCTGTGGGCTTCGTGAAAGTATTCCATCGTGAAGTTGGTAGAGGTAGCCGTGGACCGCCAGTCTAGAATTGACATGACGCATGTCTTGATTGAGCCCCATGCAGCTTCTGAGTATTATGGGATCCGAGGAATAGAATTCTTCGTCTATTAGGTTTCTCTTTTATAACCTCTCTGACAACGCAGCCTTGTATACCTCGGTGTCTGGTAGTGAGAAATGTAACCTCATGTCTTCTATTAGGAAGGTTTCTTTGGTTAGGGCATATATTTTTCTATGAATGTATTTTGAAACACGTGCTGCTTTTTTCAGATAGGTGACCTTGATTGCTTCGATGATATGTAGCTTTTTTTGAGATGTGGCCATATTTCTTCAATTCCGTAGGTCATTATCGGGAGAACTTGCGTGTGAAATAGTCGCAATGCGGTTTTCATGGATAAGTTCTTAATGTTTTTGATTTGGTTCATTGCGATCATTGCTGCAGCTGCCCTCTCTTTAACGTGGCAACTGAAGGTCAATTCGGTTGTCTGTAGTGTTATGCCTAGATATTTATATATGTTGGAAATATACATTTATATTGTAAGGTTGAAGTTTGTGAACATGTCGACAGTGTCGCCATCTGCGTCTAGTATATTATTGGAAATGTACTCTATATTGAGAGATTGAGGTTTGTGAACGCGCCGACACTGTCGTCATCTGTTTTTGGTATGTAAACGAATGATCACATTCATTCGTCCTTTTTGTCTTACTGTGCAGCAATGTAGTGTTTGTAAAAGACCGTCAAAGACGTTCAATAAGAGTTTATGTATATGTATTTTGTTATAAATAAAAGTGAAATGCAGTGTAGTTCTCAAGAGTTAATTTAACAATATATGCAGACACGTTTTAGTACCTGACTTCCTATTGCTATGGTTTCATTTCCGGCTATTTTGCCTCCTTTTCGAAATACCATTAATCTCTGTTTACTCTCGGGTCGTTCTCAGTTGTCCACTTACACAGGTAGTTCATGGCTTCTTGCAGTATATCGATATTGTTTGATGTTCATATCATAAGTACAGGGAGACTCCATTTATATCCTCAATAATGCTGCCAACATCTATGAGAGCAATATTGAAGAGTAGTGGGCTTCGGTAGTCTCCTTGTAGGACGCTGTTAAGTCTGTGCGATGTCTATTGATTTTGCCACATTGTCGTCTATAGTAATGTAGTTAAGGTGGAGGATGTCTTTTATGACTTGGCGAAGGTATTCTCCTTCCCCGATATATCTTTCTAATTTATTTACAAGTTTTTCCCTGTTGAGGAGATCAAACTCTTTAGTGAGGTCCAGAAAGATTTCATACATTCTTCCATTAGGATTATTTAGCGATCTTTTGATTTCAGTTAGTACGTTTTCGATGGCCTGTGAGGTGGAGCAACCTGGTCTGAATCCAAATTTTGCATCCGTCAGTCTTGTGTCCATGACGAACGATAGTCTGCTGCTTATTATCTTTGTGATCAGCTCAACAAAGTGTTTTCAAGCGCGATGCGTCTATGCTCCCTTTTTCTTTTATATATATATATATATATATATGTATATATATATATACATACATATATACACATATATATATATATATATATATATATATATATATATATATATATATATATATATAACTCATGTTTGTGCGCCTCCAGTTGTCTGGTATTCTTCCGAGTAAGATGCATTTATTAAATAGATCTGTCTAGTATTCCTCTAGGTATTTTTTGAATATTTTATATGTTCGTTGAATAGTGTCCAGACCAGCTGCTTTGTCTTTTTTAGTTTTCTAACTGCTCTTGCGGTTTCAGATCGGGTGATAGCGGGGAACTGCACATTAACAGTTTCGAGTTGTTGAAATACACAACTTGTATTCAGCGTGTTGAGAATATTCGAGAAGTGATTTTTCCAGGAGTTCATTTCGATTCAGTTCGAGAATATTGATGGTTTGTTTTTTTCTGCTTTAGGGCTATGAATGGGTCATTTTCGGCGAGCTTTATTCACTACTTTTTTATGTATTTTCTTTTTTATCTTGAGTGTCTTTTATGTTTTCCTTGCCAAGCCGCATTTGTTGTACATTTGTGGTGTGTTCTGCTTTGGCCTTCTTTAGTAGTTCGAGTACTGCCCGCCTCTCTTTAAGGCATTCAGAATCAAACCATGTTTTTGCTCTAAATACAGACAATAGGGAATTTTGTATACCGACTGTAAATAGTGAAGAAATAAAAAATATTACATTTGTCAAAAAACGTACCTTTTGTCAGGTTTGTACCAATATGGCGGCGTCTTCATTGACATGTGCCAATGGGTTGGGTATCAATTTACTCATTTTAGTACGAGCTTTTTGTTTAAACATGTGTATGAGTAAGTCATAATAACATGCTATTCTTTGATTTTAACGAATTTCTACTCATGGTTTATCAGAGAAGACATGTTCCAATATTGGCATACCAGGAACGATTGGGATCAAGAGTATATGTATGTATGGGACTACAAAAGAATTCCGAATACTATGCAATAAAAATATTAATTTTCTTCTATATATTTAACAGTAACATGATTGGATGGGCCTACAAATAGAGCAACGTTATTGAATTAAATACTTAAGATTACAAATTGGAATACTATGTTCATTGGCGGACCATATAAAAAATATTGTTATGAGTGTATGGTACTGCTTAAAACAATTTTCATGTAAGTTCATTGAGCACTTGTTTCTAGGCAGGAACAATCTACCAAGCATGGAATACCACACGATAATTCCTTATTTGTCTTAGTTCTACCCTCAAAAGATGGTATCCGTATATTTGTAAGAAATTTTGAACAATTTGTCTCCTGAATGACAGATCCATTAGCTTTACTTTCGCCCAAGCAAGTTCAATTGGGTTCATCTCACACATGTAGGAGGGGAGTCGTACAACTGTATGTCCGTGTGCTGCCAGCAACTCATCATTCTTGTACTGCTTAGCGCGTGGTTTGAGAGGTGCAATTAATCGGTACAAATCAGTCTTACGCATACTTTCTTCACAATGCACTCCCTTTCTTTGAAGCCATCCAATCATATAAGCTTTTCTTGAGTATGCGGACGGCGTCTTGTTGACTTTCATACTGTGGTATGGAGCATTGTCAAGGACGACAGCATGCTCTGGTAGATGTAATAATTTTTCACGCACCCATTTCTCAAAATTAATGCCATTCATTTGGCTGTGGTAGTCTCCCACAGTACTACCAGCTCGAAAGATTAGACACGTGCCGCAAAAAAATCCATCCCCCCCCCTGCGTGAACAATTAGTCTACTTGTTGCATTTGCCACCACTCTGTTAGAACTCTTAAAATTTAAGTGTTATTAACCCATGTCTCATCCACATAGATATCTCGGTTCTCTTCTCGAAATTGTTTCAATTGAACAATGTATCTGGATCTCCAATCCACTATGTTCGGCCTCTCTATCAGCACCCGCCGCTTTGATTGGCACCTTTTCCATTTAAAACCAATTGATTTCATAACCCGCAATAAAGATTTTGGACCCCAAGGAAAATTAATTTTGCCCTTAATAATTGGAAGAAGCTTTAGCACTGTCGGCACTACCTTTTCTCTCATATAGAAATCCAGAATCGTATTTCGAATGACACACTGGTCAAAACTATCTACATGGACAGAATTGCCACGTGACACTCTCTTCTTACCAGACTTCAGCTTCCGATTTGGGCTATTCTCATTCCTCTTTTTATTTTCTTTCCGAATGGCTTTGATGGTGGTGAGTCCAACTCCTGTGTATTCGGAGGCTCTTTCACTCGCTTTCATTAAAGGTAAATGTAAACATTTATTTTCTTTCTCCTTATCACATATTTCAATCACACGGGCAATGATTTCGCGACACTCGCTGGGTATTGTCGTATTAGTAACTCTTTTTGCCATGATGAGAAACTAATGGTTTTCACACGTTAACACTCGGGTCCTGCCACAAGCGAACTAGCAGCTCCGATGTTCTTGGAACGGTTGCGATTATGTCACGTGACTGTAGGTGCAGCGAAAGTCATCCCCTCCTACCGTGCCGCTCGCCCCGCGCGGAAACTAGGACCCCTCCAGAGTCTATATCCCCTCTCCGGCGGTCGGAAAACTGAGACCCGGACAGTAACAAGTATTGTAGTATAATTTTTAGGGCAATGACCCCATCTCGATCAGGTTTTGTTCAGTTTCCTTGGTCCCTTGAGCAAATGCTGAGATGGCCCCTTGTTTGCTCCTGAACAGTAATGTAACTTTGCTCTCTCCACTCAAGACATCATATTGACTCGACATACACGATTGAAATTGTATATATGACTCAATAAATATTAATACATAATAGGGGCCCCGGAATATCAATTTACAAATTCGGAAAACATCTACGCGTCCTCAAAATATAATACACAATTGAAACAATGTCTTTCCACCATGATTCAAACTTTCAACAGTCGATTTGTGGTAATAAATAACACGCATTCTGAAAGAACCTTTGAAGTGTGTTCAGCTGAAAAAAAAAACCCCTTTTGGGCGCCCATACATAATTGCATCTGCCAGGCCAGTTGTAGTTACGCCAATGCTCCTCCACCACAAAGGAGTTGCCGAGGCGCCTTGTTTGTTAACTTCAATCATTGAATGAAGGCTCGGCCTGTTTTGGTTTGAAAAACTATGATGCAGACCACAGGAATAGAGCGAGTGAAAGAGGTGTCACAGAAAATCACAGGAAAGGAGCTATCCCAGAAGCAGGGTTGCAATTCTTTCATTTTTCGCTCAGGACCTCGAATACCAGGGTTGCTTTTAAATTGATCATCAGGTAACATGTATTCCGATATTTGCGCGCCTATTAAAAAAAATCAGCTCAAATAGCAATAAAAAAATACTATTCTTGTATTCATTAAATACATTTAAAATAAAAATCTTACATGATCTTACAGTAGTTCAATACGGGGAAAAAGAAAAAAAATAAATAAATAAAAAATCAAACAAACTGGTATTCTAGAGGCATTACAATAGATCATTTAAACAATACTAATCTAATTTACACAGTAAATTGTATCCCCAATAATCGTTCAATCATATGATTTACAATTTTTCACTCCCAGCCAAAAAAAATTCCACTGAAACAACACAAATCTTACAAGAAATTATAGTGCCCACTGGCCCAAGCCAGGATGTTGCTTTCCTGGACAAAACCTATGAAAGGATTCTAAAATTAAACCTCCACTTATTGAAATGTTTCCACACAATTCAAGGAACAAATTTCTTTATAAGACTTTAGTTTCTTAATTTTCTCCTATTAATTAGCTGCTCTTCAGAGCAGTTGCCCCAGAGAACAAGGTATGGTAGAGTAGGAAAAACAGCACAAATGGTGTGGCCAAGATTCAACATATCTAAGTTGAAGCAAAGGCAACTACTCTGAATTATTGCCCACGAGTTGGGCGGTATATTTAAAGCATGGATTTCCAAGCTGGTAGCATATGAAAAAAATAAAAATGAATTGGGGAATTACATTTAAAACTGAATTTTTGTGTGCGATTTAAAAAGCCTTGAAAATTGTTCATATTATTTATTTGACTTATGAGTACATGCAACTTACATCTCAATTTACGTTCATCTATGTAACTAAACAGCATCTTTTAGATACAGCACATAAATATTCATGTCCCTATCCACATAAGTATTTTAATAAAATACACCCCTGGTTTTTAAATACCAATTTAAAATAAATTGTATCTGTCAATCAAATATATCAAATTTTCTTACAATTTACATTTTACCTTTAATCAGAATAGTAAAATTCCTAAGAATGAAAACCTTAATGTTGATCATAGTATTTCCGTGGAGAATAGCTCTCCTCCTGGATTCAGGTACTGGACTTCGCTACCTGTCCACCAGTTCAGGTGCGTTTATGAAAAATTATGTAATGGTGCAATGCTAAAAGTAAACAAGGAAATAAAAAAAGTAATTCAAGTTCTGATTCAATAATCTCTCTTTGATAATAGAAATTTACAATGATCACATTTGCACTTGAGCTGCATATTAACACAACACTCATAATTGCCAGCCTGCAGACACATTTATCTCACCAAGACCACCGATGACAATATTTCGCAATAAAAACTTTCTGAAAGAGAAAAACACGGTTATTCGTCCTTTATTGGTGTATGAACCATTTAAGAACTTTGTTATTTTAGAAAAAACAATTTGATTGAAGTTTACAATTAGAAACAAGAAAAGAAGTATATTCGAATGCAATGAATAAAACACAGTTACATCCTTCTGCAGAGCTGACAAAGTTGTGTTAACAAGATGCATAACAGGCCACACCAAGCTCACACCTGCCCATCTGTTCACCGGGAAAATGGCTGTTATGTGTAATGTTTCTATGTATATTAATCATCTATTTTCGTGCCCGAGGTTTGAAGACGACCAGACAAGACAGGGTATCAATAATATGTAAGGAGTACTAAAGGACAGAACAACGCAGTCTGTTTCTCAATTTTTTGGAGGGCATAAACTTATAGTGATAAATAAGAAAATGCATAAATTGGTTAATAATGTGATATCAATGTTCCCATCCTAAGTGTCAACATTCCATGTACAGAAATAATAATGTTAATGTGTAATGTCACTAATAACCGTTTGTAGTTGATGGGACATTAAATAAATAAAACAAATTAATCATACGTCCCCTGAAAAAAGTAGCCCTCCCACTCCCTTTCACCCACCACTTTTCCACTACCTAAATTATATGTCCACAATACCAACAAAATACCATGCATATTATTGCATGTTCAAATATGGAAATGTGCAATGCCAATGTCAGAATTGGCACTTGAAAGGTTTAATTTGCCAGTTTTAATTCAATTTTTGTCCATGTTCTATGACACCTTGATATCAAAAAAATCAATTGATGCCAAACTGTCTGTGTGTGGTCAACACTAGTTGCTAAAAGTTCAGACAGTTTTCTCCAAACTTAATGTTCCTTAATCGATTTAAAAGAACACAAGGCTCATTGAGTTTGAAACAAATTTTAATTTTTGGGGGAACTTAATACAAAACCTCAATTACATTTTCCAAAATTTTCTCAAAATGCAGTACCATATTTTTTGATTCAACTTCTTCCTTGAATAGTGTAAAGAATGCTTAAAAGAATGGTGCTGGTCTAATTTTCATTAAAATCCCACATTTTTTAAAAATTGCAAAAGTTGTATCCCCCCTCCCCGGTGTCTTCCTACAAATACTATACAATAATATACTAAGTTGTTTTTGAGAATATCCCAGAGACTTCATACAATGTACCCCCCCCCCACAATTAAAATATCAGTTTCAAATACATGGGGCCCTCAACCAAATCTGACTAGGATTTATAAATTTTGGAGGAAATTTTCAAAACGGCTTACGAGTTATACTTGATAAAACTAAGTTTTGCCACCCATCGATTTTTCAGTATCAAGGACCCACAAAACATGGATTCTGACTACATGTCATAAGAAGTAATTTACTATATATACAGGGGCAAGACTTTGTCCTCTTTTACTAAATACAGCACTACTTGTATCTATATTACTGCCCAGAAAGGAATTTTTTTTTTTTAGTGATGAAAATTTTTTCCTTGAATCTTCAAACTGTAACTATTTAAAACTTTTGGAACTGCTCATTATTGTACATTTCGAATTGATTGTTCCCATCTCTACTGCACCTTTTTGTATGCATGATGTATTGAGTATAAAACTCAATATATTTTATGAAGACTTTATTATTTTCCATAAAATGTTTTACTATTGGAATGTTTCAATAATAAAAATTTTTACTGACACAAAATGAATACAAACACCAGCAACAACAGTTGGTAAAAATATAACCTAAATTGGTAATAACTGACAAAACAACCATAAGGGTCACTGAAGAGAGCAGCCAACCTCCCTTATAGGAATAAGTGCTCACTTAAGAATCCATTGAAGGGCTATTAATGAATAATATTCATTCACTTAAGGGGACCACTCATTTTCAATGTCGAATACAAATTGGACACTTTAATTCCATTTCAAACACGTTTGTAAGGATTCTTCAATGCATTTGTGAATGTGCTTGTATTTATTTGTGGAATAAATTGTGATCACATAATGGTTCCGAACATGACCAGTGGAGGTGCTCATTGAACATTTCTTAGCTGAGATTATTTATTTATTACTTTAATTAAGGGAATACTGCTAAATGAGTAAGAATTTTTACTGTAATTTACACTCACTTGCACCCACTCACTCACAGAAGAGAGAGAGAGAGAGATACATGTGAATTTAATTTGAGGGATGTAAACTTTCGAACGTGGATATTGTAATGCTTTCAAAAGATATCAACTAGGTCTATTTTCATTCTCACTGATATAATTTTCTACCAACCTCAAAGGTCAAATATATTTTCAACTTGAGCTGAGTCTGCAGATACATTGCCACCACTCATTAATATTGCGTTAGCCAAATCTATACTTGATAGCTCTTTGTTCATTACCATGTACTCTTTCATGGAGACATTGTACATTGTTATTTTTAAAGGAAGACTTGAAGCCAAGCTATAACCATAAAAATAACACAAATTATTAAATAAAATTAATACATTCTTCTATCCCTAGAGCACTCACTATCTTAATGCACACAACACTTACTTCTGAATCCAGGACTTTTCTGTTTCTGAAAATTCTGGAAAAAAAATCAAATCGTAAGGGCAGCTATCAGCTAGATAGGTTTTCAGAAAATTTCTTATTTTATTTTTATTCCATTTCCTGTTTTGACTTTCTTCTGTACCTAACGAAAGACGATCAACATCCTTCGAAACACTGAAAAATATATAATACTAATTAACAAATTAATGAAAATACATTAAATCCTCCTCAAAGAAACAAATTAAAAAATTGAATTTAATCCATAATTTACAATAAAATACAAATATTACGGTTGAATTTTACAAAGAAAATGTAAGCATGTATATAAAAATTTCTCTCAATTTTTTAGAATAGTTGATAACATAATGCAAATATTTTAATGTAAGGTAATTAATATAATGCAAGATGAACAAATATCAACAGGCAAGAGGTTTAGTTTGGAAGAGAATCAATTTTTCACCTTCCAATAATGTAACAAATCATTAATCCAGAAAAGTTCTTACCACACAATGTGAGTTTCTGAATCCTTGCCAAATCCAACAGATCTTTTATTTGGTTTCTTTAAACATTTAATTGTATGAATAGAGCCATCTACCACTTTAATTTGAGTCTGTAAGAACAAAATAACTTTTTAGGGTTGCAGCAAACAAGTTTATTGTTTGTTTGTTTTTTGGTTCTTTTCTTACTCACCATTACTTAGAAGTATAAGTATTGTAATCCTGCACAGGACAACTGCGAAGTTTTGACATTAAAAACTCTTATTGCCTGGTGGCTAAATTTTGTTCATATATATAATAAATTACTTTCTCTAAAACATTGTGCAGTCAGAATCAATGTTTTGTAGGTCCTAAATACTGGAAAGTCGACTGATCGAAATTTCTCTTTGTAATCAAGCACCTAAACCAGTCAGACAATTTTCTCCAAAATTGAAAGTGATATTTATGATGAATTTAAAGAAATTTGAGGCCCCATGATTTTGAAATGAATATTTTAATTTTTAGACAATTCACATTTGGGTGAGTAAGATACAAAGCTTCAATTACATATTCAAAATTTTGATTGAATTTGGTCTTCTGAGAGTGACAGGCCTCATTTTCATTGAAATCCCCGAATTATCCATTTTCTCAATTTTTGTTGGAGCCTTCCCACAACTACAATATTAAAGAGAGCTTCCTACTTTCCCATATACATACACATATATATGGAGTAATATATGTAGTACAGGGAAAGTTATGCAAAGTACAGGCAATGCTACGCAAAAAAAGTGGCTTTCCAGCAGAAAAAATTCATTCTGGGTTCTGATGGCAAAAATTATGCTAAATTAAGGAAAAAAGAAAACAACCACCAACAACCTTGCTTCTTGCGTGCACAGGCACTTGCGTGCAATCGTGGCCAGCTGAGGAGGTTGTGGAGAGAGATGCACTCTTATCACTTTCGCTTTGCTTTTCATGGAAGCAACATAAGTAATGCAATGGCTGGCAGAGGAAACCACAACCTCTTTCTGTCACACCGGATACCATGCCATTCCCAATACAGTTTGAGAAGCAGATTTGCATAACTGCATACTTCTTAAGGACAGATATTTTAACAACCTTATTTTGTTACAATGGTATCAGAATTTACAAGTGGAAATCTTCCCTAAGATTCATAAAATGCAGTGAAGATTATATCTATTTTTGGGTGAACATGTGAGCATCTTTTTCTTGCAATGAAGAAGGAGAAAAACAAAAAACAACAACAACAACCAACTTCAGGGCAAGACATTGAAGAATGTTCTATTGCAACAGCCCAAAGACCAACACCAGATATTGCTTCACTTGTTATGTAAAATATGACAAATTAATTTCATAAAATATTGTTGAACTGAATCGAATTTTGCATATTCTGTTAAACTTAAAGGTTTCTTTCTGAGTATGAGCTCTGGTGTGCCCACCGCTTCCTGCTTTGGCCATCAGCAACAAATTGTCGCCAAAGGCCAACGCCAATTTTCTTCCCGAGGGCTTATATTTCGCCAGGTGCCGGCAGCGAATGTTGACAGCAGTAAGTGCCCATCAGTTTCTGCAAGCAGCTGAGTTGTAACAGCCTGCTTTTGATCAATGTGAGCAACAGTGAAAAATAAAGAAATATTGAGATTCCGCCAATAAAGAAATCTATATAATTTAAGTTACTGAATCTGATAATCCAAGTTTTGTTAATTCTCCTGATATTCTTGTACAATGTTTTGTCAGTTAAATCACAATTAAAAATTAATAAACAATACTTCTTTCAAATTGAATCCCTCCCCTCTCACGTGAACTTTGTTACTAATTCACTAATTCAATTTTAAAATTATGGATGGTGTTGAGTTGATGTTTCAGTTTTAAGAACTGATTTTTTTTGGCAATGTTGCATCACTAGAAGTTTGGACAGGGAATAGGATGAGGAAGGAAAGATCGTGCATGGCACACTGTTTATGAGCATACTACATTTGCATAGAACCGTTTGGATAAAAAACAAAAAACTATCTATCAGAGAAGTCAGTTGCTAGAATTCTCCACCAGACTTCAAAATCAATTCAGCTATATAGCTAGTATTGAAAATTCCCAACCATTGGAACACACACCTAATGATCTTCTGGTCAACTAGAATAAAGTGGCAGAGGTGTTGCCTCTTCAGTTATGTCATCTGCACAAAGAAGCTGAAGGGAAGATAGTACAATGAATTACATTGTTTCTTCAATCCCAGGCAGATGCTGGAAGAATACTTTAAACAACCACATGGACCACTCACAATTCTTTCTTCCCCAACCTCAAGACCAGGCGGTAACCTATTCATCACGATTTAGAAACTCTTGGTTAGTCTGTTGTACTGTAAGCAGGCTCCCCTGCTGTATTCTTACCTTCAATGTATAACATACATCCTTAAGTTTCACTAAACTCCTGCTAACTGTCATGTCGCGAGCTCTTTTTTTGGTGACTTCAGTGCTTGATGCAACCAAAATGTTGTTAATTAACAGTCTACAAACCCTAAAAATTAAAATTTTTACATAAAAAAAAAATCTTTGAATAAAAAAAATGCATGACACATAACAAAAGTAAAACTACCTACACGCCACCTTTCTCCACATTGCCATATTCAAATTTGAAAGGAATACGACATTCATGAGCTGATCTTTTAATTAACTGAATTGGAGTAACAACTATTTCATCCTCTATTAGTACAAGGCTTCCGAACGGTCCTGTGATATTATCTACACTTCTCTGTGAACGTTCACAAACAACATTCCGCATTGCAACATCAATTGACTGCACAGTTACAGGACAAATATTTTCAGTATCAGCAAGGGGGGGATGGTTCTCAGGAACCTGAGCAGAAGTTTCAATTCCACAGTTGGGTTGAGCATGCTGTTCATTTTCAGGAGGTAAAGCAATAGATGGCTTTATGAGCTGAAACTTAGAATTTGAATACTCTCCCAAGAGCAACATATCCTCAACAACTTCGCCGTAGTTCATCTTTTGGGAAACAACCAGTTTTCTATCATTCCCGTGTCCATAACTTTTCGATTTCAGCTTTAATTTTTGACTCATTCTGGAAAAAAATCACAATATATAATTTTCACAAACTATCCAACAAATTGCTTAATATTACAACTACTATTACCACTACCCAATAATGATGATGAAGCATTTAAAGTATAATCTTGTAATTTATATAACTGTTGATAGAAATGTTTATCAGAAGGGAAATAATATACTTACTGATGTGCAACTCCTCGTTCTTCTTTAGTGAAATCAGATGAAAATGTTAAACTATGAGTTTCCTTGCTTTGTTTGTACTCTTCTAAAATTTTGAAAATTATTTTTCCAAATTCTTTGGCAGATTTTACATTGAGAACACCAAGGCCTCCTCTTCTTACCAGTACTGTTGGTCTGTGAATGAAACCTCAAATTATTTTATGTAGTTTTCTTTCAACATTTCAAAGAATAATCTCGTATTTGTTCCATTTTTGAATGTATTTTGGGACAAATGGTATTTGTTATTAATCAACTGAAATCATATATCTCATTCGTACGGCAGATCATGGACAAGTTACCACTGTTTTCACTGAGTGAGCTTGTGCTTCACACGTTTGTTCAGACGACCATTGGGTTTGCCCAGCAGCGTCCGTCTTAAGTGAGGTTTTAGTGCATCTAGTGCTCTTACCGTGCGAACAGGCAACTGAATTTATATTACAGAAAGCATAGAGAATTAAAGATGAGCAGCAAAATTTGGGGCTAATTATTTTTACTAGTTTTCATTAAAAAATAAAGACCAATTTCAAAAGAATCATATTCAGAGCACTGAACTGAACTTGATGGATTAATTTTGCTAATTTTATTTTCTCACTACTGCTTATGCCATATAGAGAATATACTGCAAGGCTTGGTGAAAATGTGAATTTTTGACAGAAAACTTTTATTATGGAGCCTGGTAACAAAAAAGGGGATAAATCTTCACCTTATATACAGTAAATTACTCCCTCTAACACATTACGTAGTCTGAATCTGTGATTTATGGGTCCTAAATACTGAAAAATCATCTATCCATTCATCTGTGAACAACACTAGTAGTTAAACAGTCAGCAGGATTTTCACCAAAATTGATATTCCCCAACCGATCTGGGCAATGTTTGCAGCTCCTTGAATTTGAAACTGATATTTTAGTTTTAGGGGTATTTTACATGGAGCCCCAGGAATTTTTTTTTATTAAATTTTGTCCTAGGATAGCGTAAAGGATGCTTAAGAGAATGGTGAGATTTAATTTTTGTTGAAATTCCTGAGTTTTCGACAATTGCAAAAATTGAACATTTTTTCAGTCTTCCTACAACTTCAATTATGAAGACAAACTTTTATGCTTTATTGAAATGTGTTCTTCAGAAACAGATTTTCTTATAAGGTCATGCTAAATTTTTTGAGATCTAAACTGGTTACGACTGACAATGCGAAGGAGCTATATAGGACACTTAAGGGAGCAGGCTGCCTTGCTTATAGGAATAAGTGATCTCTTAAAGACTTCACTCACGGGCCATTTATAAAAATGATTCGTCCACTTAAGGGAACACTCAGTGTAAGAGACAACTGTGAATTCGGCCCTAAGAGTATATTTTGCATAATTTTTTTGTCAAACATAGACAATTCTTAAATTTTAAACAAAGATTTTCTCAATAATGGTAAATTTTTGCTTTAAAGTTTTTGCTCGTACGTACCAACGAATTTAAATGTAGAGGTTATGGTCCCATTTTTGGCACAAACACTGTAGTTGCAAAAAAATAAAAAATTCAGAATTGTAAATTTGAATTTGGAGCCCTTTGTTTGATGCATCATTTTGCAAAATGGCACCATACTGGTTTCAAAATTCTTTGAATTTATCCAATTACTGTCAGTTGTGACTACGGTATGATGTAGATAATATTCTTATGAAAGGAAATAGACTGAAGGAAAGTAATACATAAATTAAACTAGAACTATCGAACACACTTCTTAAGTAAAGAAGTTTTGACTGCAGATTATGGTATTCACAAATCAAAAGCTTGTTTCAACTTATTCAAGGCAGGCTAATGTGAAATTATTCTTGCTTTTCTATATTATGTGCAGGAAATATGGTAACAATTAAATTTATTCATGTTGTTTCATTTGTGAAAGTAAGAAATGACTACCATTCCACACAATTGAAATAAATGCAGATATGGACAAGAGGCACTTCGTTTGAATTTGTTGAATTGGACTTTTCAAGTTATTGTTGAGGTGGTAGTAGCACAGAAGTAGCAATATTTCAATATTACATAACTATTACCAATAGCGCAAGGAAGTGTGAGGTGTTGTCGCACCGCTTGTTTTCTAATTTCTTGAAAATCTTAGATAATATTTTGTACGACATTCTGCTCTCTCGCTTCATCTATACCCACCTGCTTATAATTGCGGATTTTTGAAAGGGAGATCAACTATAACAAATATACTTACACAGTACAACCAATGGCTCTCCTTGCTTAACATGGACTGATTGATGTCAATTGCACACTAACATACTATGGTAGGCAGGTTATCTGTACATTTTATTCACATTTATTTATATCTCAATTTTATTCACATACAGGTGTTCTGCAGAGCTCTAATTTAAGTCCACTTTAATTTACTATTGTAATAAACGATTTTGATCTCGACCTATTATGTTTACTCTCGTATGCTGATAATACGAAGATTACTGTCTTCAGTGTGTTAGAGGGAGTAATTAGAGAGAGTATTCTACAGACGTGTTCAAATTATGAGTCTAAGGCATGTCTTTCCTACGTTCCATGACATAATTGAAGAGAAACGCTGTTAAGTGTGTTGTCTCTGAAAGGTCCTGGCAGACTGCACATTGTTGAAGAAACAATGAGGCAATACCATCACAAAAAAATTCTTAAAGGAACCATTTCCCAAAATTAGAGTGGTTTCCTAATAAAGATGGCATTTTTATGTGCGATGAAGCACAGTGCCACAAAGACAAAAGTGTCTTCAAGAATATGGAAGAAAAGCAGTTTAAAGTGTTACCATGGCCACAAAATAACTCTGACTTGAGCCCTATAGAAAATTTAAGGGGTATTACCAAGACAAAAATAAAGAAATATTCAAGAAGTCCTGTACAAACTAGACATTTGGTACTGTGACTATGAAATTAAAAACTCCAGTGAAAAGTCGGTAAATATGTCAAACAGGATAAAGTTCTCAATTAAAAACAAAGGCATGCACACTAACAGTATGTATTAAATGAATGACTGTAACATGTACACAAATGTAAAAGTGTAATAAATGCAAATTTTTTATGAAAAATGTCTGTAGTCTAATAATTTGAACACGTCTGAATAGTGTAATTAGAAATTATTCCACGAACATTAAGAATTACATAAACTTGCTTTAAATCCCATGACATGTAAAGCTGTGCCATTCTATTGAGGTAAAAGAATTTCATTTAATGATGTTATTAACGATGTGGTTTCACGGAGCTTGATTAAGAAGTTTGGACACCAGCACAGGCATTTTAAAACTGGTACTTTGCTTCAACAAAAAAAGTTTTGTTGTCTTAAAAGAAATTTTGGTTTAGAAACACTACCAAAAACTTAAAGATTTAAAAATTGAAATATTAAGGTTTAAAACACATAAAAAAATTACATTTTAGTTAAATAACAGTAATCTACACTATAAAGCCCATACAAATTTTATTAGTTAGAGAAATGTCCTGTGACTGAAATGACTCCTGATTAACGAAACTAAACATTAATCAGGAAAGTTCTTATGTTCACAATTTCTACAACATATGGTGTGCCCAAATGAAAAGGCGAATGTAGCCGTAGCAGCATTGTATGAACTCCTTAAGTGAATACAGTAGCCGATTAATGGTGCGTTGTTTTTTCCTTGTGGCACAGGCAGAGAGGACATGGATGCAATTGCCTCAGTTCATTTGCAATGTTTCCGCAGTTTTTTGCATTATGGATCCCTCCAGAGCAGAACAAAGAGCAGTGATACAATTTCTTCGTGGAGAAGGGTAGAATGCATCCAAAATTTATTGCAGGATGTATGAGGTGTATGGCGAGTGGTTTTGCCTAGTGTAACATAACCCGATGGTGTCAGCATTATGCGAGCGGACGCATCAACATCAAGGACTTGCCACGCCCGTGCAGGCACACATTGTGACCAACACAGCCAAGAATGTGGCTGTGGAATCATTTGATCTCCACACATGTAATTGCTGTTGAACTGATGATAAGTAAAGGAACAATGCTTCACATCAGTCACACAAAACTGGGGTGTGTTCAAGAAAACCCTCGACCTCCTTGTGAAGTTTGCTGGGAGGTCCTGCAACATCCTCCTTACAACTCTGATATATGTCCCCATGCAACTCCCTTACCCCTTAAAATGTGTTTTTGAAAGGTCAGAGATTCACCTCTGGCAAGGACATGCAAGCCACCGTAGAACAGAGAATATGTCAGAAACCTCTGGGTGGTTTGTAGGTGTACTGTTCTAAATGAAATGTAAATCACATGTTGGCATTAACGTGGATTTGCATATCATTGTAGTCCTCTTTTCATTTGGGTATACCATATTATATTAGAGACTCCGATGCTCTAACAAGTTTCGCTATATACAAACAATTTTCTCCAAAAAGTAAATGTCACAACATAGCCAGCTGAAATTGATCTCACCTTATTGGTTCCTGTATTCCTTGCCGATTCTTTCCAAGGCCTCCCCCAGTCCAGCCCATAGCTCGCATCAATTTACTACCAATGTTTTCTTCTAATGGATTATCTAAGGAGTTACCTTCGTTCTTTTCTGGGCTGACGGGTGGCTCGAACTGTTTTAAATGATCCCGCTCAACCACAGGATCATCTGAATTAATCCCACCCTTTATCTGAAAATGCACAAATAAAGAATGTACGGAATTAATATTGCCAAATTCAATGTTAATATTCAAATGAAATTTTATACACAACTGTTCACTCACAAACCTTCAAAACGTAGCACATCTCTTTTAATTTATTATATGCTTCACCAACAGCCTTATCACGGGCATCCTTTCGGTTGAAGCCAGATGACGATGATAAGAGTTGATTATTGACAAATACATTGCACAACCTTAGATAAAATATAAACATTATTCAAAAAGAGAATGTTATATTACTACCTCTGTAGCCAAAGGTGCCCAACAATCATTTTGAAAATGTATTTATCTTTCTTATATTAATTCTCAAATCAAATAAAATTTAGCTCTTCTAACACAATTCTACAAATAGTCAGAACAACAGAAACTAGCAACATTACTATTCAAACACACACAGATTCAAGATACACTAAAAAAACCTCCTTTCACTGCATTTCCAATAATTAACTGATCTCTTGATTTTAAAACATACTCTCATGGATCAGTGTCCAACTCAAAATTTGCATAAAGTATCATTTGCGAAGTATAAAATTACCATCACAACAAATTAATGAATAAAATTGAACAGTGATTTCACAATCGCAGATTGATAAGACAGAAACTACTGCTTGACAAGGTCCAAATAATCAGAAAAATTAAATATCTCAAGGAAAAACACCCATGAAATAACAAGAATTGAAGAAAACCATATCAAAAATCTGAGGATCATAGGGTGAATCTAATTTACTTCATCAAAGAACAGTAAGAAACTTTGTGATGTATGGGGAAAAAGTACAAACTGCACGTTTCCTTGAGCTAAAGAAACTCTTCTCCACCTTTGCACCAATAAATAGTTGAATGATGAGGGGTAGGATGGTTGAAGTTCCAAAAATGCGAGGCTAGTAACATTTTAAAACTAGAAATGTTTGCTCATGAGATATAGAAAACTTATTTGCATCAGTAAATTTACAACAGATTTGATTGCTAAGAAAACAGCAACACATACCCCACGCTCTACTACTTCCTTGTGGGTCATTGACCAAGAAGCTGAAGAACATTACTTGTACTCGAAGTACTTTTAAAATTGAACAATATAAATGTCTGGCCAGTGTAGTCTGTAATAGTATAGAAAACCTTTTACTTTGGACATAAATTTGTGTATTTATTTTAATTGTTTAATATCACATGTCAATGTGTTAAGTAACATACACATATTGAAAGTGGATATCTCGTTGTGAGCTGTTGATCGCCAATGGCAACCGAAACGTCGGCACCTTCGCCATGGATGCGGAGACACCCGGACAGCCTAGTGAATACTGACTCCGGCTCTCACTTATAAAAATCAGTATTGAATATTATGTTTCCATTGTTAAACAAAATAAGTTTTGACAAAAATTACAGATTTATAAATAAATAGACAAGGCAATTGTAAGATTCCTAGCTTAAGGAAGACGCTTGCAGGAATTGCATAGATGGCATTTTCTTATTATTTGTATAAGTTTCAGTACGTTGTTTGGCTAGTCATTTATAACATGCTACTTCCCTATTATGTTTGGAGTGAGCTTAAAATCAGGTGGCTTATGGAAGTAGCCTCCAATTACGTTTTGAAAATAAAATCAAATATTAATATATAACTGACTAGTTCATTGTACAGTATACCAAAGGACATCTAGATGCTAACAATTTTTCTAAAAGTCTAAGAAATTCTTTCAAGCAAACTGAAAAAAAATTATGTTAAGTAACGTAAAAACCAAGTTACGAACAATAGATTTTATTCCCGATCTTCATCTTGGAAACTGAAGGGTTAAATAGCTACTTACAAAACGCTTATTGTCACCAGAACTATATGTGATGGATTAAGGTAGATTCCACCATATTATGATTTTAAACTTCAATTACTAACCAGGATTTCTAGCCGAGATAAAAGGAAAAAATATGAATAGGAGACAAAACCTATTATAAGGTCAAATACAGCAGGAATAGTAGAACACCCTATTGAAAACGAAAAAGTAAAACAATCTTATTGTAATAGTCATTAACGATACTCTGAACAGCACTTATTTGTGCTTGACACAGACCAAAGAAGCAATGGCACATTCAACATTGATAAACCAATAAATTGCATTCTTCATACCCAGTAAAATGCAATAGTCATAAGAGGAGGGGACATTGTTAAAAGGACAGTCATCTCATCAATCACTTATAACATGAAAATATTTGCATGACTCTCAAGCTGTCCAAAAATGGATACCAAAATTTCACAAGCATAACAAATGTCTCACACAAATAAATTTAAAATAAAGAGCAGAACCAAGAGAATTAAAATAAGAACAATAGTTTGAATTGAAGGATTATGATTGTAGGCAAGAAAATTCATTCAGTGGAAAAACTCCATGCTGGAGTGCCACAAACTTACATGGAAGAAATTTCAGCTTTGTACTCAATTCGAAATGGAATATGAAAATGATTCGTAGATGCAATCAATACTTGGTAGGGATGTGGTTGCGCTTCATATTCAAGTAAGACCAATTTTCCATAAGGTCCTGACTGCATCACAGCTCCTTCTCCCCGATTATTAACAGGCTTGTAGTTTTGCTCATAACCATTCATTTTAGTTTCGTTATTTGAGACCTGAACAGGTCCTTCCTTTAATAAATTCCTTGAAGGTTCTTCCCGAACAAAAGCACAAGTCTTGAATAAATGAGATGCAGAAGTTTTTTCAATATTTGTTTCCATATCGGTCACAACCCATGTTGTTGATGAAATTGTTTTTATAGGCAGCTGCTTTGTCTCTGAATTTTCTGTAGTAGTAGTAGTAGTAGTAGTAGTAGTAGTAGTAGTAGTAGTAGTAGTAGTAGTAGTAGTTGTTGTTGTTGAAGTGTTTTGCGGCAACTGGGTAACGTCTGAACACTTAATAATTTTGGGAGAGGAATCCAATGGGCCAGCTGCATCTCCCAAAAGACGTTTCAGTCCTGCAAGACAAAGAAATATTCATGTTTTAATACTGGGTTAAATAAATTGGGTAATAAATTTAAAACACACATCTCAGCCCTCAATAGGCGAAGGTAAATGCCTTGGGATCTGACCCAGATAGGAGGTAAGACTAACTTGCACCCTTGTAATATCAAGAAAGTAAACTGAAGTGAAGTGAAGTATGGCAAGAAGGATGGCCACTCATTTTGAAACAAACTTTCCTAAGAGAGGAAAGAGAGAGAGAGAGGAAAGAGAGAGAGGAGAGGAGAGGAGAGAGAGAGAGGAAAGAGAGAGAGGAGAGGAGAGAGAGAGAGGAAAGAGAGAGAGGAGAGGAGAGAGAGGAGAGAGGAAAGAGAGAGAGGAGAGAGAGGAGAGAGGAAAGAGAGAGAGGAGAGAGGAAAGAGAGAGAGGAGAGAGAGGAGAGAGGAAAGAGAGAGAGGAGAGGAGAGAGGAAAGAGAGAGAGGAGAGAGAGGAGAGAGGAAAGAGAGAGAGGAGAGGAGAGAGGAAAGAGAGAGAGGAGAGAGAGGAGAGAGGAAAGAGAGAGAGGAGAGAGAGGAGAGAGGAAAGAGAGAGAGGAGAGGAGAGAGGAAAGAGAGAGAGGAGAGGAGAGAGGAAAGAGAGAGAGAGGAGAGGAGAGAGGAAAGAGAGAGAGGAGAGGAGAGAGGAAAGAGAGAGAGAGGAGAGGAGAGAGGAAAGAGAGAGAGAGGAGAGGAGAGAGGAAAGAGAGAGAGAGGAGAGGAGAGAGGAAAGAGAGAGAGAGGAGAGGAGAGAGGAAAGAGAGAGAGAGGAGAGGAGAGAGGAAAGAGAGAGAGAGGAGAGGAGAGAGGAAAGAGAGAGAGAGGAGAGGAGAGAGGAAAGAGAGAGAGAGGAGAGGAGAGAGGAAAGAGAGAGAGGAGAGGAGAGAGGAAAGAGAGAGAGAGGAGAGGAGAGAGGAAAGAGAGAGAGAGGAGAGGAGAGAGGAAAGAGAGAGAGAGGAGAGGAGAGAGGAAAGAGAGAGAGGAGAGGAGAGAGGAAAGAGAGAGAGAGGAGAGAGGAAAGAGAGAGAGCGGAGAGGAGAGAGGAAAGAGAGAGAGAGGAGAGGAGAGAGGAAAGAGAGAGAGAGGAGAGGAGAGAGGAAAGAGAGAGAGAGGAGAGGAGAGAGGAAAGAGAGAGAGAGGAGAGGAGAGAGGAAAGAGAGAGAGAGGAGAGGAGAGAGGAAAGAGAGAGAGAGGAAAGAGAGAGAGGAGAGGAGAGAGGAAAGAGAGAGAGAGGAGAGGAGAGAGGAAAGAGAGAGAGAGGAGAGGAGAGAGGAAAGAGAGAGAGAGGAAAGAGAGAGAGGAGAGGAGAGAGGAAAGAGAGAGAGGAGAGGAGAGAGGAAAGAGAGAGAGGAGAGGAGAGAGGAAAGAGAGAGAGAGGAAAGAGAGAGAGGAGAGGAGAGAGGAAAGAGAGAGAGGAGAGGAGAGAGGAAAGAGAGAGAGGAGAGGAGAGAGGAAAGAGAGAGAGAGGAGAGAGGAAAGAGAGAGGAGAGGAAAGAGAGAGAGGAGAGAGGAAAGAGAGAGAGGAGAGAGGAAAGAGAGAGAGGAGAGAGGAAAGAGAGAGAGGAGAGAGGAAAGAGAGAGAGGAGAGAGGAAAGAGAGAGAGGAGAGAGAGGAAAGAGAGAGAGAGGAGAGAGGAAAGAGAGAGAGAGGAGAGAGGAAAGAGAGAGAGAGGAGAGAGGAAAGAGAGAGAGAGGAGAGAGGAAAGAGAGAAAAGAGAGGAAAGAGAGAGAAAAGAGAGGAAAGAGAGAGAGAGAGAAAAGAGAGAGGAAAGAGAGAGAGAGGAAAGAGAGAGGAAAGAGAGAGGAAAGAGAGAGAGGAAAGAGAGAGAGGAAAGAGAGAGGGTGGTGTGGTGGTGGTGATCTTCCCCTGCTGAAAGGAGAGCGATTCAGCGCCAAGACTTGCGGGATTATACCAACGAAGTATCTCCCACCAGCAGGGCACCCCCAAGCTGGAACAAACTCTAAACTCCGAACTGAGTGATAGTGTAGTGCATGTAATTGTGTGTAAGGGGGTAAGGATAGTACAAGGAAGAGGAAGGAAAAATCACGCATGATCCATCGCCTGCTCTAATGAGGAAACAATTTAAAACTACCAAACAGAGCAGCTAGACCTTACAATTTTCCTCCAGACAGTGGCTGAATTTGACTTAGCTACGAATCTAGTGCCAAAAAATCTTGTCATGATGGACTCAAACCCAATGACTTCCTGGTCAGAGGCATAGCTGTGGCATCAACTGATGTCCTAAGCAACTAAGCCAGTCTACAAGCTTGACAAATGGGCCTTGGCAAAGGCAGTATTACCAAGCTTTATTGCCCTTGGCAAAATGCATGCTGCATGAGCTTTTGTAGGGATGCAAAGGAAACTCCTGCTTCAAGTTCAATTCTTTGGATATTTTTCAGTACGATGCCTATACTGTATGGTGAAATATATGGATAAAATCTAAATAAATTTATTACAAAATATCTAATGAGAATCAAATTGAATCTTGAATTGTTGCTCATAAATGTACTATTAAAAATATTCTCATTTGAAATTTCTACGTTCTTCATAGAACACAAAATATTACAGAATAAAATAGTAAATCAACAATCAATAAATAAAGAAACCCAAAGCAACTTAAATTTCATTACACTACTTTTCACTCAAGTTCCCAGAATGAACAGAATTATTCCCAAGGAACACTCAAACCATTCATAATCATAAGCTTGTCTCGCAGAAACTAGTATGATGCTATCGTGTTCAATTGTTCATTCTGAGAAGTTGGCAACAAGAATTGAGTGAAGATCATCTGCAATAAATCAGACCTACATGCAAAATAAACGTGACCACTGTATTGATTAGAAATACTTCCTTCTCATCTAAGGTAGATGACTCAGGCAAAGTTGAACAATCAATGTTATAGCATGTTAGCATATATTCGAGACCATTTCATTTTTGTACTATGCTTACATTAACCAAGTGAAACTACTGAATTATTGCACTCACAGTGACAGTGAAGATTATAGGCTGAAAACTGGAAATATCAGTTCTAATTGTTTGTTTAAGCAATAATATAGAACAAGCTTCACAATATCTACAAAGATAGAAATAATACATGATAGTATATAGAGCCTACACAACCATTTTCAATAAAATTTCCATTGTCGCTTAAACAAGAATAGAAATTCTTATAAAATGTCTCAATTTTATATTTACACAGGCCTTATATTTTGTTATTCATCATTCTATTTACACATATCTATCCACTGATAATTTCTAATGATGGAAATAACAAATGATGGTAAATTATATAGCCTACATAATCTTGTTCAATGAAATTTCAAATAGGATTAAACAACAAAAGAAATTCTTACAAATTCTCTGAATTTTATAATTAAACTGATCTCATATTATATTATTCACCATCACTGCACGAGATGCATAGAATAATGCCACAGTAATTCCATTAAAAAAGCACAGAAGAGATTAATGTAAAACTTGTGTAGGAAAAAATTTATTTTGAAGACCATTTTGCATCTTAAGACTTATTTGATTCTAATGTCTCATTCAAGAAATTGATGAAACTAATTATCTCACTGAAAAACAATTTCTCATCATTATAACTCTGAATACGATATGCTAAGTTTTCAAATTCCACCTGTTCCAGTTCAAAGATTCCCCCTTCTGATTGCAGAATCCAACAGAAATTAACTGTCCACAACTCCATGTTTTTGTAGGAAACCAACATCCGAACAACTTGTAACCTGAAAACTAATAGTAATTCATGGAATGTCTGTATATGTCTCATCTCGCAATTTATAAAACAAAACAATCCTCCCTCACCATTAAAAGAAATGGTTGAATTTTCACCACTTCAGTTCAAAAACTGTCAAACTTGAATTGGGAAGTTTTGCCATCCGTTTCTGTAATTTTCTTCATCTCTTGCTAACATATTATAGACAGATCTTATCAGTCTAGTGGGGCATTAACAGTGTGAGGAAAAAAGTCTGATTGGGAAATGTGGTCAGAAAAGCATTCTTCAGTTTTGGTTTCATAAGGAAGAATAACTTGTTCTCCTCCAACCACATGCAACACACCGTATCTAATTACAAATTTGTATTCAAACTTTTACAATGACTAATGAGTTTTCTGTCTCTTGTACATACTCATCATGTTTAACACACCTAACCCATTTGTCTTGTAACAACTTATCCTTCTGGAATTAAAATGCCGAAATGACAGTATGCATTGTAGTAAATTTACATCCTTGAATTTACATCATGCTACACAAGTGACCCATACTTCACCATTACTATTCTGTTAAGTTTAACTTTACAATAACAAAAAAAGAATCTATTAAATCAGCGAATATATTTTTTCATGATAAATCACCTGGCCCATATGGATTGCACATAGAACACACAGAAACACCCATCTGAACCAACACCCTACTGTCCAGAATCAATACTTGCATGAAGGTCTGAGAACTGCACATGGCTTTGGTGGAATACGTCACTGGAAAAGCTGCATTTGCATGTCATTACAAATTAAAGTACTGGCAACGTATAAGCAACTGACAGTTCGATGCACTATTGCCATACATTACTACACATATGACACTACCTACATGATAAGTACATGAAATCTCAAAACATTAACACTTAGTGACAGGTGATGACAAGTGTTGGCATTATGTTCATAACCTTCTCCATAGAGCCAAACCTTATTGCCTCCACGACTTCCTGCGATTCAGATGAGCGACACGACTGAACCCTGTCTGTAAGAAAGTAAACAAATCTTCCCAGATTGGTTGTTTCAGAGCAGGTCACATGATGTACCACAACACGTGATGAGAGACTTGTCAGTCTCTCTTATACATTGCCGGTACTGTAGTGTCGGGATTATTTCATGCCTCTCCAAAGTCAAGTCCAAGGTAGTTTGGTACAACATATAATAAATCTTTCACTCCTGATGAAAGTAAAATGAACCACCTAAAGTGAAAGTTTTATTTGACCTCCCATAATAATCCCGATTATAATCCAACCTAAGACAATAATCCCAATGATCCAGCTATTAAACACTCAAGGACTGCCACTAACTTAATGACCTCTGTCTGGAGAATAACTCACATTTTGTGGTACCTTTAACTTTGGCTCCAGCAGCATCGGAAGCTTTGACAAAAGTCCTCTGCAGTTTTGTTTTCTGTTTCTCACGGTACCCATCAGCAACACCCTGAGATAGCTGGCCAACGAGTTCCATGGTTTCTGCTGGGTAGCTGAAAACAATACCAATACCCACTGATGATGAAAAACTATTATAAAACAAAACTATGAGCATAGAGGGAGAGAGAAAAAAACAAGTTTTTTAAATAATATCACATAATTTGATTTTTAAAATAATATTTTTATTGGCAACCAATTCATTGATGAACATTTTATGAAATGAATTATATATTAAATTAACCAATAATCACTGATAAACCAATAATTTTTTAATATAGTGAAGTTTAATGTGAACCTATTCACTGCTCCTGATCCTCATACATTAGGAACTAGCACTAGAAGATTCTCAATGTGGTTCCTTGTATACATAATGTGTAATTGAATTTTCAATAAGAATAATTTTACCTCAATACAACAAAAGTGATTCAGTGCCAGAGTCTTCAAAAGGTGTCAAGACTGTAGTTTGTCAATAAAGACATAAATTTGAAGAAAGGCAAATTCTAAGAAGGATGTGGAGAAATTATACATTTCTTTATTTCTTTATTTATGTGAAGTTTGTTTGGAATTATTTATTTTTTGGAAATCATTGATGCAGAATCTAATTGAGGAATGGTTAGTGAGTAATGCATAGAAAGGATCTGCATTCATTTTTTAAATGTTGGCTTACTTGTGTTTGAGCTGTTTTATTTCCTTACTTTGTCATCCCCCAACTGGAGGTTTGCAAGATAATGTATTTATGTAGCTCGAACGCAAGAAAATAAATAATTTATTTGAGATGTGGCAATGGAATGAACTGTATCATTTTGGCATGATGATTAATAACGATCTCAACAACTAGGCTTTATTAAACGAACATTGAAATTTAACTACCCGCAGTCACTAAAAAGTTTTTATTAGATTAGTTAGTTCCTTATAAGCATCTGAATATAATGTATTGTCACCTTCTTTTAATGAGCAAATAAATCGCACAGAAACGGTTTCATACAACATTTTTTATAATTGTTGCACAGCACATTAGTCTACCTTTCATTAATCACATATACCATGAGCTATCATTGTTGCCACAGCAATTTGAACTCTGCCATCCTATAACTAAAGAGTATGCAAGAACTACTAATATTTTCACAATCAATAATTTAAATATTTTGAAATAAGGAATACACATTAAAAAAAGAAGAAAAAAAATGCTGGCTTCGATACTGAAGGCAAAGGATTGATTCAACAAAAATTGAATTTTACAAATTTTGAAAGTCTAGAATTTTTAAATGAACATTGAACCTATGCCACATTATTAACCCTTCAGTGTGGTATGCCATCAGTAGATGGCAATTCCCTTTCTCTTCTAAATGCGATATGCTGTACCTGGATGGGTTGGGTTTTCCTTCACATTTACGGTAAGCCATCTCAGGACAGAATGGACCTTTACCCGTCATTCCTCTCATTTGCGGTGTGCATCTACAGATGCTTGTTGCATAGCGGTGCCGTGCACTAACAAGCTGTGTGTTACGACGAGTTTTCAGTTTCTGTGAGTGTCATTGTTGTTACAAATATTTAAATATCGATTGAAGTGTTTCTATTTCTTTGTGAAAGTTTTTTAAAGAAACAATTAATTTACAAGATATCGCCTTCTATGTACTACATATCGTATGAAATTATTGCTATCTAATACTATAAATAGAACGGCAGAAATTATCTTAAATTTAATACAGTCATTGCTAAATATGGGCCACACTTTATGGATGGGCAATTATTACAACTCCACATCATTAGCTGTGATGTTAAAAAACTGGTAACAGATTGTGTAGAAACATTACTGTTGAACAAAAAATAAAATTCCTAATGTATTGCGGGAAAAGAAATTGAAGTGAGTAAGTGCATCGCCCAACACTTGGGCCCCCTTTCAGTGTTGAAATGGATGGATAACAAGGCTGTTTCCACGATAAGCACCTAGCACAAGGAATTCAAAACAGTCTTTACAAAGACAAAAGAAAAAACTAAAAATCCCACATGCATTCTTGATTACAATAAATGTATGGGAGGGGTGGATCTGAAAGAACATAACTTGTTATTGAAAGGATAATCTTATTGATAAGGATATATCATTGAAAGAAAGAAAAGCAAGAAATGGAATATGAAAATGTTCAAAAGATTATTAAGTGTCACTGTATTGAAAATATTTATTATTTAGAAAAAGAATCATGCTGGGACACAATTCAGAAATTTCTTATTGATCTGGTCGAGCAATTGTTATCTGTTCATTCACATGACAAAAAGAGCAGTACATGAACATCATTTGGTGAGCGATTTACATCGCTTCTCATAAAGACACTTTCTTGAAAGAATTCCACCTCAAGGCACCAAAATTAAACAACAGAAACAATGTATGGTATGACACAAGAATGGGAGACGTCGAGAGCCAACAATCCTGTGCCCAGATTGAAAGGTGCACTTTCCTTTCCACTTGTTTTACAAGCTAACATACTATAGAAATTATTAGGGGAAAAGAGCTCGTTTTCAGAGTTTAGGAGCGCAATGCCGCCTGAGTTGAGGTGCTCCCACAGCAGGCCTCGCCGGTTGCATTCAGCTTGCTACCTGCTCCTGCAGGGTCGCTGACTGCATCTTCCACTGAAAGCCATCTTCAAATGCTACCGCGCTCACACTCAGCACTGCATTGAAGGGTTAAGCAAACATGGCTCCATTTGAGTAAAAAATCAAAAAATTTTGGGGTCCATTTTTGTGATACTCTGGTGAACATTTTTTAAATTGCAAGTACTTCACTCAAAAATAGTTGTTCCAATATTGTCACTAAAAACAATATTTTAAGAAATTATACAATTCATGTCAAAAAACAGATGCGAAAAAGTATGAATGAATTAAGTCATGAAATGGATGTAATGAGTCAGGTCATACATGCCAAATTTCAAAGATCCCATGTGTTTCACTTTTATCACTCTTAATTCAATTTGCGATAGATTAAATTTTAATCGTAAACTCAGGCAATTATTAAGTATGTTTAAATAATATTTCTGATAAAGTAAGGTTTGTAGAATCCTTATCTTGCATTCTAGCTACATAAATATATTGTTATCAAGCAAACATTCTCCTATTGGCGGAATGATACAGAGAGGATGTATAACTGCTCAAGCACAAGAAAGCCAACATTTGTGAAATGAAAGCAAATCTTTTCTATGTGTTGCTCACAGATCATTCTCCCAATTTGGTTTGGCATCAATGAGAGTCCCCCAAGCAAACAAACAACCACCCACTCACCTGTTCAAACACACAATAATGACATTAAAGATCTAATTTTGAAGACCAGACTCCATCGACAAAAAAATTCAGGGATTTTGAAGAAAAACCTGACACATTTTGGTAAGTATATATTTCTGTTCCATTGAAAATTTAGAAACATTTTTGAAACAGTTTCAAAAAATGTTGGGGCTTCATGAAACGTACCTCCCAAAATTAAAACATCTGTTTCAAATTCAAGGGGTTCTGACATTAATTAGATTGATCAAAATTTTGATGAAAATCACATTAAATCTACACTACTACCTACTACACATATCACATTGAACTAGATTATTTGAAATAATTAATATTGGTTTAGTGTCTTTTGGAAAAGTTACTTTTAACGCCTTGTTTGGAAATAATTCTACGAAGCATGAGAACAGTTTCTGACTATTAATTTGAACTGAATACATGAGCAAGTTAATTGGGATGCAAATTTCATAAAAATGGTTTATTTTATTAAAAGTTTTGGAAACTGGGAAAAGAAAACAAATTATCAAATGCTGCTACATTGACAACAAAAAGGAATTTCTACAATTATCTACTCTATGCATCAATTTACTCACCGGCAGCCCATGAATTCAATATTGGTGAAAACTTGAGCAAGACAAACCAAGCGTTCCTCTGGAAATTTATTTTTATGAGTCTCCATGAAGCAGCGTCGCAGTTGCCAGTGCTCTTCACTTTCATATTCAGTTTTATATTTATCGACGTCCCACTCAGTATTGAACACCATAATTAATATTTATTTTGACGGACAAATTCTATAAAGAGAAAACCAAATAATTTAGGTTATGAAGTAATGGCTGCTTAGAACGGTAAAAAAAAAGATTTAAATGTGAGCTACAGTACTACGTAAACTGATGTAAACGCTGCGAAATAGTTTCTACATAAAAACAGATACAATTACGATAGTATAATCTATCAAATCTACTAAAATTACAACGCAAAAAATAGCACTTGCATCAGTCCACGTTCACATACATTCGTGATAAGCCTCAATAAAGCAATAAAATTGAAAACATTGTAATTGGTACAAATAAATTGAATACCTTTCAAAAACTTGGTACAGGTTTCGTGGAACGAAAACACAACACGATAAATTGATCTCACTCACAACTTATTAACATGCAGTAAATGAACGACCGGGCCCGGAACCAGAAAGCATGCCTCGGAACGGAACACGACGAGGGCGAAATCTTGGGGCAAATCAGGCAAATAACTAACGAAATCAAAGAGTATATATCGAAATTGCCTCCTTCAAACGGATATCCTGAAACGGAATCAACTGCACAACTGCTTTTAGATAACCAATTCATGACGTCCTTTTTGTTTGTCGCACAATTATTTTGTAATATTTTTATAACTTTAATTAATGAGTATATATCTAACACCTTACAAGTCTTAGAATTGCAAGAAAAGTGTTGAGTGCAGTCGTTGCATAATAAGGTGGTGGTGGTGGCGGCATAACACAGCATTGCATTGCAAAAAGAAGAAATGGCATGGTCACGAACACGAATCGGTTGCGAACGTAGCGTAGTGCAAGTCAAGTGAAAGTGAAAGGGCCTCATTTCAGCAGCGTGGGTGTAAATGTCAATGAAGATGTTGAATACATATCTGCAGTCATACTGAGTTTGTGTCTCCTGTAAGAAGTCCCAATTGTTTTGAATGAGCTGCAATTGTGAAGAAAATCGTTTTTATATTGAACAAAATTATGCACTTCTATTATAATTGGGTTTGTTATAAATAAGCAATTTTTAAAGCTATTGAAACGCAACCTGTTATAATCTTTGCAATTTAATGGGTGACTTCTTGTGCAGTGACACACGAAACTCCCGCGTTAAGATACCCGCGCGATACAAACATGAAGTGACTTTTTGAATGCTAGCAGTGAAAGTTCAGCCGCATTAAAATGGGTCACCTGGAAACGCAGCCAGTAATCTTCATTTTCTCTTGGTCATTGTTTAATTGCCTCTAAAATGCTATCATATTTTTTCATTGTGAGTTTCAATCACAATATTAGCACCCTTCTGAAATGAACAAATTTAACTTTGAATTGCATAATCAAATTTTGAAAGCTGGCACATTAAAGAACCCACACATTTCCTTTCATAAGGCTTGGATAATTCAAAATAACACTAACAACATATGGAAATGATTGATTTAATTTCCAAATACCAATTACATTCACATTACAATTGTTTATATCTGTGCTTTTTATAAAAATACCTAGTTATGTCCATAGCCCCTAAAAAGGAAATCTTTTAATCATGTAAAATAAATTAAAATAATGATACTAACACCAACACAATACTGCCAGAATCACAAAGTAAGTACACAAAAAACAAAAATTTACAAGACTGTACAATTACAAATACATTAAAAATATGTATTTAATAAACAATTTTATAACTACATTCGTATGGAAACAAATCTGTGTTTAATAAAATGTAATCACAATCATCGTGAGAAAATATTTCCTTTTATCAGCATAAAAACAAGCACCAGAAGCAACAAAGCTAACAAATACCACAATTAATTGATCTGAAATGCTCATGGTAACTTTTCTGTATGATACACAATGAATTTGTCATGTGTTTAGTAAATAAATTATTGAAATGTTTAATGCCTTTACAATAGATTTTCTTAAAAATGTGTTCATGGAACACTTAACATAGCTGTAAATAAATCTGTATAACACTCCAACACCAATATACATATAAATATCTATACAAATATATTGTGAAAACAATGTGGTCATTGCAGTCTCTTAAAAAATTTAAAAATCTGTCTTTTTTTGGAAATAACTCGCTCAACTGGAAATGTACTTCCTTGTTTAGTAAGCAACTCAAGATTACGAAACATTATACTCCACATAGCTGCAACCTGACTTGTAACGGTACAGCCACTTTCACTTCTCTCTATTACCAATCATGACACTATGGTAGCCTTGAGAGTTAAAATAAGAATGTAAAGGTCAGAAAAAACACTTCCTGATGTCTAATTTTTTTGTAAACTATGTAGAAGAATAACAAATTTATAAATTAAATTAAAACAATTCTTCACACTAAATTTTATTGTTTTTAAAATAATAAAACTTTGTTTGCCAAGATTTAATTAATTAGGAACTAGGTACCAGTTGAATTAGTCAAATCTCAGTATGTTAGTGAACCTCTTTAATAATGGCATTTGTACCATTAGTGCCATTTGTATTTGTACCATTGGTTCCATTACTACCATTAGTAAAAGCATGTTCTTCACAACTGTGTTTAAGCTGGAACGGAATGGTAAGGGTTTTATTAGCTACATATTCTTTCAGTCCTTCGCCAGCAAATGAGATTAATGGTGAAATTTCACAGATAAGTGGAGCACCTTTGCAGCACAAGAATTTACCCCCTGCATCCATGATGTAACGGTAATGTAAACGATATATGTCTTCTCTGGCTGTAGTAGGAGTGTCCTTGTTAGCGGCACCATCTGCATTCTTCAACGCACTAAATTCTTCTTCTCGTCTTACCTCCCATGTGACAAAATTTTCAGCAAATGAAAAAACATCAAAAACAAATTTTTCCATCTTGATCCCATTAGGCTTCTCTGGTTTGTATCGTTGTCCATCTGTATCAATATAAGGAATTTTTTTCTTTGCAACATGAAGTGTCAAAGATGCTTCATGAGTCTCAGCTATTTTGTGAAGGAATTCTGTTGTAAAAAAGTGATTACATATGTTTCCAGCTCTGAAAGTTAGTCTTCCATCATTATCCACTCTTTCAGCAGTTTTCTGAGTAATTTCACTGTACTCAACCACCTGAAATCGTCCATCTACTTTGCAGACGACACCAACAGCTTCTGTAGGATTAGCCTTCTCCACCACTTTGGCACCACACTCTGCTCCTCGACAGACACAATAACCAATAAACACAGGGTCAGCCACCTTCACTAGTATATTGTCCACACTATGTGCATGCAGATATTTAATTCCACGTTTGTCCATGTCATCTAAAATATGTTTGTCTCTGAGAGCACGATAAATTCCACCATTTCCATCTGGAGCTCTTGAAATTTTGTATTTTTCATCCATTATAATTTTCCCGTCAAAGGTAAAACAGGGCAAAAGACCTTGTTCAAACATCACAATATTTTCTTCTTTTAAACCAAAATAATCATATGATTCAAAATATTTTCTTGTTGGTTCCATTGTTGCTTCACTTGTCATGATGTACCATGTAATGTTACTTTTTTTACCAGTGAACTGGTATGAAAGTTCTTCAAGCCGACGAATCCTTTCAGCTTGAATTCTATAAAGAGACTTATGGGATGGCAATCCCACATCATACATGCCTTTTGGATAGGTGACACCCAGTCTGGTACCTTGCCCTCCTGCCATCAGCAGGACACCAACCCTACCTTCCGATATTTGCCGAAGTCCTTCTTCATTGTAGTTCCTAAGATCTTCCGCTTTGGCCCGTATCACTGCACCATATGATTCGGAGGGGATCGGCTGCATACGATCATCCAGTTTCGCCTGATCTTCGGTAAGAGTTGCCACTGCCCTCTTAAAGAAAGCTGTAACCTCTGCCACGTTGATATCTTGCAAATCTAAAAGCAATTCTTCACGTTCTATATCGGATAATTCATCCCAAAACTGCAGCACATGTTCTTGGCCATATTTCTTCAGTTCGTTCCTTATGACTTCTAGAGATGACATGATCCCACACTGTCTTAAGTTACTGGTAAACTAAACACAAGTGCTCACACCGGACCAACCGGCCGCTACGAAGCCAGCGCGGTATCTGTTGACATTTCTCGTTTGACAGCCGAAGTCTTATGTAGCTAAGGGAGGAACTCGTTCCATACGCCACTTGGATAGTTGCCTGTAGTAACGTTCCACGTTTTCTCCACTTACAAGGTCACAGCTTCCTTGATTCTTAACTGCGTCTGTATATGATTGATTCTGAGAGTCGGCAACGGCGTAAAGGTAGCGTGGCCGAGCGGTCTAAGGCGCTGGTTTTAGGCACCAGTCCGAAAGGGCGTGGGTTCGAATCCCACCGCTGCCAAGCTTTTTTTTTGCTGTAATTGTTTGAATTCATTCGACAAATTTGAATTTTAAAGTTAATAATAAAGTTTTGTTTTGCATGTTTTAACCGATTCTTTTTAAACAAACGTTTATGTATGTATTAATCGGCCGAATGTACTTATTGGTTTCATAGCAAGTTACGAGACGAATATAAATGTGTGGAAAATAAATGAAATAGAGGTGGCGGGTGTGCCGGAAATAAGTTGTTTAACTTGTAATGCGGTAGAACAATCTGAATGTCAAGAGCACGCGGAGGCCGTCTGGGTGCTGTTCTAGTGAACGGGATTTGGGCTTGCGCATGCGACAGTGCTGACTCAACGCACTTTGCTGTGTAGTAAGCCATTGCAGAGGGGAGAATAAAAAGTAAAAATTTATCGTGCTCAAGTGATCCCACGTCAAATCGTGTCCTTGAGAGGCATTGAAATATTAGATAAATGTGTGAAATGAAGCTATGATCTTCTTCCGAGTATCTTCTTGAAGAACGAATTATTAATAAATTACTATTAGAAAATTTACTATTAATAGAATTAAAATATATTTAAATTTAGAAATAAAATTTAAACAACTGATTAAGTATTTTTTTGTTAACTTACTCTTCCTAAAAATAATCACGGTTGTTCCTCAATTTGTGTTACGTATTTGTATAATTTATACTTATGTGTTACAAGAGTTTCGATTTTAAACTCCGTTAATTTACCTAATTTTGTCAAAATCTTACGATTCTAGCCATTAACTAAACACCTCAATGTAACATGAAAATTTATTATTCTTTCATGTTACATTATGTAAATTGGCCTTATCGTCCGTGAAGTAAAGTTTATTTAAACATCGTAATTATAATAATTTTACTCAAGACATTGCTCTCTTCGCGTTTTGATTCTGAGTGTACAATAGGCAGACCAACTGATATATACTTGCCAATTTTAAAGCCCATTAAATTTTCTGCAAGTTTTATGCTAACATTTTGGGAAATACAGAATAGATACTGACAATAAGAAAAAGAACGGAAAAAATTGCAAACATTTCAGTTAAATAAAGTAAGACAAAGTTTGACCCAAATATTTTTTCTGTGACGTTGAGCGCAAAATGTATTACCAGTCGTGTGGAGTATCAAATTTCCTACCAGATGTAACTTATATAAAATATTTGTCATTACTGCGAATAAGATTAGGTATCCAGAAATGTTCAAATAACTTGGTGAAATTGGGGTGTAAACTGCAAAAATCACACTGTGCTAAAATTAGTATTTCTGAGTGTAATACAATTTTTAATTCATTGTATATATAATACTAATATACGCATAAAATTATCGTGTATTGTACATGAATGTGCATGTAATGCATGAGATTCATTAATAATTTAGGGGAATAAATTGTTTTTATGACGAGTTACATGCATTTTTAAAACATTCAGAAATATATATTTTTCGAATTACTTTACGAACCTTACGAATGTAAGAAGAGAAAGTTTTGTAATAGTGCACAGTGCACCAGAAAATGGCGAATTTTCGACAGGAAAACGCTCATTTTTTTCTGTAAGCAAGCATATCCAACCTTTGTATATATTTGTATTATTTGTATTTTGCCTTTATATGTCCCGTTAAGAGCAAATGATGCATTAGATTCCAGAGCTCCTAGTATCCCGGGATCCATGCATGACACCGACTGATTTGAGCATCTGCCACTACAACAGTTTGATACTTGTAAACTTGCGATAAGGTAAAGGGCTAAAATAATTCCTTTCAGTTACTGATGCGCAGTAGAAAATATGAGGAAGCACGTGACATGTTTTCAAAACATCCACTAATATCTACTAAGACCGACTCGTAATTGAGCGCGACTACCAGACGCGAGTATAAAGACGGCAATATTCAAATACAGAAGGTAAAAAAAACAAACACGAAAGCTTAATTTTGTTGATATCTCGTGAAAATGGCATAGATGAACAGAAAAAAATATTTTATTTTTAAAAAGATTTTATGAATATTGATTCTACATATCTTACAGGTGCAATTTACATATATTTGCATTAATAGCAAAATATGGTATGATACGCTATAAAGATACGGTATATTTAGGAACTGTGACGTGATATGACGATTTTGTTGTAATCTACGTATAAAATTGAGTATGATGCGCACTCTACCTTCTTGGAGGCAAAAATCTTGTTCTCTAGAGTAATCTTTGATAATAAAAAAATTAGTTCATATAAATACCTCGGTTCTAATGTTGATAATCAAAACCATATAGAAGAAGAAATTAAAGAAAGAATACTAGCAGGTAATAAAGCTTACTTCGCTAACCAAGTATTCTTTAGATGTAAATTAATATCTAAAAGTTTCCACTTTTCCCGCAGCAGCATTACAACACTTTCTCTTTACTTCGTAAGTAGTATGCGAAAAAGTAAAATGCAAAGCAAATATATTTAGATCAGAAACATGAAAACAGTTTCAAAGCACAAGACACGCGAGAATTAAACTGGATGTCACAATTGTCATTATGTGGTAACAGACAATAATAAATGTTTTGACTGAATACAACGAACTTTCAAATCAAAATACTACAAATTCTGCCAAAGCTCAACAAGAATGAAATTTCCTCCGTATAACGCATGTGCAGCGTCTCCACAGTCTCAGAGAAAAAACTCGAGTCTGGAATGAGGTTTCTCCCCGCTTGCTATCCATGCTCAAGTCTCGACGATTCACTACAAAAATGGAAGTTTCTAACGTGTTATCTAAATAGGGCATTATTTAATAAGCTGATACGAATCACAAATAAGTTTTTTATACAAATTTGATGATGAGTTTTATCAATTAACCGTTGAAACATTTTATCAGTTTTTAACCCGATGATGAGAATAGATCAGTTCACGAAACGTTATTGTAACTATTACATTAACCATCAACTAACTCAATGAATAAAGACTGATTTTTCCATCAAGTTTTCATTGTTTTTAATTGATTGTCTAAAATATGAAGGGATGCATCAACAATAGACCATTCCCCCTAGATTCTAAAAGTAACGATTAATTTTGGATGCATTTCCGTTGATGTGAAGATGATCCAATGATGAGAAGTTGTATTTTGGAGGTGGGCGCATCTAGCTTTAGACTAAAACTAGCGGCTCCTACGATTTTGGTCAACTCCCAAGAGACTAAAATTTGCGAATAGACCATTTAAGTAGCCTAACATTAGAATTTAATTTCGTGTATGGTTTAGCTGAGTTTTGTTCTTGGGCGCTGCTTGCTTTAAATGCCTCCCTTAAGCTCAGCGTGCAGTGTGTCTGTATTGCACGGAGGGGACGGGACTGGATGGACGGCAGCTTCTGTGTGGGTCGCGCTCGCCAGTACGGGACGGAACCAACTAAATTACACTTCCGAGTGTTGGATAATACACTAAATTAAATTTAATACCATGTAAAACGCAGAATAATTCAGGATCAACACGATCCGTGTTTGCTCCGCATGCTTCACATAACCTCACAATTGAAACGGCGAAAAGGTCGTACTGATCAGACGCATGTGACTACGTCATCGATATGGACGAAATGGCACGTCGGGATGTTCAGAAGATCTTTCTTTCGAATTTTGTGCACACAGCGGAAGGGGCGGATCGTTCCGTCCCGACTGCATGGCCTAGTACTCGCACCCTTACGCGAAACTATGTAATCAACGTTTAAAAAATTGAGTCTGCTCCTTTCGGCCGTGCCAGTCCGGGCTAGTATGTAGTCGTCGATAAATGGTAGCCGGGAAGGAGTGGGGCAAATCTGAAATGAGAGCACCTACTTAAAAAAAACAACAAAAAATAAAAAAAACTGCTTTGTATGAGACTGGAAACTGACTGGCGGTACTATTTTTAATTCTGAGTGTTTCTAGTAAGTACTCGTACTTTAAGATAGTCGGAATAGCCCCTTGTGCTGAAAGAAGAACAGGGACTGTCTTTGAGCCCCGTATCCACTGATCCTTCATGATATTCTTTGTACTTCCGCATCTTCGTCTGTTATACTTAATGATGAAGTATGAAGTACTTAATAAACTGTACTTATGTCTGATAGATGTATGATGATATACTGTACTTCGGTCTGATATACTTATGATTAAGAGTATTGGTATCAGCGACTGCCATTTCCACAAACCATTCTTAAACCATTATTATCATATTATTAATATTTTTATCTATTTAGTTACTATAAAAATGTTGGTGTTTCTTTTGAATAATGTAAGAGCTCGTAAATATCAATTTCGAACTCGCAGGGCCTTGAGTTTGGCCATATTGATCGGGTCATTTGTTTTGGAGAACATCGTCAGAAATGTTTAGGTGCTAGAGTTAACGCACTGTACGGACGTTTTGCCGGCAACAAATTTTTCATTATTAAGGACCCACAAAAAGTGAATTCTAATTACATTACGTGTTAGAGGAAGTAATTCTCTACATGTAGGAACAAGGTTTACCCACAACGTATTTCGATATAAGGGCCCCACAATATGTGTTTCTTGACCAAAAATTGCCATTTTTCGCTGCAACATTACAATACTTCCTCTTTACTACGTAAGTCTACGTATATCGAGAAAGAAAAAAAAACTGTTATATATCCTTAGCATATTAAATAGAGAGATTATTTGATACAATCAGCGCCCTTTTTACTGTAAGCTTGCCCTCATTGCACTATCATTTGACGCTTTGTAGTGCAGTAAGTTCTCGAGATAAACCAGTTCATCGCGTAAATTGGTGGACGTTTGTGTATAATAGAGATATCAAGCACTCGGGACCTTCGAGGAGTGACAGGTTATCAAGATTACATTTCACCTGTCACCGGTTATCGGCACGATTACCGGTGAACTGTCGGGGACAGTCGATCGTCGAGGATCGTCAGATCGTCACGCGTCGGTCACTGGCGTCACTCCGACGCAGGTTACGCGGAGAAGGGTACAGCCGGAAGCTAGGCTTCAAGGCGACAGTTCGAATCGAGTAACTGCAAGATTATCGGTTAATTTTAAATGAAACACTGAACTTCATTAGTAACATTTACTGCTTACAATTAGCTCCCTCAGCACCTAACGTTACCTAAAATCCTCGCTGGATCTCGCAACCAGCTGGGAAAGATCACAACTATCTCCCGATAAAAAAAAAAAAAAAAAAAAAAAAAAAAAAAAAAAAAAAAACAGATACCATTAAAAACCTGCTTTGCACTTACGGGACCAATGACATTCGCAGTTGACGCTCTCGGAACACCAATCAAATCAAATATAAGTATGGCGGCGGTGGCAACCTGTGACACCGCGGCTGCCGTAGGCTCAGTAGCGTAACGAAATCCGTTATAAAAGTGTACAGAAGAAACGCCTCCGTTATAAAAGTGTACAGCAAACTCAAGTAGTGTTAGTACCTCGCGTCTGAGCTTTATCACAAAAGATAGTAAGTTTTAAACCTAAACAACCACAACCGAAAAAGACAGTTTGCATGTCGTGATTATTGGTAACTATGGTAAATTATAACCAAGAGTGAAAAAAATACCTGTATTATTTGATTTTATGAAATTAAGACTGTTATAAAAACTAAATGAACTGCTTACCTTTATTGATTTAGAAATACGGTTACAACAGCTATTAGTTTTTCTGCAAGATGCTGTTTTTTATATTTTATTGTATCACCTATTGCAAATCATCAAATAATTATTTCTTACGATCGCAAAACCCTTGGCATACAAATAGGTCTCTTTTACCTGGGCGCTCGCCCGCATTGCGAACCTTGCGGGCCCGTTACGGCACTGCTCGGGCGGTGTCTCTAGGACAAAGTTTTGGCCAAAACTACTGTTGCACGTTCTGGCAAATAGAAGGGGAGGTAAAGGGGTGCCACCTCGCCTGAAGGGTAGGCAATTCGCCAATCGTGTGCGTCGGCAGTGTTGCCCCCGCAGACGCCAAAACTACTAGAATAAAAACAAAACCTTCAGCTGGGTGGATTCAGTTAACATGTTGCTTGATCATGGGAAGTCATGAATTGATCATGGGAATCATGGGGTTTATTTTATTTCCATTAGTTTTTCGACTAGTAAAACAGTGAAACAGTTGACAGAGACAACTCGAATGTGTAGTCAATTCAGAATTTGCTTAATGAAACGACGTTCGAGAGATTCGAAAATATGCAAGAATATTTGGTTTTTGAAACTTCTACATTTTTATGAATGTGGATCCTCTGCAATTGAATTCGGTGTTCAATATTTAGAAAAAAGAACCATTTTAAAAAAAAGTTAGAAAATGTACTTGGGTATTCATGTAGAGAAACTTCAAGAATTAAAAGATCAATTTGAAGTTCGAGGAGTCAAGGGTCACCAATCGGATCGACTTGTATAAATATTGGTGAAAAAGTATTAAAAATATAAATATAAAATATAAATTTTGGTGAAAATGTTTAGACCCTAGTGTTGTTTACAGACAGAAGGAACGGATCTACGTTTTGAAACTACAATAGTTTCTCTCTAATGCGTATTCGAGAAAGTAAAAAGTGCCTTTTGGGTTAGGGATCCGGAAAAAGGATTTTGTTGAATACGAGTAAGAAATATACTACCTAGTGGAGAAACGTACTAATGTAGTACAGAGAGGACAAGAGAGAGAGAGAGAGAGAGAGAGAGAGAGAGAGAGAGAGAGAGAGAGAGAGAGAGAGAGAGAGAGAGAGAGAGAGAGAGAGAGAGAGAGGAAAGGAGTAAAGAGTAGAGAGTAACTTGATCATGGTTAGTAAACGAAGAATATATTTTTAATCAGACGCCAATTTTTCAAAACCTCTTTGTTTTGTTTTTAAATCATTTCCGCGTTACTTGACTGTTGTTGAAGGGTTTAATGCCCAAGATATGTATGTGCCTTGAAGAATTAAATTATTTGTTCAAAATTATTTTTTATAAGCTTAATTGTGTTTTCACGATGGAATTTCGCAATTCTGCTGCAGCTTCAGAGTTGACTAACGTAAATCATTTCAAGTAAGTATTATGGGGTAAGTAAATTATTACAAGTGGAGGTCAGCATTAGAACAACAACGGTACGTACTTCGAAGTAAATAAATAATGATATTGTAGATAATAAGTGATAGTTGTGTAGTAGCAAAGTTATGAGTTGACCCGAGTAGCGTTCATCATAGCGTAACTGCACTACAACAACAAAAAATGTCGCTATTTAAATGTATTTAGTTTTATGTAACGAACGTGTTTCTTTCGTATAATTACTCGTAGAATAACTGCGTGTCAGAGAGAATGTGCCATTCGTGTGCTGCAGGCTTGGAGGTTAACTCCGAGTTTTTCACCCAGGCGTCACAATACTGACGCGTTGGCGATGGCGACAGGTAACCTGCCTGTAGGGAGCGCCGAGACGTTGAGGTGCGAGTGCGATGATGTTGTGTTCCATGTCACGATGTCAGTCATCAGAACGGCATGCCATATAACAGTGTCCAAAGTCTTGAGGATAATGTTCAGGTGAAGCACGTGAATGAAATTCAGAGCGCCTTCGCGTCCACCAGAAAAAGGATTTTCAATTGAAGAAACCACGTACGCACTGTTTCGTCTCTTGTAGGTCGGAGGCAAATCTTAAGTCTCTCAAAGCACCTTTAAGTGGACCAAATGGATGATAATTAGACCTGGCAAAAACGGAATTGAATCTGAGACGCTCTGACACCTCGAAAAACAGATTTTGAAGAGCTTGGTCGGCGGTATGTGGTTGCCTTGTCTTGCAGTAATAGAAAGTCTTTCAACAATCCCTGTCGGCAGAAATATCTATCTCATATACACAACCTGACTAAAGTGCGCACGATTGGTCCCTTCATCAATATTCACTCATCGGTTTTTTAGAATGAGGGTGCAGACTTGTTCAATTTTGGAATCAGTACTGGATGAGGCTGAATATTTTGCTCTTTCCTTATCCCATATATTATATATTGTTTGGTTGAATTTTTGAATGATGCAACTCAAGTCTTCTAAGCATTTCAGCTTTTGGTTTCCATTCAGATTAAAATAACTGATTACTAATGCCTGAACTTTTTTGTAGCAAAAGAAGAGTGATGCAGCCATGCTTACGTCGCAATAACTCAAGCGAACTTACGGTGATAACGCTGATACAAGAAGAGTGAACGCACTAATCTTAAGGCAGATAAGTGCTCAATGTGCCGATACTTACCCTCGTACTTACGAAAGGTTTGTCCATTTTACTAATAATCGAGAAAAAGAAAAGATCGATTTCTTCCATTACGTTTAGTGTCATCGGTCTCATTAATTCGTCGGGAGTTCTTAACTGATTTCAAGTATCGTCATAGTTCCGCGGACGACTGAGTTTGTTGGCGGAGACAACAAACTAGCTATTTGCGTAAGTTTTGCTTGATAATTGTAGTTAAAAAATCTCAAAAGTGATTCCATTTTAAATTTTTTCTCAAATAAAGATAAATTCGATTATAAAAATGGTACACGTTCCTTTTTCGTTGTACTCTCTGAATTTTCGAAAATTGGGAAAGTTACAAATATTGCAAGGGCTGTTGTAGAACCACAAATTAAAATATTTTGCTCGTTAAATTTTAATGACGCTAAATTTCAACGAATACCGCTAAATTGTTGTGGTAGTGAAGATCTTAACTAGGTAAAAGGTGTATTATGCGATCACCTAACTTTGAAACTTTTAAACGCTGGAATAGCTGTCCTCTCGCTCCCTACGTTACGGGCTGCACTTGACTGTAGTTTCTAACTCGTTTGGAAACGAGACAAACTGGGAAGGTGCGGTTTATACGTCGATAGTTCTGCGGAATTTCCAGAACACTCGGTGTGTGAACAGATCGATAGCGTGCCTCACGCTCCACGACCTTCCTTCGTAAGTAGCACAAAATCAACACTATACAGATCATTTCAGTAAAAATAAAAACCCCTTAAAGATGCCATTATTTGTCTTCGTGCGCGCGTGTGTGTGGTGGGAGAAATAAAGTGTATCAAGAGCGGACCAAGAAAATATTCAATTGGGAGCTGTTTTTTTCAATTCAAAAGCAATATTTTTATTTAATTAGGTGTGATTTCTTCATTATTAATTTTAATATGTAACTTTGAATTGTGAATATTTATGTACAATGATTTAAAAATATAACAAACATTTTTATTAACATTCCTTCAAAAATTAAGCAAAAATTAAAATGCACGATAAAACATCTTAAAGCTGTTCTGGAATTAAAGTTAAGACTTCAGGAGGTAAATGTAGTTTTTTCAGAGAGAGGTATAAATAACTAAGAATGAGAAATGTTTATCAAAAATCACATTTTTATTGGTTTTGAAATATACACATATATAATTTCAAATAACTTCTTTTGAAGGTTCTTGAAAACTCAGAAGTTATGTAAGAAAATTATCTCAAACTTTCGCATTTTCAGAAACGCTCAATTTATATATACTTAAAAACGTCCCAAAAGTTTCAGTGGAAAAATTTCGAGAGTCGAAAAACGAAAACACGAAAAAATAGAGTCAGACTATTTTACACATCTACAATATTTTTAAAGTATTGTTTCACTCTATTGTTAGAAGACCGAACAATTAAGAACTTGGGAAAAAATTCTTTTATGGACTGATAAGTAGCACCAGGGAAGAGAGTGGGTTTAATCGGAAAAGCTAGCGCACACTGAAGAGTTTAGGAAACTAACTACCACGAAAAAGGTTGTGCGATTTTGTAGTACCACTAATTTACCTCTTGATGTACATCATTACGAAAAACTACTACGAAAAAGGTTGTGCGATTTTGTAGTACCACTAATTTACCTCTTGATGTACATCATTTATACAGAGGGTGTACAAGTATGGACCTAACAGCTTCCTTGCGGAACACCATGTTTCGTTATCTGAAAGTCTCTTTTAAAATTATTCATCTTCACAACAAATTTTCTATTCATTAAATAGCTTTCGAAGCGTTTAAGGTAATACCCTTCAACTCCTTTTTTTCTCAGTTTTTTATAAGTTGACCATGATTCACTGCGTCGAAAGCTCTTAAATGATCGATGATAAAGATAATAATAATGTAGTGATTATTATTATTATTATTATTATTATTATTATTATTATTATTATTATTATTATTATTATTATTATTATTATTATTATTATTATTATTATTATTAATTTTATAATAATTAGTAGAAGTACACTACTGTATAAGCAATGGTTTGTATTAACATTAAAAACGATGTGACTGATCTTAAACATTTTTCTTAAATTTACTCCTCTGTCAAATTCTTGTTCCTGACAGTTGATAATGTCACATTGGTGGTTTACCGTTGCCTTCCACAGTATCATTCACGAAAATAGGCCAACAACGCTTCAAAGAAATGAACTTTACACACTTTGATGCCTTCAGTGAAATACATATATAATGGAAATGGAAGAGCTGGCCACCATCTTAGATACCAGGAAAGTACCAGTACCTCCTTTAACAGAAACTGTTTTGGTTTGAATTTCGAACGCAATAAAATGAATTATTCTTGAAAATTTGAGCAGATTTTATTAGGAAATACAATAGGAATACTCGACAACAACGAAACGAAGATATTTTGTTCCAATTATGTTAAAAAATTATTTAAAAGAAATAAAACAGAATAATTACACCAACGCACACCTTTTCGCGAAATTCGAGCGAGTGTATCTCGTTTCGATTAATAGAGAAGTCGGTGTAATACAACCTGGATTGTTAGAGGCTCTACAATAGACTAAATGTGCACACGCGATGCTGCCTGGCGCGCAAACACGCCGCGCGCAGATCCTGCAGGCTTTGCGGCTCACCGGCTGCAAACGACGTCACAGCGCCGCGCCGCGTCGCGCGCCAATGACGCCGCAACTCCTCTCTTCTGAGAGCGTAGGCTTCCGCGGCCGGAATCAGTATTTACTAGGCTGTCCGGGTGCCGCCGTGTCCATGGCGAAGGTGCCGACGTTTCGGTCGCCATTCTGCGACCTTCCTCAGGGCGTAATCACATCTCCGCGCATTACGCCCTGAGGAAGGTCGGAGACTGGCGACCGAAACGTCGGCACCTTCGCCATGGACGCGGCGTCACCCGGACAGCCTAGTAAATATCCTCTCTTCTGAGGTTCCTGGTAGTGATGTGACATCGATAAAAAATCGTCGATGTCAAAATGAAAACATCGATGTTCAAAATACATCGACTAAAAACCATCGATGTCTTTCAACATCGATGTTTTTAGACTGAATTACTAACCTCTAACATTAAATTCGTGTGCTTTAAAATTTAATTTGATAGAGTTCGTGTTTATCAATTCGCCGAATAAGAGAAGATGAAGTGCCAGGCCCTACATCCACAGCTCATATGTTGACTCTACCTTAATGTGCGAAATGAATATGAAGAAAGTGGAAATACAAGAGCATGGAGCTCATCTCGGGCGAGAGAGTTTGGTCGATGATGGTAGTGTAAACAGCGTTCCTTTGGTTCCACATTAATAACAGTGTTACCATAAGTTATTATTTCATATGTCAACTTTTATAGTAACTTTTACAGATAATGGGAATTTTTCATTCCGAAACAAAACATCGGAAAAGAAAAAAAAATCGTTCACAAAACATCGATGTTGCAGAATCATCGAATAATCATCAATGTTTAAAACAGCGAAGTTTCGGAAACATCGACACTGATGTCGCATCCCTAGTTCCCCGCGCCGCGGAAGAGCGCTCGTGCTGGAGGCGGCGGTGACGAATCCGAGATGGGAAGGCGATGGGGGCGACGATGAGGTGGCCATGGGGTGGCGATTGCGATGACGAAGAGGTGTCGATTGAGGAGGCGATGGCGTTGGCGATGAGGTGGCCATGCAGTGGCTATGGAGTGGCGATGGGCTGGCGATGGGCTGGCGATGGACTGGCGATAGAGGTAACTACAGGGTGGGCGATGCGATGGGGTGGCAACGATGGTGGCGATGAGACTAGCGATGGAAGAGGCAGTGGCAGCAGCAGTGAAATGACAATGGGGGTGGAAAAGAGATGTGCCAACAGGGGTGACGGCGGTGGCAGCGGAACTGGCGGCGGCGGCGGTGGCGGCGGCGGCGGCGGCGGCGGCGGCGGCGGCGGCGGAGGCAGTTGCAATAGCGGTAGCGGTATATTGATTGATTGATTGATTAGTGATTCCGGATCCGTCAACTGCTAAGATCATTAGTCCCGTAAGTGTGATGCATACTTAAGCACGGGAGGTGGTGATGATCTTCTCCCACTAGATGGCGACAACCGGCACTGACCTACCCGTCCACTTGCGAGTTTTCCTCAACGAGTATCTCCCATTAGCGGGGCACCGCCCCAGTCGGGACAAGCTCTAAGCTCCAGACTGCTCTCCCTCCAGGTGTGCTAGTGTAGTGCAAGTAAGTGTGAGTGTAAGTAAGGGGGTGAGGATAGAACAAGAAGGAAGGAAAGATCGCGCGCGACCCGTGGCCCATTTTTATGGTACTACTCCGGCATATGCCGGGTGTTGATCGGAGAAACTACCGATGAGAGCAGCTGGCCGCTAGAATTCTCCTTTAGACAGCGGCTGAATTCAACCTAGCTATGAAGCTAGAGTCGGAAATCCTGTGACCGTCGGGACACAAACCCTACGACAGAGACACTGCAGTGACATCAATTGATGCCCTAAGCCTCCGAAGTCGGTGCGTGGCTGTGGAGGTGGGCGTGGCGGTAGCTGAGGAGGAATGGCGGGGGCGGCGGGGGAGGATAGCCGCGTCAAGACGGGGCGGAGGAGCGGTGGAAGCAAGAGCGGTGGCGGCGGTGGCGCCTGGCAGCGTGGGGAGAAATCGGCGCTTCCACTGGAGAACTCTAGAGAAAATGCGTTATCGCGCGCCTCCTCCATGCACAGCGCCGCCATGCAACGAGCGCCTCCTCCAATTCCTCTCATCAACTCTGCTCGTGAAGTTTCTTATACAATTCTTGTTGACAAATTTAATTTAACTACTCTCTCTAAACGAAGAGCCAGGGCAGAACAATTGTCATTATATATAATAGTAAATGAACTAACTGATAACAGTGAATTGCTGTCACAAATGTCCTGTAATGCTCGAAGGTCAAACTTGAGGGGTCGTCAGTTTCTATAATTTAATAAACTTAATACTTCATCACATAAATATTTTCCATTCTTGAGAATAACAAACATAATTAGGTAAGTGAAATGGGCGAATTAGATTTAAGTATTTCTTTTCTGAATATAAGAAATATTTGAAAAACATTTTGGAAAATATTAAATAAAAATAAATTATTATTGTTTGCTTTTATGTTTTTACTGTTTTTCTTTGGTGTGTTAAGTTTTATTAGTCGTGTATGAATTTATTCCTCGAATCACTTTTTCTTCATATTTTGCCTTAAATTGTGCATTCTTTTTGATTTTGTTTAAATGTCCTTCATTGTATTTTGATTTTCCGGTGTTTTGTGTTTCTTTTTGATAATTTCTATTTGTAATACCTGTTGTAATTGGGGATTTTCTCTGTTGTGGGTTAATAAGTAAGTAATAAATAATTATTCCCAAGCGCAAGATGTTGCAAGAGTGGGACTATCAGAGTGATCGTTATTTTGGCGATGCAGCATATTTTCTTACTATAAGTTATAGAAATTCGCTCTCTAAGCATGGTGCCGCTGATCTCCATGATTCTATCATTGTCCTAACGTGACTTACAGAAACTTTTAGGGGCAACTGTGCCTCCCTCTCTCGTGCTGAAGAAGCACGCAGACGCTCGGGATACGTGAGACATTTATCCGTCCCAGTTACCCGCGGTGGGTTATGCCGTCACGAACGAATTTTACTCAAAATATTGGTTGCGCAAATGATTGAGTCGTCTGCGATTAAATCTGAAAGGTCCTCTAGAGCAGGTCAACTGGGCGGCGCTCTTTTTGGCACGGGCCCTGTGCTGATCTGCAGACATCCGGGGTGGGCCGCTCTTGTTGATTCAGCCGTCCGGGAGGGGAAGGGAGGAGCTCGCGCGCGTCGGCTCTTGTCTAGTGAAAAGGGAGTGGTGCACGAGCCACCGAGGCCGGTCTGGTCCCAAGTCTTGCCTGTGTGCTCTCCAGGACAGGTTAAGGGGTCCCTAAACGCCAGGGGATTGTGATAGTGACCCCGCCTGCAAGGTTCGTGTTTAACCATATCTCGAAAGCGCTCGTAGACACTATTCGGGATCATCATGTTCTCAGATCGGTGGTTGTCTCACTGTTCCCCTCTCCCTCCGTCACCTCATTTGTCACTAATTCTTGTTAGGGCCAGGGGATGTGACTCTTACCTGTTAACCAAAATTCTATTTCGCATTTATTACGGGTAACGTTGGAGTAATAGTCAGGGTTACATTTCAACGTAGGGCATTTATTCCACACAGAAGTTAGGAGCCTCAAAAACAAGTGAAGAGTTACTTCTAAATGAATATATTTTCTTTTATGACACAAACAAATACAATATCACAATACATAAAAAACACCCAATAAATTAGTATGCAACAGTATCAGCGGGGGAACGCGACGTTTCCAATCCTGTAGAAGAAATAATCCTTTGGAGGGTTATAATCACTTATCTTAACGACATGGGCAATCACGAACCTCAATTCCGAAGAAAATCAGGAGTTGGCAAATTTCGCCCGTTTAACTATTCCAGGGCAGTGGCCAGAAATGTTCATACTTGCCCGGACGGGTAAAAGTCAACGTTTAACGAAACTCGAGCGAGTAAGGCACTTTAGTGCCTTTCATTTGCGTTCTGTGGCTTCTTTCGAAGCGTTTCAGGGCATCGAGAGACTGTATTCACCAGGCGTGAACACCTAGACCATTGGATATATTCTCAACTTCCCCTCCCCCTACTTCAGGGCACATGGTCTTATACTTCTTGAAAAGAAAGAGACTCATTTAATAATGACGTAAAATTTTATACAGGTTACAAACCTTTTTTCATATTTTTTCACACAATACGTTATTTACTAATTTTAACATTCATTTCTGGCTTGAGGTAAAAAAACTGTTATTAAAACGTTCACTTTTCTTCAACCCCTTTTCTACTTCCCTTTTTCAATTTTTGTCTGTCGCGGCAACGCAGTTTGTTGATAAGCCCTTTAGCGGTTCAAACTATAATATTTATTGTTACGGCGGATCCTAGGCCTTGTAGGTGTACCCAGAGTGGACGACTGAATATGATGAATTCGGAAGGTGATATGAATAATAATGGAGCAATGATGTCAGGGTCGGACGAATTTTTTATGGGGCTTTAAGCATGATCAAATCATAGGGACACATATAATGTTGAAATATTAAAAATAAGCAATAAAAATATTGCGAAAAAGAACTATAATCTTTGCAACTAATTTTTCTAAGAACCCAAAAATTAGCCTAAAATCTATTTCGGGCCCTATCCTTCGGGAACCTTAAACACACGCTTCGTCTCCTTGTGAATTAATCCGGCCCTGAATCGTAGAATGCGTGAGAGGAGAATCGATAGATCCCCCAGATATCCTGTCCGAACCCACGTTATTCAACACAAACTCCACGTCGTTGGATTGCAATATGAATCCGGCGGAGAAAAAGGTGATCGGGCTGACCGCGACCCAGCAGGGTGATCTAACACAGTGTTTCCCAAAGGGTCGGTATCAACCCCCTAGGGCCAGTTATATTTTAAAGGGGCCCAGTGATGACCAAGAGGTAAGATCAGGGGTAGATAACCGAAAATGCACATACAAAATATCTGGGTCATCAAGATCTTATTGATTACAAAATAATATAAACGAAATAATTGCTTTCTTTTATAAAGGATCAGAGTATCTAATAACACTTATTAGAATCCTGCCCCGAATACCCTTTCTCACTACATACTCCACGTCGATGAACTGCGATATGAACTCGGTGAGGAAGGTGAGTAGTCTGTCCACCATACCGTGGGTTCCCTGGCCACGTAGTGCCCTAAAATGCCAATTACATACATCTAAAAATACAATGATCTTCTAAATTTTTGACTAATTACGTTTGATGTAGGTTAAGTATAAAATTCACACCAGGTTGCAACCAACTTCATGAGAAGCAGATGTTCTGAATGTGAGTGCATCTACAATACTTTGTGCAAAGTATGGGCTGTTTCCAAAAATGAGATGATGATGTTGTTATTATTATTATTATTATTATTATTATTATTATTATTTGTTTATCAAATCAAATATAGGAATCAAAAAACCGACGTAGGTAAATACTCTTTTGCCAACCGGACAATAACTGACTGGAACAATTTACCTGCTGCAGTACTGGCGACTTTTCCCTCCAGTGTGCGTTGCTTCCGGAAACGCCTAGAGAATTGCGTGTGATGCCAAATAACTGTGTATGTTAGGTCTTCTTAGACATTCTCCTTAGTTTTACTTTGTTAGTTTTAACTTAGTTGTACTTTTCATATTATATGCTTTCCTACATATGTAACATTAATATCTCTGTATATGTGCTGTAAAACTCTGCCACCGAGCGAAAGCTCAGTAGCAGAAATAATAAATAGTATTATTATTATTATTATTATTATTATTATTATTATTATTATTATTATTATTATTATTACTATTATTATTACTATTATTATGATGATTATTATTATTGTTGTTGTTGTTGTTGTTGTTGCGAGGGGTCGCCCCAGCCCCTCGCGCCCGGTGTGGGTGCGTTGGCCCACTGCCGCGATCCCAGGATCCCGTTGCCGGCAGCGCGCCGTGCGCACGTGAGGCGCGGCACAGCGGCGGCGGCGGCGGCGGCAGTGGCGGCGGCGGCGGCGGCAGCGGCGGCGGCGGCGGCGGCGGCGGCGGCGGCGGCGGCGGCTGTGGCGTTGCGGCGCGGCGCGGCGGTGCCGTATCGATGGCGGGAGGGGGGCATAGCGGTGTGGGAGGTGGATTCGACGCCGGCTTGTAGACCGAGGCGTGGCTGACATGGTCAGGGGGGGCGTGCCGGTGGGAGGTGGCTGCGCCGGTGACGGCAGCGGGGCGACAGCATGGCCAGGGGGCTTGCCTGAGGGAGGTGGGAGCGGCGGCGGCAGTGGTGTGGATGGCGGTGGTAGCGGGAGGGGAGAGTGGCGGTCGGAGTTGGGTGAAGCGGGGGTAGGGGGCGGTAGTGTGGGGGCGGAGAGGGAATGGGGCGCGGCGGTGGGAGGTGGGAGCGGAGAGGAGGCGGCCGTGATGTTGCGGCGGGAGGGAAGAGTGGGGGTGGGAGTTGGGAGCGGAGGGGGCAGGGGAGGCGGTGGTGTGGGGGCGGAGGCGGCGGGTGGCCTGCGGTGGCCGACGCACACAACCGGAGCTACTACCTGTTGGGGATTTTTCGAAAGTTGCGCCTAACAAACATTTCTCTGAGCGGAAACTTTTCTGCCTCGTACGTCTCGAAAGCTGCGAGAAATTTCTGGGCGTCGTTACGTGGCTGGGACGCCAGGCGCTCCATACCGCGCTGTGAGTGGGAGTGCATGTGGGGGCGGAGTGGAATACCACGAGTACAGGAATAGAGAAGCAAATATTGCGCGATCTTGTGTTTCAAGAAGGACCCACGCAGTTGATGTGTAGCATGTGGTGAACAATAGAATATTCTGTTGCTTATCCGTATACATGTAACTGTTAAAAAATGAAGAGATACTCGTATTTCTACCTAGACTTGAACTGTTCCACTTTTATCTATGCAAGTGATCTGAGGTGTATCAGGAAACAAAATAGCATGCTATTTTCCAAATGACGTGACACTACCAGAATCCATAATTTAGGCGTCCATATTTTATTTTCTTCCGTCAAAAAAAAAAAAATGTTTCCACCTTTTCTTATTCTATTTCACGCTATGCAGATGATCTGGGATACATTCAGAAATCAAAGAGCCTTGTATTCAGAAATCAGAAGCCATTCAGAAATCAAAGAGCCACACGCGACACTTGCCACCATGATCGATTATTCGCGCCGAGCGGCAAAACAGCTACGCAGCGGCGTGTCAGATACGGCCGCGCACGCGCAGTGTTGACAAGAGAGCGGCGCTGGCAGCGGGCCGGGGGCGCATTGCCCGCGGGCGGAAAGGCGAAGCCGGAACCAGGCCAGTGGCAGATCCAAGGGGTCATGACCCCTTCGAAGCTAACGTTTTTGTAATGTTACTCCGTTCGTTCAAAACAATTAGAATCATGTATTCATTGCATCACATCCAAAGGAGTATTTCTAATATATTTGTTTTAATTTCAAGCTAGCAATTGACAATATCTTTTCGATTTTTTGGGGGGAGCGAGGGGAGAGAAGATTCGAACTGTAACTGAATCAGTGATTTAAAAAAAAATTAAGTCCACTTTTTCCTAAAATAAGTTGATATATACATTTTCTTTGTTGTTCTTCGAGGTATAGATCAGCCTAAAAATGAAACTTGTAAGCTTAAAGTATGTGTTCTATTGCCAACTAAAAATTCTATTAACTGGAAATGAGAACGTCTTCCAGGACTGGTTTCTAACCCTCACACAGAAGAACTTATTAAAACCTAAATGCTTCATGACAATGATGCTTCATGGTCTTCTCCCCCATGCGTCACATACACGTTTTACTGTTTTTTTGACAAAATCTAAATCTAGACAACAGTAATAGACACTGAGGACATCATAGACTTCACAACCTGGTGGTCGAACTATTTTAAAAAGACAACCAATCTCTTGACCTTCTTCATTGCCTGGTTTGACTCTTTCCTTGTTATGCAGCTAACGTATGATAGATAATATTAGTTATCTCGTGGCACGTGAGTGCATACATTGATGGGCTTATCTAGTACACATTCATGGCAAAAGGGAAGGCGCGCTCAAATTTGCCTTTCAAAATATTTATTGCCCAACTGTTCTCCCAATCAACAGATAGAAAATAACCTATGTTAAAGAAAATTGTAAAATTCATCCCTCATGAATTTTTCCATTTCTGCCAGAAAGTTTTGACATAGCCACAGACTCAAGTGGAAACAGATGATGAGATATATGCTGATATTAATTTAGTAAGAATATGTTTCATTTCCACATAGCACAATGTGATGATTCACGTCATATTTATTCTATGATTATATTGTTTCATCAGGCCAAAAATAAAGAAATAAAACCATGTTTTTTTAAATATTTTATAATTATTTTATGAAGGAAATAAGTCCAGGGTATAAAAACGGTTCTGTACATCACATATGTGTAGTAGAGTATCCTAAACAATCAATAACGACTAGTTCTTCAACTTTCGTGTAGAACATACATTTTCCAGGTGCCAACTGTGCTATTATTTTTTTTGTTTTTTTTCTCAGAACTATGAGACAAGGACTTATTTCCTTTTTCAAATCATTGATTCATTTGGCTCTACCCTGGAATACTTTTTGAATTCGCCTCTGAATAGGAATGAGGACATAACTTAATCTGCTTTGCATGTGCAAAGTCTTCAAAACGAGGGAGAAGACCCAGGGGTTAGGCCTCTGCCCGAAATTAAAACATAAATTCCCTGTAAGTCAAATGGTAAGTTGACTGACATGTCTATTGACAATTGAAAATATTAAGTAAACTAGTTTAACATTTTCAATCTGAAAATGCCGTAAATAAATCGTATACAATTGTTCTTAAAAGTGTTAGCTATTGAAAAATACTAAATGAAATAAGATAACATATATAAATACGAGGCAAAGACAGAGGAACTCACCGAATTATTGTTAAAACTCAGCTCCAAATTTGCATATTATTTGTGGTCGATGTCAAGTTATAAATAATGCCACATAAAAACCTTATAGTAAACATTAATTTGGTTTTTCATCTTTATGTTAATTTGGTTTTGTACAATACCAATATAACGATATTATGAACTTTGTTCTGTTTTTCTGTTTTATAGTTGAAACATTTAATCAATTTTTAACCTGTTGATGCGAATGGATCAGTTCCCGAAACGTAGGTGTAAAATACATTAAACTTCATTTAACTCAATGTATAAAGCCTGATTTTCCATCAATGTTTGATTGTTTTTAAATTTGATTGTCTAAAAAATGAAAACTTCAACAATGGAATTCAAAAATAATATAACTGTTTATATAGTATGCGTACACAACTGTAAATAGTCCCCCTGTCTTACATAGTACGACTTCTCAACACAGTATCCTGCATGTTCGAGTCGCAACTGTTTACTTGTCGAGTTCCCTCCCAATAATTTGGGTTCGTGACTGCTGCTTTACGTGTTCGGTGAAGTGACGGTTTCAAAATAAATATTTTTATGTGCCCTAAACATACTCGTAAGGACGATTGCATAGTTTTCTCAAAGTCAATGTCACGTAATATTTCTCTATCTTCTCGAACGACTCTATCTTCTGAATTATAGATATCTTAAGATTATAGACAATCAGATCAGAGGCATTTTATTTGTAGACCCTGACGTTTCGTGAATCAATGCGTTCTCCTTTTTCACTATTCAAATGTTTTAATACACATTTTTCCTTCAGTTGGATTCTCAACTGACTGTCTCTTAAGAAACCTATAATTCATAAAATTTGTCGTGAGACAATTATTTAACATCTATTTACATTAAGACTCTATTGTTCCAAGAATACTTTCACAATATCTCAATGTTCAAAAAGTTCTAACTGTTTACTAACAATTTCCAATTTTAGCAGTTTTCTAAAACACTTTTATCAATAGAAGCCAATATTGTTGGTTTTTGAGACGCAAAACAAAGAATGAATGCTGCGAGAAGCAAATAAACTTATCGGGAACTTATCGGGCGGCTTACACATGTTTTAGAAAAGGACGAACAGTTTAATTCTCACAACATAATATACTCGCAGTTTAATTTTCTGTATATAAAAAGTTAACGAAATTATATAGAATTAAAAAGAACAATGCATTTGTATTTGACAGCGCGAGCAATGTATTCATCTAAATATTTAATTAAAATAAAGGGATATTACAATACATTTCCATTTGCTAAAGATTTGTACATCAGTTTCATTTACGTTTTACTTTCTGATATACGCACGTAATACATATTTAAAGTCATAATTTAATTTAAAAACATGAATATATTGTCGGTGAACAAGAAAAGTAAGAACTCGACAATCGCCATTCTTAGTTAAGTGAAGAAGTATTGATGTTTAGAAATATATAAAATGTAGAAGTTTAGAAAATAGTCACTATATAGTAAAATTTCTTTAAAATAGACCTCAAGATTGAGTGTAGGTTGAGTAAAATGCTGTCTTTGGTAAGGAAATAACGATTCTGCTCAGATTAAAATTGCTGAACTACAAATTGACAATTTTTAGTCGTGTCACTTTTCTTGTGCACCTACGATATACACAACAATAATTAGTTCACTATAACCCAGCAATGTGAACACAAACAATTTAAATATTGAGGAACGAAATATTACCTTGTAATTAAATTGACAAAGATTTTATTTTACGCAGGTTTAAATTTTTTACTTTTGCGCAAACTAGTGTTCGTATATATAATGTTGAAAATACTTAGTTAAAAACAAACATTAGATTTTGAGAGGGGCCGGGACAATTGTATCTGGATCAGATTTTTTTGTTTAATTTTCCTTGATCCATTGGGCAATGCTTAGATGATTCCTTCATTGGCTTCTAAAGTCAATACAGCTTTAGATATTCTTCCTAACGTCGAAAAATAAATAATTGGCGTAAAATAAATAAATAAAAATTTAGCGCACCTATTTATCGTCTAGTCAGAACTGAATTTAGGTATTGGAGCGACCCAAACACTAAATCGTGTGGGAGCCTCCGTCTGAAAAAATCTTTTATTAAAATATAATATTTATCATATATTTTATTACTAATGTTCAATTTTTAAATACGTACAAACTTTATTGGGTATTATACTATTTGGATGGGTGAAAACTAGAACGGCATAAGTGACAATAAATTCTGAGAAAATTTATAAATTCTGAGAAAAACATGTTTATTTTGGGCTATATTTCCGTGGCAATGCATTTTCGTTGTTTTAATGAACAATTAAAATGCCGTGGTTTTAATGAGACACAAAGCACCACGACTTTACAGTGATATTGACTTAAACAGATTTGTCAGAATCTATAAATTGTCACTTATACCGATCTGGTTTTCACCCATGAATTTGATAAGACATTATTTAACCGATACAAACATATTTTATGACACCTTTTTTCAAAATTTTATGAACTTGTTTCCTCATGGATAGGGAGCCCCCAAGTAACGGCTTATGTGGCTTGTCGGTAAATCCCGACGCGCTTCTGTTGGTTTGCAGCCATTCATCCGTCGGGGCAAAGCGGCAGCGACTGTGACGCAACAGAGTGCCAGCCGTGCTTTTGCGTGAGACTCGGGAGCGGCGGCGGCGGCGGCGGCACGAGCGTCCGCCGCGAAGGCCAACCAGGGCGGAAAGCCTACCGGGTGGAGAACGGGATATGAACCTAGGCATGCGGAGGCGTGTTTGAAGCACGCGCCGGCGGCGCCGCGGCCCGCTGCCCGCGTGGCGCGCGGCCAGCCCCTCCCCCTCCCCTCCCCCTCCCAACCCTCCCCTCCCGAGCCAGCGCACGCTCCACGGCGCGCCGCCTTCAGGCAGGCGCGGACCGCCGCACTTTCTGTTTTGGGAAGCACGAGACAGCGTCGGATTCATTTTCGCAAATGAAATTTAGGCTCTTCTCCGTTATCGCGCCGGAACGTGAAGGAATCGACTCGCTTTCGCGAGAAATCGGCAAGCGATAGCATGACCTTGCGAGCGGAATGGAGACATTTTTATAAACTCAAATCTTGCCGCTTTCTTATGACGAATAATTACGGAGTTTTGGGGGATCACGCGCATGAGCAGCTCCAGAAGCCACATAGCGTAGTTCGCGTTTGCTAGAACTGCGGAATCGTTCGTTGAAAGGAAGCGTGTAACTTCTTGGCTGTCCAGGTGACACCGCGTCGTTGGCTGAAAGGCCGACGTGTCGCCTGTCATATCGCAGGCTTCCTCAGGGTAGTTCCGTCACTACAGCCAAGAAGTCATGAACTCGAGCCGCGGAAGCTTACGTGTACAGGAAGCGTGTAAATCGGGACTTAAGACGTTTTGGCGATTCACTACACGATTAACATTAAACATTCTTGAACGCATAAATTCCAGAGCATTTTCTTTCAAAGTAGTTTTTTGCCCTATTATTAGGTCACAGTTGAAAGCGTGTAGAAGTTCATGACCTGAACGGTTAACGATTCCGGATGCGATTAACATGAATCATCCTTGAGACTATCCAATGTATTTATTCCTAAATACTTTCTTAATTAATAACATTTCATTCTCTTTTGAAATACGAAATAGAATCTCTTCGTTTGCCACTCGTTCTTTGCTTTCGTTGGACGATTTCGCAACAGTCTGGAATCAATTCGTGAACGTCGATACGGTGAGAGATAAGACACGCAATTGGTCTAGCACCTATGCTCCTTAGAGCATTTCTAAGGGCTTTCATTTATAACATAGTATCATAATATTTATAACAATAAATTATAGAAACAATAAGAAATAAACCAAAGATTTCAAAAAATGTTATGATAATTGTCTTCCTCAATATATTTTAACATAATATTATTGAAAGTTTCAAAATAATAATTTAGTAGATAATGGAGTGTATTAAGGAACGGATTAAGGCCCGACGAGCAGAATTCCTGCTAGAGCCTGGGCATCAGCGAGACCAATTTGTCGCCTCGCCCCACCCCCACTTCCACTCCGCGGGTAGTCTGCCGCGACGCGCAGAAACCATGAGGGGCGTCGCTTCTTTTGCGATGTGGGGAGTGTCTTAAATGCGCTTCCAAGAACAGCCTTCAGGGACGTCCATAAATTACGTGACGCTGAAGAGGGGGAGGGGGTTTGAGACAGCGTTACGTAGGGGTAGGGGGTTTTGTGTTACGCCATGCTAGTAGTTATTTTTAGAATTTTTCAACATTTGCTGAAATAATTCCTTTTATTCAGCCTTATACTAAAAAAGTACGATATTAACAAATTAAATTAAAATTATAATAAATTAAAGAAGTTATATTTTATAAACTGTTACAATAAATAAAAATATGATTCATCAATTGTATATTGATTGAATTTTAGATTACGAAGAAAATATTCTTATCGGATCTATTGTATGTTCTAGAATCTAATTAGTTGGTGCTGTAGACTCGGATCCTAAGCATCATCCACGACGACATATGCACGACTTGTCAGAAATTTTCTCGCCTACTCGTCCTTCTTTAGAATATTAAAATATTGTCATCGAACTTATTGTTATGCACAGTCTGCACCACCAACTAATTCTCACGTTAATTATAATAAAATATAATGTATAACACAAATACAATTAATACAGCTCGTTTCTGCTGTGTAATTGGGTTTTACTTCTTGGAATTGTGGGAGGGGGTGTCGTAAGTGATCTGTAAGTGTTAGAGGGGGTTCAAGCGCGCGTTACAGGTGCCTTACAGGAGGTAGAGGGGTATTCAATATACTCCAAATTTGCGTTACGTATTTTATGGACGGCCCCAAAGGAGTTCCTGCTGAAAAACCTGCTGCCGAAACCAGCAGAAAAGAACATTCATTATTTTCGGTTCATTATTGGGTAAATAGTAGCACGTAAATCAAGAGACAAGTTAAATATCCGTTGCCTAGATGGCTGAGAGAACAGTATTCGCCCGTACAACCACCCCGCACTCAGTAATGTCTTGCGGGTTGCATTAATCCTTATTTTGTGAAACTAGTGGCCTAGCAGCATAATCTTTCTAACAATTTTTTTTTTAATTTTTGCAATTTTTGAAATTTCAAAGTTTCATGAAAAAGAGACCTGGTCTATTTCAAACGCTCTTTCCTTTTTCAGATTTACAAATTTAAAGAAAACATTCTAGAGTAGTTTTTGAGAAAAGTTATATATTGCATTAGCTTCAAGCAAAAAATTTTGAGAAACGTATTCTTTTTTCAAAAAAAGTGTAAGAAATTATTATTATATTTTTTAGAACATATTTCAATTATGGAAATTATCTCTATCATCATATTGTATTATACTCAGTTAATTTTTTACAATTTTCGAAAATAGAGATCGCCGAAGACGGGACCTGCGTCGTTGTTTAGTATTTTTTGCTATATATTCGAGGGAGGAAATAAATGAAAACTCTGGAGTTTCTATATTTTTCAGAAAATTACTGTATAAAAATTGCCCATATTTTAGGCAAAATTACATGAAAGCTACTCATGCATTCAAAAAATTGGACGTTTTAAAAACCATTTTAAGAACAGAAAACATATATCTTTAACTTTGTAGTTGTAGGACGACGCTGAAAAATTAAACGTTTACAATTTTCAAAATTATATGTAGCTGAACGAAAATGAGACAGCGAGATTTTTAAGTCCTTTGCTCTACCTTGGGAACAAGTTTCATCCAAATATTTTGAGCCATTTTTGAAAACATTTTGAAGATATTGTTGAAAATTTACATAAAATACTCCTCAAAATCAAAATATCCCCAAAACTTTCAGGGGCTGAAGTTCGTTCGGATTACTCGAGGTATATCAATTTTGGAGAAAATCGTCTGAATAGTTTAGACTCGTGCGTTGACGTGAGAGATATGAACGAGCCAGACAGACTTTGAAAACCAGCCAGACGGACGGAGAAGATAGACGTTTTGCCGTCAACCAATTTTTCGGTATCAAGGACCCCCAAAACCTGGATTTTGACCACACAACGTCTTAGAAGAAGTAATTCGAGCGAGTGTGAGCGAGGAAATGGAACGCCTTGCAGCACACTAGCCGCAACTGAGTGACAGATGTATAGCTTAGTAAACACTTTTGGTGGCAGAGCTTATCTCGCGAGGCGCAGTCCGTCTCCTCTTCGACCGACACCCGACAGCGATGTGGCGAGGCGAAGTGAGAGAGCTTTTGTGCTAGTGCAACTGTCAGCTGACACCAAGCGTTTCGCGCCCTGTGCGTAAGCAAGCTCGGAAAGCATAAACTGTCACCGTTCCCGAGCGCATGGAGACTTTAGGTTGAACTATAGCTCTTCGCATTCTTCTAATGTGGCCAACGGGCCACATCGGACCGTAAGTTGATCGTCACTAGGCGATGGTAATGCAGTGTGCACTGCTCTGTTAACCTAAATGTCAGCGCATGCACGGTGAAAGTTGTTTTCGACGTTGTTTACTTGTATACATGCAGAACGAACAGTCTAAGATGTTATGTTATTGGGTTGTAATTATTCCTAATATAAGAAGAAAATCTGAAAGATTTAATATAAGAAGACCTAATACAATATAAGAAGACAATCTGACTGGGCTACCAGGTAGCGTATTTTATGTAAACTGTCCTGGCGCTCGTCGGGAAATCGTCTCGTGGAGAACTACTTGCGGGCTCCTCGGAACACTCCCTGGATGTGCCGTGCAGCAGAACGCGAGACGCTCTGTGATATATTGCACACGAACTATTTCCAAAGTGTCAGTATTCAAAAAGTTGTGTTTTTGAGTTATTGTCGGGATAAGATTTCGACAGTCCTCTAACAAAACAAAAAAATAGCCAGTTAACTTAAAGTCTCTGCGGCCAGTGCTCTTTTCTGTCACTCTTCTTGTCTCGAGGCTTCTCCTGCTGAATGACACATTGGAGCAGTTGAGTATCAAATCTTGTGAAATGTGAGAGTTACAAGGAAAAATTACGAGTCATTCTCCGATTTCGACAAGTTTTGGATTCGGTGTGAGGGATGAAGAAAAACAGCTCACGTGCACTTTATTTCTTTTCTTCGAAGAAACGTTTAAAAGAAGAACTCAAAATTCCTCCAAACTTTAAGCGTGGAGGAGATTTTAATGTTTCACAAAGAAAAATGAAATATTTTCGAGCGAACTCAATTGAAAAGGGACGTGACCAAGACACATTACAAATCCACTTTAGTACATTTTCTGTTCGTTATTATCAGGATTAAACTTCATCCATTTTAAAATTAAAGTTTAAAAATGCTGACCGAAGTAAGCAAAATACAGAGGAAAAAATCTAAAAAATCTTTAGGCAAGGCCTTCCCTCTCTAAAACAAAATCGACGGGATTTCACATCAAACCGGTTCACTAGTCAATTTTTTGTTGAAAATAATATTTTGAGCACAGAAGAATCTGGTTAATTTTTTAATCCACAACTTTCAAAAACAATTGAAATTAAAATTTGCATAAATTAAAATTAAAATTTGAATAAAATTTCAATAAACATTTGTAAAAAATTTCAATTAACATTTTTATTGAAACCAATCTTGTAAACTCATATTTCATTCGAATTTTTGAAAGTTACATCCAAACATATCGCAGCCAGTAATTAAATTCTCTAATCAATAACATATTTTGAAATACTCGTATAAGGTTTATTGAACTGCTTCTGCACGAATCGGAATTGTCAATGCTGAAACATGACAATTTCTTTTTTGTGAAACAAATTATAATGAACTGCCACATTTGAAATTACCATAGCAGAGTGAATGGTTCTGTAGTTTACTCAAATTTCAACGAACATTAAAAATGTTTCAGAAAAATGATAGAGGACTACAGAAGAATGAGGTAGTGAGAGGAAAGCATCACCCTCCGATACATTACTAACGTACTCACGCGATTCTTAAAAAAATCTTATTGTTTGTGCGATATATTATCTTAAGGAGAGTAAACTATGTGGTATGAAGGTAAGACGCATGGTTTATTAATTATATAAGTAAAATAATTCTTAAATTACAAGTATTAGCTTGGGGTATTTTAATGGACTGTTTTTGTTGGATAATTCGAATGTTTACTTTCTTCGAGGTCTCATCAGAATTTGAGTTAAGAAGAGTTCAACGCTGGATTATTTGTACTTTGAAAGAAATTATGCAAAAGAAAGTTCTGCCATCTTTTGATTTTCCTCTTGAAGAATTACTTGCCTCGGCTTTCCTATATCCTTTCCTATGATAACGGACTGGATTTCACGATCCAAATAGGAGGTTTGCGATGACGTTAAATAGTACATAATCGTCTCAGTGTGACAAGCAGGAAATCGAACTCAAAACGGTGCTTCACTTCCATAAAGCGAGTACACCAATGACGTGATGAGAACGTGACGTGAACGTGTCGTGATGTGAACGTGATGTGATGTGAACGTGACGCGATGTGAACGTGTGATGTGGACGTGACGTGATGTGGACGTGACGTGATGTGAACGTGACGTGATGTGAACGTGATGTGATGTGAAAGTAACGTGATGTGAACGTGACGTGAACGCGATGACTTACTTCCAGAAGTAAAGATTCTTCAATGAAGCGTGACATCGTTACAACAGGATAAGGTGAAAATTTCCTGGTGCTCACTGGCGTGGATTACATAAGAAACAGCTGGGGTTTGAGTTGAAATGCCACGGATGAAAGCCGAGAGTTGTATCCACAGAACGTGGATTTGCCTTGGGATCATGAAGAGTATAGTCATGTGAAAGGATGTTCGTACAATGAATAATTTTTTTTTAAAATATTTTATTTCATTACTTTCATTTACGTAATATAAATCAAAATGGAATGACTTTCGTGTACTATTTTGCAAATAATTAATAAAAAAATAATGTGTTTAAAAAGGAATGACGTGATAAATGTTTGAACAATTAAAACTTAAGAAATTGAAATGCATACAAATTATTCGTAGACGCATTCTTTTGGCATTCTTTTTTATTGATTTTACGCTATCAAACTTTTCTTTTAACTTGATTATTTTACGACGATTATTATATGATTATATTGTGATCGTTCTCCAGTAATATGAACCAGATTGATGGTGACCTCAAGCTAATGCTCCTCCATTTTTTTCAAAAATAGCAAACGTTTATCAAGATACTTCTTTGAAGCGATATTTGTTTTAGAAAATTCACTTTTAAGTTTTCTCCATAAATACTTGACTTTTTTCAAACAAGCATCCATCATGGAGCAAATTAAAGTAACATCACTCGTGTGAATTACATGTGGGCATAACGAATATGAATCTGATGATCTATAATCTTATTTTTATCATAACGTCTTTATTTTGTTACAAATTAAATCCTTGACAACAAGACTTCCAAAAGATGAAAACAATAGATGTTCGTGCTTTAAATCTGTTATCCGATTATTATATACTATATCCATTTTACTTCTTTGTATTGCTAGGATTCAAATTTTGTTTGTGATGTGTCGAAATAAGTAAGTGAGTGAGAGAGTACGAGTTAAGTGAGTACATGCTAATGAGGTTACTGCGCAAACTGATAGTAAGCTTCCAGCGCTTCCTTTTGGAATACTCTCAACATGAAAGCCTAACATCGAATGGCACTGGGTTTATAGCGTATGCAGTGAAGAAAATAGCAATTGTGCGAAAACAACTTACTCTTACTTATTCTAATGGGAAACGTACTGCCATGTCGCGAGCAACATATTATTTGGCCTTAGTGTACAGATCCTAGAACTTTGATCACTGTGTGTAACGTAACCTTGGAGTCCGCGAAGTACCGTTGCCTGCGGTATTTTCTCTTGAAAAGTTCATCGTCGTTGACTACCGCCATATTTTCTTTTTAAATCAGTTGGCGGATCAACTATCCATGCAGACACTGTTCCAAACATAGAATACGGCATAAAATATGTCGAGAGAAAGGGCATTTTTTCACAATTACATTAAAACAGTAGCAAATAAATTTTATCAAATGGAATATTCGAGAAAAAGATATCCTTCTCAAAGAAAAACGACCTCAAAAGGGTAAAAATCGTTAAGTAAAAATATGACTATCTTAAATTATTTTTCTTTTAAATTATGTCCAATCAGACTATACCCCCATTGACATATTGAACATTTATACAATCGCCTACACATAGCTTAAAATTACTACCTAACAAAACAAATGAAAATTTATTTTGATATTCTCAACAAAAGACATAGTATTTGAAATTGATTTCCATACCAACATTACCTCCGTCTTCTAATTTTCATTCCTTTATGATCAGAGAGGTTCTGCTATAACTTCAAAACAATTCAGCCTTATTTGAGGCCTACAGGGTTGCTAAATATTATTTTGTCCAGTCCAGTAAACACCCATGTTAGCTATCGTCATCTACAACCACGTCACTGGATCCACAGGAAAGGTCACCAGAAAAATATGTGAAGGTGAAGACTCACTTTTATGGTAATTATTCCAACCAATTCACAAATTATACTCATCGCTAAATTAAGCATGTTCTCAAACCCACACAAAAAGACTCAGCACAGACACTTTAATTTCTTTTTAAGTGTACTAGCTGATATTAACAGATAAAAATAATTTACTTATTAAAACGCGTATATACATTTTTTTAAGAATAAATCTATTGATAATATATGCAAGAGCTAAATATCGTATTACATTCTACGCCAAAAGTATTAGTCTTTGAACTATCTTTCCCATCGTTCCTTTATATAATCAATGAAAATACTTTAGATTAAAATATTTTTCAACCAAAACTATTTTTGTGTGTATATGTGTTAAAAATAAGAGAGAAAGGTTTGAATCGTTTAACAACAAATAACAATATTACATACGGTTTAAAAGTCTCTGAGTAGCGGCAACACTGACGCAAATATTTCATTTTCTATTCCACAACTGCATGTATCTCAGATACCAACGCAGCGATTTATTTTTGTGAAGATGATGCGAGAAAGGGCGAATCAAGAAACGGGACAAGAAAATGATGCTATTGCGGCGGTCAGAAATAAATTTCAAAACTGCAGGTCAAAACAGATTCCTCCTCTCCCCCCACAAGCAGAAAAATTCTGATGCGCCTCTGCTAGTAACATATTAAACATTTCAGGTACCACGTATTTCGGTATTGTTTTATGTGCAGATAACGTCGAGTTGTGAAACTTCAAAAGAAATGCGCGCCCTTGAAATGTACAGAAATTTACTAAAAGCTATTTTTTTCAATATGTAAAATAGGCTTCTGAGGGGGTCGGAAGACTTGTTGAACCCCTCCTTTGTTCGACATTGGATAAGGATCCAACAAGTGGCAACCAGACGAACATTCTTATCACGAAAATGCACGAAAGCCTACTGACCGTGTAAGTGCCGCTATGCGGTTCATCCAGTTTCTACGCGGCAACTGGATGGCCTTCACAGCTCATCCAGTTTTCATGGCATCGGTGCAGAGAATGGATACAGCTCGGACCCTGCAAAATGTTCTTTAAAAATGCCCGACGAATGAGGCTAGGAAGGATTGCCCGATTTTTTATAAGGGTCCAGAATACCAAATTTCATGAAGAACAAAAGAATTACGCTTACTTAAATGCAACAATATAACAACTTCATCGTTCATTTAATATTGCAAGATGCACTAAATATTGCAATTGCATAAACTTATTCGAAGAGTTTTAGACAAGTGATGGGAAGATTTGTGGTGATTCGTGTCATGTTAAGGTAGTTGAATACTGTTGGACCTAAATGAACGTTGTTGATTAGTTTTTTAATTAGTGTATTAAGTAGTTTCCTGGAGTTTCAACAACTAAAATAATTACTCTCGCAAGGGTAGTGCATGTTTTAATCGAAGGAGGTGGCGGTGACCTCTCCAAGCGAGATCCGGCGCTGACCTATGCTTTGGTTACCGGTGTTTTCCCCAACAATGTATCACCCATCAGCAGGGCACCGCCCCAGCCGGGACAAGCTGTAAGTTCCCGACCGGTCTTCCGAGATGTGTATTAATGTAGTGAATGTAAATGAAAGTGTGTAAATGTTTCTTTTTTGGTTGTCTACATATTTACATCCGCTTCATAAGAACATCAAGTTAATTGATATATAATTTATTTTTAATTATTAAAAATGTCATGTAAATATTTCACAAAAAAGCTAATCCAGAGAGTAAAACGCTGTCTTTGGTCACGAAATAAACGGCTCATTTCAAGATAAAACCATTCTCCTGTAAAATTACATTTTTTAGATGTGTCACTTTTGTTATAAAGTGTCGATTTCAATCGATTTAGTATAACGTTAAAAATGTTCGTCCTTGGGTTCGAGTCCCGACGCCAGCTAGATGCCAGCTAGATGGCTAGGTCAACTTCAGTCGCTGTCTGGAGGAGAATTCTAGCGACTGGCTGCTCTTGGTTTTTTCGATCAACAGCAGACGATTGCCGGAGTAGTACCCTAACAAACAAACCACGGACCGCGCGCGATCTTTTCTAGCTCTTCTTTACGATATCCTCATCCCCCTTCTTGCACACACACAAACATGCACACACGCCGGGAGACCGGTCGGATGCTTAGAACTTGTCCCGGCTCGGTCTGGTTGGGGGACGACGTGTAGGTCGGCACCGGATGTCATCATGCAGCGGAGAAAGATAACCCTCCTCCCGCGATAAAACATTCACTACACTTACGAGACTTATGACCTTAGCAGTTGACGCGCGCGGAATCAATTTTCAACTTCCTGAAAAAACGTAACCTACAAAAAAACAATGAATCATCGGTGGGCCCTCCCTCCGGTAACGTGAGGGCGAAGGGAGCGACCTCCAGAGCGCCGGGCCTGCCTGCGGGAGAGCGGTGGCCGGCGCGCTGGACGTCGCGTCGGCGGCCGTGCCGGGCCGTGCGGGGCGGAGCGGGGAGGGGCGGGGCTGGCGGTCGGGGCGCGGCGCGGCGCGACGCGGCGTGGGAAATCCGCCCGGCCGCCCAGCCAAAGGTCGCATCGGCATTCTGCTCTCGCCGCGCGCCGCCGCCTGACCTTGAGCGAGAAAGCCGCTCCGCTCCGCGCCGCTCCGCTCCACCGCCTCCAGAGATTCCGCGGCGGGCGACCGCCGCGCCGCGCCTCCCGCTAGGCGCGCGCCGTTCCGCCCCGCTCTGCCACGCCATCCCTCCCCCCGCCCCGCTCCACCCTGTCGCCCAGCCACGCTTCGCCCCGCGCCACCCGCCTGCCCTCACCGCCCCGCTCCGCCCTGCGCAACGGCAGTCCGCGTGCGCCGTTCGCTCCGCTCCGCGCCGTCGCCGCTGGCCTCGAGGCGCCCCTACCGGCAAAGGTGCCTCAGATTGATCAGTGATTTCGACAAAAGCTAAAGTCATTATTCCTGTAAGCGTAGTGCACGTTTTTATCGCGGGAGGTGGTGGGGATCTTCCCCCACTGAATGGTGAGATCCGGTTACGACCTACCGACGGCTAGCGGAGTTTTCCCCAACAAGGTATCTCCCATCAGCAGGGCACCGTCCCCCAGCCGGGAATAAACCGCGGAAAACTACCGAGGAGAGCAGCCGGCCGCTGTAATTCTCCACACATCGACCTACTAGCTGTCTACCCAGTGTCGAAAATACTGCCACAGTTCGGACTCGAACCTAGGACCTCCCCGTCAGAGACACTGCAGTAACATTAGTTGATGCCCAAAGGTGGCTCAGGGCATCAACGTATTTCACTGCAGTACCTCTGGCAGGGAGATCCTGGGGTTTGAGTCCCCACGGTGGCAGCTAGTTTTCGGCTAGACAGCTAGATCGAATTCATCATTCGTCTAGAGGAGAATTCTAGCGGCCGACTGCCCTGTTCGGAAGCTTTCCTTGGTTTCTGTTCACCACCAAGCAAATGTCGGAGAAGTACCCTAAAAAACGGGCCAAGAACCGTGTGCGATCTTCCTTTCCTTGTCCTTTCATCAGCCCTTACTTACATGATGAAACAAGTCTAGAGGCCGGTCGGAACGAACGCAACTTGGTTCGAGATCCGGCGCGGACCTACGTCACAGGGATTTCCCCAACAAGGTACCTCCCAGCCGTGGCACAGACCCAGCCGGGGCAACTTCTTAGAACTTGTCCCGACTGGGGCAGTGCCACGGGTGGGAGATACCTGGTTGGGTAAAACCTCGCAAGTCGACGTAGGTCGGTGCTGTATATTGCCATCTAGCGGGGGGGGGGGAATCACCGACACCTCCCGGGATAAAAAAAACTTGCGGGATTTATGATCTTAGTAGTTGATGTGCCTAGAATCACTAATCAATCAGCCAATAGAAGAAGCCCTAGGAGTCGCATACACACCGATTTATTGTCCGATTGCTATATTGTGACTTGTGAAGGTCATAAGCTGTAAGTCTTTAATTCGGAAGCTTCAACACAATAAATTAAAGTAACGAAGCTCCCAATTGGATAACGATGTCCAGCTGATGATCGGTCAGATATTTAAATCGGACAATGAATAAAAGTATAATTTGACGTTTCATCAGCTGGGTCGCAGTTATCCAATTGGAAGCTTCAGTTTCAAAAATTAAGACGTAACGAAGCTCTCCATTCGATAGCCACGTCCCTGTTGTTCAGACGTTAATTCTACTTATATTTACATCGTAAAATATAATACGATTTAAATACTGACTTTCGACAGACCATCAGTTGTGACTCGGTTACTCCTATATCAAAAACGTAAGTCCTAAATTTGAGTTATAAAGCTTCCATTGGATAATTGCTTCCAGATGATCTGCCAGAAGTCACTGTTTAAATCGAAGAATTGTTATCGGGAGGGGCACGAAGAGACGACAGGAGTCCTACAACAGTAGACACATGGGGCTTTTTATTTCAAACAAAAGTTTCGCCTCCCCTGAACAAATAAAAGCGAAAAATTTTGCGAGGTCCCAACCGTGTGACGTTCTTGGGCAAGTTAACCCAGCTGCTCCTTCTGAGCGCCCCTGGTGATCAGGGATGGATTAACTAAACACTTACTTACGGGGGCAGTTATTTTCTCAATGAAAATGCATAGTAGTTCATAAATATATTAATTATTATGAAATATCAATATCAATATCAATATATATATATATATATATACTTAATATTAATGATATCACATTTGAAAATAAAGAGATTTAATTTCTATTACATATGTAATGTTTTTTCTTATGTACCCAAATTAGTACGTACAGTATTTTAAAATAAAATCATTTACAGCCAAATGTATATTTAAAGTACTTGCCAACATATTTGTTTATGACTTCAAACAATATGGAGCGATTTCTTGAAATTGAATGATAAATCGTCGATTTTTCAATTAATAGGAATCAAAAAATTTACGAATCGATTTCAAAATAATTGCTAGACCAAGAGCAATCATATTTCTAAATAGATTGACATGAAACTGTTTGACGTTGAATACTGAACGTAATATTTTCCATTTGCAAATGGATATTTTGATCTGGGATGTGGGGGTTCTTAATTTGGTTATGCTTAGGAATGTTTAGGATATTAATTCAGTCCTTTCGTGGTCCTTAGAGGAGGCAGAATTATTCGTAGGGGTGCAACCACATGAAACTAGTGACCAGTGGCAAGCCTGAAGCTGGTTCATCTATTGGGTGACATTCAAATTACAATAAAAAAACACCCTTTCCGATTACGCTAGAGCCCAGTTTAAGTCTTGCTATCTAAGAGCTTGCAAAACTTAGTTCTGGAGTATTTCTACTTAATGGTAGACGGGACATGATGGGGTACGAAAACGGAGGTCTAGCGTGGCAGTAGATCCTAGGGGAGTGGGAATAGATTGGGGGAGCATTTAGCGGGCCAGTTCATCAAGGTAGCTACTACGTCGGGATCCGCCTAGACTTTACATTAATCGTATTATTATTCATTATTGCGTACCAAAATTGAAAGCGCTACATAGATTAATAATTTCACAATGCATTATATCAAACTGAAACATATAATTGATTTTCTTATTTTTTCCGAGATCTTGTATTGATGACAGCTCAAATTTGACACTTTTTGTGTAAGAAACAGCATCTGTTTCCCACCTGTTACACCCTAGTAAATCGCATCGGCTTGGAATTGGAGATATCAGGAACAGTGGGACGGGCTCTCATTTGATTTTTTAAATGTTTTTTTGGTAATAAGGTTGATATAAAAAAGAGGTAAAGGGCTTTAGCTTAAACATTTGTACATTACAAAATATCAGAAACAGAATAAAAGAAAGGAATGAATAAGTGAAATATAAAGAATAAATCGTAATTGTAAATTGCAGGTGTTAGTGGAATACATGGAACACCTAGGATCATACATAATGCATGTTTGACGTTCAGAACACAGACGCATACAAAATAGAATTCTCTCGTGCTTCAGAGGTTATTCACATGTGTATAGTCCGCTTGTTCACTTACGAAAGATTACCACGTCATAAATTCTCAGACTTCCAGTGAGATGTACTAATTAACTTTTCGGCAAGTTGTTCTCTTAACACAGTAAAGGCGAGATTAAAATAACGAAAATCGTAAACAACTTTGATGAGCGATTTCTGTTTTTTCAAATACTATTTACTTTCAATATTACATGTTTAGTCAGTATTTAACATTAAATGAACATCAATTGAAACATTAGTTTACAATGTTCACTACATTTCCAAAGGCGAACATTTTGCTCTTTGCCAGTAAAGATGTCTAACCAGCCGTTAGCAACACAGAAAATTGGAAGTAGTTGTCTTTCCAGAAAAAATAAACAAAAAGATGAATAATAATGTAGAGTAGTGCGGGGTCAGTTTACTTGGGTATTTACCTTTGCCCATACCGCCGCCATCGTAAGAACGCATTGCGCGGGATTCGAACTCACAACAGAAAGAGCGGATTCCGTCATGTTGGTAGAAGAAGGTAGGGTGTCTTTCTGGAGAAAAAGCTTCTACAATAAATACAGAACAAAAATATTTTATCATTTGGTCTTCTTTATAGATCTCTCGTAGCACGAGGAGGGTGCAGACGAAGAGGAGGGGGAGGAGAAGCAAAAAAGATGAAAAAGAAGGAAACAAAGGAGAAGGGAAAAACAGAGATGAAAAGGTAGTCGAAGTACGAGATCAAGTAGGATACGGTAGATGAAGATAGCGAATAAGAAATGTGCATTGTGACCCATATTGAGAGTCATTATGGTGTTGTACTACATCTCTTGAGACCCAGGGCCCTTCATCTGTGGAATTCGTGAAGTCCCAGGTCTGTTCTCTGAGTCCTTATATTGCATGAATTGCAGTGGGTTCTGTTAAAAATGTCAGCTAGTGCTTTCAAGGCATCTTTCGTAACCCAGACAAAGGCCAGGGTGCCACTACTTGTGGCAACGCTTTTGTATTACGGTATTTCACTTTTGACAAAAGTCAAGAATTCGCCCCAAGGTAGAGATATGATCCCCCATACCCCAGTAGGAATTGCACCTTGATACAACAGTCCTGGATTTCCAGCCAGGTATAACGAGAAAGTTTTCAGAGGCCTCACTAAGCCCGATAACAAGAAAGCGTTATTCTGAATCGTTCTCAATTAGAGACATTGAAACCAATTAGTAAGGAGCGAAAGCAGTTCAAGATGTTAAGAGATTTTATCTGGATGTGAATTGTTGTTTGACTGCCAAACGGGATGGCGAGATATTTATCCCAAAAGATTATTACATTTAGGGACAATCACGAAAAAAATATTCCTTTAAAAATTTAAGTCGTTACATAATGGTTCAGGTAATCGAGAGCGTCCACATTAGTAGAAAGGTCGTTTTAAACTACCAAATTGTTTTTAATAGGCATCTGGTTTCCGCGTTTGCCATTAGGTGAAGAACGAATGCCCTAGTCTAGTTCCTTGTGTATCTATTTACAAACTAGACCGGGAAGTCCCGACAGTGGAAATTGTTTGCAATTTTTCAGGAATTCTCGCAATTAAGTTTCAGAGTCGGTGATGCCACTTCCTAGAAGAGAAATACAGGGGGCCGGCTTCTCTGAAGCGTCGTTTCCGTGGATTCCTCTGATCACATCCTGGAGGGCGCTGGAGCAGTGCATTAAACAACAGGTAAAAGACAGAACTCAATCCTTCCTTCCTCATCCTGTCTTCACTCCCGTCGTATCAAAGTCGTCGACAATCAACAGATCACACACTCCCGTAAGTGAATCATTCCATCATTTTGAAACAACCCTGCAGTTCTGCGAGCACGCGGTTGTTTGGCCTATGTTCGATTTATTTATTATTTCGTGTTTCCGAGCAAGTCAACTGCTTTGACTATTAGTCACGTAAGTGTCTCACGTAAGAGTATCTGCTGCTATGATCCCGTAAGCTAATCACGGGAGGTGGCTGTGTTCTCCCCCCATTTAATGATAAGATCCGGTGCCACCCCGCTCGTTAGCTTGTGGAGTTTTCCTCTTCCCAGTAACTCCCTCCAGCTTTAAGACCCCGACATGTTGGTAAACATGAGGTGGTAGTGTGGTGCATGTAATTGCGTGTGTACGTAAAAGGTGAGGATAGGGCGAGGAAGGGAAACGAAAGACCCGTGGCTCGTTTGTTAGGGTAGCTCTCGCCCGGAGGTCGCCGTTCGTCTGGTGTTGATCGAAGAAACCACGGAAAACTACCGATCAGAGTAACCGACCGCTTGAATTCTCGTCCAGACTGAATTCGACCCAGCTAACTAGTGTTGAAAATCCTGCCATTCTCGGGAGTCGAACCCTAAGACCTCCTGGGCAGAGGCACTGCATTGATGCCCTGAGCCACCAAAGCCGGTGCCAATATTCGAACTGATTGGTGTAGCAACATCGGAAAGAAGAAAGAAGGATGGACGAAGAAAGGATGACTAATGCTTTCGTTTGAACGGGAAGAACTCCTAGTGATTCCTTTGTGAGCAACGTTCTATTACGAAATATTCGACTTGTTACCGTGCGTTCAGCGGAACGATGTTCTTTTAAGGAAACAACTACAGTAGTTGGTTGGCGAAACTGACGATGTTGCATGATTATGGAAAAAAAGAGCAGGTAGTGGAATGGAAACATAAAACGAACACCGGGAAACTTCGTCACAATTTCGTTTTTATGGCGGAACAGTGGGTTTCTCGATGCTCTCACGTTTCCTCGTTATCCGTCATTATTTCTCTTGTTGTGACCGAATTTCTACGCTGAATGAATTCTTTCGAGGGTAACATGCTGCAAAACAAGACCTTTAGGAACTTAGTGTTTTCGTATTTTAGAACGCAAATGAAGATGCGAAACTCAATGAAATGGTGTGTAATTAAATTGTTTTCCAATTTTATTTACTAATGAACACACCACTGAAGTAATAGGTAGCACCACTGGAGTGGTAAGTTTCCATTTTATTTTGTTAGTCAATAAACTTATGAGATATGCTACAATTAAAATTTCCTGAATCAAGCAACTTATAATAATGCATTTTTGTTTACGTGTATCAATTACCAATTATTGTAGGAGATTATTTATTACATTTGATTTTCTGATCCATGCCTTTTGTCCTTGCCAAAAAACAAGGTCATACACAATGTAGTATGTGTTTCATTGTCATCATTGTAATAGACGTCGGTTTCCAATTGTTCATATTATTTTATTCTTCCTTGCAAAAATGTAATTAGTTTATAATTTCCATCTAATTATGAAGCCAAACAACATGAGGCTATTCATAAAATTTGTAACGTTACTGTACTTGTAACACAAATTATTTGTAAATAAATATCTATCAATATATACTTTCTTTTTCAAAATCATACAAATTTGTGCATTCGAAAGCAGTGCGATATTCGATATCAACAGCTAGTTCATCAGTGTTTACAGTTACAATGGCGACGTTAACAACAGTTCATGGATCACAAATACTCAATATATGTATATTTCATTGTCATCATTATAATAGACATCATTTTCCAATTGTTTCTCTCATTTTATTCCTCCTTGCAAAGCTGTGATTTATTAATAATTTCCACCTGATTATGAAATCAAACAACATTAGGATCTTCCAAAAATTTGTAATGGTACTGTACTACCGTAACACAAATTATTGTCAAATAAATATCAAACCTTAATTTTTCCAAATCATAAAAATTTGTGCAATCGAAAGCATTACGATCTGCAGCGTCCACGGCCAAGTAAAGGTCATGGAACCTCTCTATTGTGACGGTGACCTGCTCTGCACCGCCGTCGGAAGAACTCGGCTAACATCGGCAAAAAGTGAAAGGGAAAACGCCCAGAGTTTTGCCAATATTTGCGACACCCATTTGCATGCAATGAGCGGGAGTTCCATCGCGTGCAAAATCTAGAGTAAAAGCAGAGCAACACATCATGAACTGCAACTTTTTTTAAATATTTTTTAAAAGAAAGTCGCGCCTACGTTCAGCACTAGTTGGTAAATCGTTGTTTCCTGTAACATATGCCACGTTGCGGTCCCTTTAGATAAACAACTGTTATTGCAGTAGAGAATAAAAAAAACATTCAAGTTTCATTAGTGTAGCACAGACCAGCAATTATACTGTATATTCAAAATTAAGATACAACAGTAATTTGATGGGAGACCCTCATATAGACCCTACAGAACCAGATACTTCATCTTCTGTCAGATCGCTCAATGACTTCGTACGACCTTTGCAGATTCGGTTACGGCAGAACGACAATTCGGTACAACGGTTTAATGAGGGAGTAGAAGGAAAGAACAAAACAACACCGAAACATCCCATTATTTAAAATCTTAAATTAAATTTTTAAATCTTGTGTCGCATGTATCGTAGGCGTGGACGAAACCAAGGACTTGGGAGAGTAGATTTTTGCTAGGGAGTAAGAAATTTTAACAATCTGTTTACATTTATATAATATAGTAATTTATATTCAAGTATTTATTTTAAATTATAAAGTAAATACTTTAATATAAAGTTTTCAATATAAAACCTTACACCGCTCAAATATCTTGCCCCAACTACTCCTAGAATTTTTAGTAAAAATATTTTTGTATAAGTCTCAGAGCCTTTTGGTCTGTTATTCTCATATCCGTCTCCACGCCATTTGTTTACTAACAGTATACTGTCCATTAAGTGTTTCAAAGACAACAAAAGTATAACACAAGAGTTATGAAATTGTCAAAAGAAAGTAAATAAAAAAATCAAAAGTAAATACAAGGCAAGTAAAGTGACAAATTATAAAAGGGAAAACAATCATTCGTGGATACATTGTGTACGTTTATTTCAATTTTTGAACTATTTCCACAATCTCGAGAGAGGGAGGGAAAAGGACTCATGAATGATCTATCTTTGTCTACAATCTGGCTCCACTTTTGTATTTTTATTACATGTCCCGTAAACGGCAACGAACCTCGTCACCGTTAGATCCCATGGTTCCTAGTCGGTCGCCCAACCAGGAACCCGCAATGTCTCGAATTCGCTTACCCTTCGCGAGTTCACGTAGTTAACGAATTCGGCTAGAGACGCCGGTTTCGCGGTCGTGGCCTTTCAGAAGTAGAACCGTCGCAGCATTCGCCTGGATGACTGAGGGAAACCACAAAAACCCCGGTCAGGATGGTCGGCACGGGCCCCGAGCCACTTCGCTCGGTGGTGGCGAGCAAATCCGGATTTACAGAGGTAGGCGCCTTGGGCGTGGTCTCAAAGAACATTGTGCCCATTTTTATTGCAGCGTCAGCAGTGAGTTAGGAAGACGAGGATCCACATCCCCGAGCACCCGTGTTACAAGTTTCGCAACATCTTTTGTATTTATATTATTACGTAGCGGAGCGGAGACAAGCTTTGTGCGCGGGAAACAATCGTGAGGTTGCCTCGCAAGACGCGGATCAGATAAAACACGTGAATCAATTCTTTGGAAAGAAGTGGATCTAGTGCAATGTTAGATGCATTTAATTGAATTTTTAGGCTACATGGTGTCAAAGATGAGTGATTGGGCATATTTCACATTTCACCCCGTGTTTATTTTTAGATGTCTTTCTCGTTCTTGGCTAATAGACTAATTCTCTCTTTTCTTGACTAATAAACTAATTTTTCTTGAGTGTAATTTTAAATTACATGTATGTGTTATTTTTAATACCCGAGAGTAACTTACATTTGCGTTCTTTTTGATTAGATATTTTTTGAATTGAGAGAAAGGGCGTTTAGAGCTACGTTTTTAAATACTATATTAACTTCATTTGCGGGTTAATTTTTACTAAATTATAGGGAGGAAAAGAAATGGATTAACCCCAACAACACGAATAAGAGTTTTCGGTCGTAAAGCCGTTCTTTTGACCTTTAACACTCGACGTACACACGTCAGATTTACGGTCTATATGCGCCGTTCCAAAAATGGTTAAGATTGGTACAAGTAGCGAGGCTACACAAGCCATTGTTTAAGCGAAAAGCGAGATGTCTGAATGGATGGAGGATGTTAGCGTCGCTTACAACTCGGTCACATTGGAAGCTTTTGAGCCGAACCTTGAAGAACACGGCGGGTGTACGATCTAGTGGTGTCGTGTCGAGGATAATTCAGTTTTAAGCCGAGCCGAGCCGAGGATTTTTCGATACATCTTACACCTTCAGTATTATAAAATACACTTAGAAATTTCTTTCTTAATGTAATTTGTTCCTCAATTAAAGACTTTCAATGATTTCAATCGCTTTAAAAAATATGAGTAGTTGTTAAGTAATAGCACTTAGAGGACGAAAAGTTTCGGTATGTCGCACATCGAACACTCAAGTTCACTTGAACCAGTTTTCTCTCATCGCTCAACCTTCGCGTCACGCTGAAATTTTTCCACTCTGCGCCCAATCCAATCTAATCCTATCTAAATATGGGCACAGCAATGAAGGAAAATTATCAATATCCTTGTGTCTATGGTGCGAAGTCTAGATACGGGGTGATACTGAGGGATGACCCCGCTTAGAGAGAGCAATGACCCCTGGTGGAAAAAGTATTAATTTTAGTATTAATTAAGTTGTTCCTGGGAGGGTCACAATTAATCCATTCCTCGGTTCCCTTAATGATTTCCACGTTTTTACAAGTTGATATCAAGGAATCAATATTTTGAAAACAAAATGTGTCATTAATAAACTCTTTATGTACATTTAGGAACGAATCAGCGCCTATGATGACTCCGAGGCACAAAACAGTCGCCTTTGCAAGTTCCTTAACTAGAAGCTCCTAGGACTCGAGTCTCTACTTTGGCAAATTTTCAGCGCTAGCTACAGAGCGGGGCCGAATTCCATCACTGGCTGGAGAAATCAAGTGGCCAGCTGCTCTAATTTCTAGCGGCCGTCACACGCGATCTTTCTTTCCTGATCCTTATCCCCTACTTCCTTCATGCGCACACGGTTATACGTGCACACACAAGAATGGTTAGAGCAGTCAAGGACTTAGTGCTAGATGTTTCTACCGGGGCGGTGCCTCGCTGGAGAGAGAGACTTGGAAGAGGAAACCAGCAAGTTAACGTGTAGGTCGGTACATCTTCCAGCGCGGGAGGAACACCGCCACCTCCTGGGATACAACAAGACTAATGACCTAAGAAGTCGACACGTGCGGAATAACTAACCACTCGCTGATGAACTAATATAAACTTTAATTTAAAAAAACAAAAGTGTTGCGAGACTCCCATGCGACGGGGCCGGTGCGTAGTGTGCTAATGTATCAACCCACCACCGCCGACGCCATACGGATCAGCGATGGTAGTGCACTGAGCCGTGGGCTTGCGGCTACAGGCGACGGCGGCGGCGGCGGTCGCTCAGCGCGTAGCGGTGTCGCGTGGCGGCGGCGGCTGACGAATTAGCTCGAGTCCCGCTAGGCGGCCTTGCGGCTGGCTGGCCGCGCCGCGCCGCGCCTGGCAGCGGGCAGCGGGCGGCGGGCGGCGGGCGGCGGGCGGCGGCGCGCCCAGGAGGCCCCGCCCAGACATGCCACACGCCACGCGCCGCCTGCCGGGCCCCGGCCGAAGGCGAAAGAAGGGAAAGCGAGGCGCATCCCACTCCACCAGCGCTCCACTCTCGCTCTCCGCGCCAGGCGCTCCGCATCCCGCCACGAGAATCCCGCCCAGCAGCCTCTCCCGCGACGGGGCTACTGCCCCACACAAAGCAGTAAATGCTACACGCGCGTCCAGTTGGGGTCACCCGGGCCGAAACTAATCGTATCAACCCCGCCCTCCCCATAAAATATCTACTACTGAACAGTTTATGCATTTTTGAAATAAAATACTAATATATTTGGGCACATTATATTTATTTATAATATTAATATATTAATATAATATTAATATAAGGGAGAGGGTAACATGTAAACCACCCATATTAAATTTGCTATTAATGATTTTCCTTTTCTAGAAAATGGTTAACTTGAACATTTTGAAATTTCACACACTTAAAAATAAAATCTTCCTTAATATTTTAGCTTGTTTTATTTGATTAAAAAATAATTAGTTTTTTTCAATTATAACTTGTGCCCTAATTTTTTCAGCATTTTTGTACAAACATTATTGTTTTATATTGTTTTATTGCAGAAGAATATTTACATAAAATGTCAATTTATTGTCAATACTGTAAAGAATGTAACCTGTAAATTTCAATAAATTGTGAATAATAGTTTCTGACAAAAGGTACATTAATTACAAAATATTAAATACATATTTGGGAAATGTCATTTGAAAAAAGTCTTTACTTGCCGCTGCTCTACAAGAGCATTTCTGCTCCGTATTATGGTTCATCTTCTTCAGCGGAAAACACCAATGCTTCATGCCAACAATACCAACATATTAACAAGAGTATGTTTCATTAATTCATTAACAACCCACCATGCGTTCAAAAAAAATGCACTTACATTGCAGATACTACTTTTACACAATGTAAAAAAGGGGGCGTGGCTCATGCACATTAAGTCATTTAAATAAGAATTAAAGGAACTTCCAGGCATCCTAGAAGAAAAATATTGATATATTTGGAAAGAGCAAGAGTAAAGCTATTCATTTTATAAAACTCAAATCGATAATTTGACAAATTGCATGGTACCCTCTACCCTTAAGAAACTGTACGTAATTCATAATAATTGCAATTAATTTTTAAATAAATAATTATATAATTCCTACTATAAAGTGTTCTAGTTGATGTCACCCCTAAAACGGTGCCACCCGGAGGCCTACCCCCTGCCCCTCCCTTATCTACGCCACTGAACATGTTCTATTTGAACAATTGCCACACAAATATCAATAAACTACAAACAATGCAAAATAAATTTATTAGACTTGTGCCATGCTCCAATTTCCAATTCTATAAACAATTAAACCGATTGACCATAACATCCTTTAGTTAAGCAATTTTTATCTCAATAAAATCTTTAAAATTAAAAAGATTCGACAACCTAGCAAGAGCCAATGACTTTTCGAATAAAAATTAGATATACATACCCAATACATTCCTTTCTCAATATACTATCACCCCATGAGTCTTCATAAAAGAAGTAATTAAATTACTTTTAAACTACAAACGTTTAAGATAAATTTTAATTCATCTAAATATTTGTGAAGAAGTATTTACTGTTGAACTACGTACGTACACTTCACACCTATAGTAAATAAATAAATAAAGATGATCACGCCCGGAGTGGATTCAATGGAATTCATCCGAAATAAATTTCAGAGCAAATTGTTTACTTTTGTACCACGAAATAGTATATCAAGTAAATCGTATAACGGAGAAATAGTACATCGAGTAAACAACTCTAGATCAAGATAAATTACTTTTTTTCCAATTCAAATTTTTTCAAGAACGTTTTTTTCGAAAACTGCGATAATTAAATTTTTTTCTTCTGCGTATTCCGACACATATCAGGGGGGCTCTGATATTAAAAAAGTGTTGTTTTTTCAAAATGATTGTCCGTCTGTCTGATGTATGTGAGCAGCACTAGCACCTAAACCACCATGCCGTTAATATGAACATTTACAGAAATTTGTAAACCATTGTATTTGTGTGTTAATGTGCTTCAAATGACTTCAAATGAAGTTTTTCGAAACTTCAGAAATTTTCTGTGAAAAAGAGCTTCAAATTTCGAATTTACAGAAGCGCTTAAACGCCATTTTCTTAAAAACGGCTCCAAAGATTTAAATGGAAATTTGCACATGGGATCACGTTCCACTCTTCAATAATATTTTAAAGTCATATTTCAATTTTACTATCAGGGAATATAAATATTGGTAAACCTTGAAAAAAATATTTTTAGGCGACGATTGGTAGCAGCCGGCAAGAGGGTTCGCAATACCAAACAGCTAATCCAGACGCAAGATAAGAGAAAACTGACTAGTACGACGAAGGGTAGGAACATTTTATTATTGTCATCTGGGACCCCTCGGACGTTGGGCTCCTGACCACCCGTCTAACTGCCTATGCGGAAGTCTGCTCTTGCCCGCATCTCACAATAACAACCACGCCCGTAGCGGAGGTGAGCTGGGCACACAACAAGCCACACACCATCGGTTGCAATGGCAGCAGGATCACTCGGCGAAGCAGAAACATCAGCGAGTCTCATGGATTTCTTCCCCACAACACGCGATCGGGGTGTCTTTCGGTAGTATTGAGAGTACAAGAGGAAGATCGACGATGTGTACATTTCTGAAGCAAAGAAAAACTACAAAATACATTTGAACTTCAGTACATTATGTGAATAAAAATTGTTAATTTACAATTTAGTTTATCAATCATAGATGGGACCACGATGTAGGAATTCCACAAAAAATACTGTAAATCCCTATAAATTAGCTTACAATCTGCTGTCAAATTCGTCCTTCACAATCCTGCTTTTTCCTGCAAACGCCTTATGTCTCTGCACGTCATATATCGGTAACATTTTTTTTACGATTTACCTGAACTCCACCTTGAAAGGAAGATGATAGTGTAACTTTGAACGTTTCTTCTGAGTTGCCAGAGTCAATCAGAATGAAACTCAATCACAGGTGAAAGATTCCTTTCACGGGGATCATCCATCAACATTATTCTTGATAAGACGCTCGAAAGGACAGTGATAACCCCAGATAGATAAATTGACACGCATTTTTATCACGACTTTGCATCCAGAGATCTGTATCAAAGTACCTTACTACTATTCCAATAAAACGGAAACATTTTGTCATTCCTCTTCGAAGATAACGTCTACCAAAACCCAGATAAAACGAGAACAAAGGCTCTACAGCGAGCGTCTAGGTTATCACAATAATTATCTCTTTTCCCAGTTTGTTTTCCAGAACCTCTTTCAGCCATTTGCTCCAAGAACTTTTAAGTTACGGACGTCTTTGGAGAGGGTTCCAGGGGACACGTCCTCCATAATATTTTTAATTACATTAAGCAGTTTAAATGTAATTTAATTTCTTACTTATAACGATGATACTTATTCGTTTCATAACATTAAGATTGTGAAACGATAACATGATGTACACAAACACCTTTTGCCGTCCTTCATTAGTCAAAAAGTCAAACATTCATGCGAATGGAATTTTTGAAGATTCCCATTTATTTTTGATAGATTTTATGAAGAAATCCCAGCGAGCCTGCATTTTCATATCACACAAAGAGAATATAAAAAGCCCAATGTTTCCTCTCTCACTTCCTCCTCCACCACCTTCTCGCCATCATGATTGCTATCTTTTCTATGTTTATTGTCAGAGTATAGTGCTGAATTCATGAAGAGTTCCAATATATCATTTTTTTATATACTGCGTGCATCGTGTTAACTTCAAAAATACAATAAAAATATTGCCGTGGCTTTAACTAAAGTTTGGGGAGGTTCACATTTTTTATGCCCCTCTCCATACAAAGTTTACATTTTAAACAGTATTCTTTGCACCCATGTTTTAAACTGCTTTTTATTGCATAGCTTATTAATAATACAAGTATCAAATGACCAAGATATGTAGCAGACAATATTTTTTTTAAAAAAAGGTTAAATTTTTAAGTTTCGGCTCATAGTTTTTTGAGCTTTTGTCTGGTAGTACCTAAAAGTAAGACAATGTGGTAACATTAACTAGGCAAACAACAAAATATTGGGAAACATTAATGAAATTTTCTTAAACATACGTCCATACTCATGTCATAAACGGGTTAAAATATCTCTAATGGTGTAACCACCATTACTGATGGATTATACACACTTGATACTCCCACCATTATCACCACTTACAACTGAAATACATTCAAACTTATAATGGTTTTTGTTAGCGAGTGGAAAGCCTACAGAGAAAACTACAATAAGAGACGGTAAATACTGTGTTGGTTCTCTGTCTGTGTACAAATTGATAGTGTTATCTGAACTAGCGGTGAATAACATCTCAAAAATACATCTGCTATAATAATTTGCTTTTGTATCTAACATGTTAATGATGCTCCATTTCGTTTAGTGCCCAGAGTCATGGATGTAAATGTTTGAAGGTCACATGTTGCCTTACCGAATCATATTTCATGTTATTCTTAAGTTCATTTATCCGCAGGCTGGAGGAGAGGGGCCACTTATCTACATCGCACTGAGGCTCTCTGCGGGAGGTCCATGGGCCTCTCATAATTTTATTACATTATTTTATTATTTTTCTGTATAATATGAAAATTTATTTACCTTTTATTGCATCTTAGTTAGTGCACTTGCCGTTATCAACAGTCGAGCGTCGAAGGATATAAATCTTACCTAAATACATGATGATAATCCATTGTAAGAAATAAGAATATATTGACGTGAACCATGTCATCTCTATGATTTAAATTTTCAATAAGTAGCATAGGGATTTGTTGCGCTGCAGTAATTAGCCTAAATTTGATGTTATTATTTTAGTAATAATATCACTCCATTAGCCCTAAATTCCCTGATAAAGATTCTATCAGCCGAAAACTCGCAATGAGCGGTGAATTTCCAGACTCTCTTTTTAATTCATTAGGAAATTAAATCACTGAGATACATAAGCATTACGAATGCGAGTGTAAACAGATTTTTAATTACAAAAAACTGAGCTAGCCAATATAAATAGATATGTGGAGAAATAGAAAGAAAGTAAGAAGCAGGAAGTAAATATGTAAGAAATATTTGGATTTTAATATAAAGAAATAAAAGTATTAAAAATGGCTGTCTTGGTCATATGGGTAGATGGTGCCTCGTCCGCTGGAATCTCAGATCCATTGCCGACCGTCGGCTTGTGGGTTTTCCCGACCAGGTATCTATCCCTGCTAGCCACCATCCCCGACCGGACAAGGTCTAAGCTTCTGAGTGATCTCCCGGTACGTAAATTTTTTTACAAGGGCCCACATTCTACCTTCTTTACCGGGTATTTTCTCTCGGTGGCCCTGTTAATCTGTGCGTATATGTGCCCTTTTAACCATACCAATGTAATTGGATTTACATTTCTGATTGCCACAATTTAAACTGTAAAAGTATAAGACATATCGTTTTAGAAGGAATTTTATCTTTGACCTTCATTTCAATGCGGTCCAGTTTGGATTTGTAAACTAATTTTGAGGATGTTTTTCTGAAATTTCTCTAGAAGTTTATCCAAAAGTGAATGAAAATAAGGATATACTAGTTTAAAACAGGAATTGGGTAAGTTATGAATATTTTTGTAGAAAATTCATTTCATCTTATGTTAAAAAATCGTCAAATAAGTTTTGAGGAGAAATATTTTCCTAAGGATTTGTTTAACACACTTATTATTATTATTATTATTATTATTATTATTATTATTATTATTATTATTATTATTATTATTATTATTTACTTTTATTAATGTGTGATGGATTTGAGCAAGATGATTTCGGCAATTTATTTGTATTGTGGGATGGTCAGGCTTGAAATTCTGTTACTACCAGAATGTGTAGCGTTTTATACCAATTTGTTGTAATCCGATGTCTAATTATCAATTAGCTAAAATCAATCTAAATCTAAAAGCAATCTAAAAAATAGCTGGGTATTCCTTTCTGTAATTTTGAGGTTGTAATTGTCATGTAATCCATTTTTTAGTCAGTACAATATATACAAAAAACCTTGTGTATTTTAAACCAAAATATATACAATAGTATACAAAAAACCTTGTGTATTTTATAAATCTAATTACATTTAAAAAATGCATCTAGTGTATGTAACAATTTCACAATTCCTTGAACCCGTTGTGCTACGTGTCACTGTGCTAGGGTGTAGTTTGTGTTTTACATTAATCTACGCATATCTTGATTTATCCAACCCATACATTTTTATGGTTTTGAAGATCATTATTTTCGTGCTGGTGAAAACCCGTTTGATTTTGTCACCCCCACCATTGAATATGCCACTATAAGAAGAGTAACCACTTCAAGCAGCCTTACAGTAGACATGTGGAATTTAAGTGAGGAATATCTGCCGCCGGCTATGCCACCCGCCGCTAGTGCCCTTTGGAGCAGGAGGCCTTTGCCTGAGCCGGTGCAGTACTTTGCAGTTATTTGTACGAAGTTATGCTGGGTGTATCCTGGCTACGTCCTGGTTATATCGGTAGATAACGTTTTTTTCTCGTCCGCTGGACTCTAAGATCCATCGCAAATCTAAACGGCGGCTTGGTATTTCCCTCTCCAGGTATCTAACCCTGCAGGACTCCGCCCCAGGCGAGACAAGGTTTAAGTTTCCGATTGGTTTCCCCCGTATGGAAGTGTAGTGCATAATATGTTTATAAGGGCAGAAGAGGTGACAAGGACGACGAAGGAAAGATCGCGCGTGGTCCGAGGCCCTGTACATACTGTTCGCGCAATCGTCTGGTATCGTTCAGAGAGACCACGGAAAACTTAACAATTAGAGCAGCCAGCTGCTAGAATTTTCCTCCAGACAGCAGATGAATTCGATGTAACTATACTAGCTTGTGTGGCAAATTTGCTGCCGATATTCATAATTTTGGTGAATTTTAATGAATTGTCAATTTTTCTTTTCATTTTAGAACAATGCTTTTAATGTAGACATTAATCTTATATTATGGCAAAAGAAAATGATCCATTTATATAACTTATTATTTATATAACACTTTTTCGCTGATTTAATCGATTTTAATATCATTGTAATGATATTTGCTTTAAGTAATATTTACGAAGTGCAACAAATGTTCTGTACAGAATTTCTGAGTTCGATTTATTTGTTCAGACATTGTAATATCCGTCTTGTAAGTATATAATGTACAGTTACTGTGACGCCTATCAGCACCATTGTCGGTTCGGCGGATTTCGCGGTAACTAAAGACAGAATCTTCCTGGTCTAGTCAAAATCACAAGTTTGCAATCTGGGTTCACTTAAAGGAACGAAAAAAGTCACGAGTACATCAGTAACATATCCAACAACCTGAGTTGCTCATCTGCACTGGTTTTGATCAAACTTTTTTTTTAGGGCATTTACAAAACATTTTAAGAGCATTTTATTGATCATATTTGGCGATGTTTTAGGCCCCCTATTCATAAGATTCGCGTTTTCCTTTCGATAAATCAGTGTAGACTTAAATAAAAGCGTTTTTAATTAATCTTTTGTGGCTTTGCCACGCGTCGCTTTCGGTCCATTTGTGCCCAGAGCGTGCCGTGCGCTGGCTGCCGCCCAAGCCGTGTGACACGCGGACCTCTCCGCTGCCAGGAGCCCTCGCTCGCTGGCTGCACGCTGCACTCCCGACTTGTGAACCACCACCAGCCCGCCTCGGGGGTCGACCACCTCCCTCCTCAGAGTCCGAGCTTCGAATCCCGCGAGGAACTCGTGGTAGCGAAATTGGTGCGCGGAATGAGTTTTCGGAATGCTATAGATTCTCCAGCCTCTCAAACTGCCAATCAGGGGTGGATTAATGCGCAAGCACAGAAAGCATGTGCTTATGGCTCCCGAACGATACCAATACATTTTGGGCTAATTTTTATATTTTCCATAAAATATAAAAAAATATATATATATTTTTAATCGCAAAGGTTATAGTTCGTTTTAATAACGATTTTATTACTATTTTAAAATATTTCAGCAAGAGCTTCAGCATTCAGGCTGTAGTACGCGTCGTTTGTCCATTTAACGATGCGTAAAGTAAGAGGTTTAAGCCAAATCCCTTCCGTTGAGGTCCGGGTTCCGTCTCAGACAATCAATGAGAAAATTGAGGTGGTCAAAGCTAGATTTGGGCAGATTTTTTCGGGGTTCCAGTTTCCCCTGACTCTCAGTGCACTATTACTTGACCGTCATTGATATCAAATTATCACAACCATTCATTTCCATCCCAGCTGTGGATCCCAAGAAGTCTGGGGATAATGGTAAAGCTAATCTCTCCCTGAAGAAAATCGTCATTTTCTTTCATTGTTAGATTATATCCCTTCTCGTTCTACCCTTCGAACTCTCTATAATATTTGTTGGTATTCAAAAACGTGTTTTAAAACATTTAAACCGCCCTACCCGATAAAACTCCCGGGTGCGCAGGGTAAGTATCCCACATATTCGTTATCATATTCGTAGTAGACGAATAAGCAGATGGTAAATAGAGAAATAAAGTGCTGCAGCGAAGTAGCTGTTTTGTAGCACTTTTGTCAAGCTCTGCAGCAGTTAGTTCAAAAGTCTGCGAATGCTGCATTGGAAGCTTGCCATAAACCAAAGTACTTCAATTCCTACGTATCCTCCTGGAAGATTTATGTAACGAGGCATTAACACGAATTGCGATGACGAAGTCAGACTATTTGCAATGGCCAATTACTGAACGAGAAAAATACACAGAAATTAATAAATGTTCACGCTTAGAACATAGTATGATACTAAACAAATCGTACTTACTACTAAACCAATGTGAACATTTTGTAGAATCTGTGAATTTTGCATTGTAATGGGTAAATCTGCGAGTTTCCGTCACTTACTGTTAGATCTCTTCGCGGCTACCTTTTGGAGCCAGTGAAGTGTCATTGGACTAGGGATGGCCGAAAAAAGTCGATGTCTTTAAAACATTGATATTTTCGAGCACAAACATCTATATTATAACTTTGATGTTTTCTTCAGATCGATACATTTGCTCAGAAACATCGATGTTTTCAAAAACATTAATCATGATTTAAATACAATTTCCAGTATCTATTTTTTTTGTGGATTGCTCGTAATCAACAGTCTTTCACAACTGACACTGTTGTCGATCATCAAACGGCAAAACGGAAATCGTTTACTATTCGCAACCTTTCTTCAATGTATTTTTTTGATTATTTTTTACGTAGTAATATCGTTAAATTGCATTTTGCACCTTCACTTCAGAGAACATTGATTAAAAAATTAAAATGATAGTGAAATTTAAGGCAGAATATTCATTAAACTAATATTGACGTTATGAATCACATTAGAACCAGGAAATTTTACTTCGATATTTCATTGTATTTAAAACATGGATGTCTAAAACATGGATGTTTTGGTCAATGTTTTCATCAACATCGAAAATATTTTATCGAACAAATGATGTATCGATGTTTTGTTAAAATTTGCTATAACTACATTCTAAACGGGTTGGTTTTCTGGTCGGGAACTAGCAATTTTATTTTCGTATTCTTTCAGAGCATTGACGGAAAATTTTCGTAAGAAAGAAATGTTTAGGAGAAGTTTAAGAAGCTAAAATGAGTTTTAGATAGATTTAAGACATAGAAATGTGATCAATTCCTCGTATAATTCTTATCAATTCCTGTCTTCCCGACGTAACATGAACGTTCCCAACCCCAATCATAAGATGATTGCATCTAATTTTGTATAGAAATATACATTTAAAAATATTTTATCAATATTTTTTCCTGTAGTTTTCTAAGCTCGAGGATGGCCAAGCCAGGCTACTGTATTAAGTTAAAATGTCTTTTTATTTTCAATTTTAACAGTACAAATACATAAAAGTAATTTAACATTAAAGTAACCACCGAAGGCGCCAAAATAAGCTAGCTAAAAATAATTAGCGTTGAATACGTCTCGCAGGAAAATGTTTAAGCTTCAGTAGTTGGTCTGAAATTATCCTGATATTTGTAATGGGAATTACAGTGTACGAGTTGGAGGGAACAACTCTGATTTGCCAAATTCCTGCTTCAACATGGCAATTTTCTAATTACCTGGCTTGCAACTTTAGGATCACAATCACTTCGCCAAAAACAATTTATAAGGAAATAACAATGAGGTAGTCGCTTAAAGTATTCAATTATTTTTGCGTTCGTTTATTCGTTATCCTCGCAACACTGAAAAATCAGTTATTTCTTAACATTTGTTCTTGAATCATATTTTAAGCTTTGTTAATCACAGATACTGTCACCGAGAAACATAATGCGTCACGTAAATCGATTTCGATAATCTGATAGGAGCTGTCCAAGCTCCTCTCTCTTTATTGCATCCATCACATGTTTATACCTTCCAGATAGTGTCATCTTCCCTTGCAAAATAGGCAACCTTACGTATTATAATAACGGAATGATGAGAAAATCATGTTTTTATTAATGAACTTTTAAAATTTGTCACGTGTCAAATTAACCATCTAATTTATATTGCTAGAAGTTAGTCAACGTCTAGAAAGGAAAACAATACAGAGTCACTTAAAGAAGTCGCCAAATTCAACACATAGGCGGAATAACTCAATAAAACATTTTTAAGTCAAAATTGAAACTATTTCATTGTAGTATTTGAATTTTTTCAGAGTTCTTGAGTATCTCAAGAGGCTATTAACATCTCTCACACGACCAAAGGCAGCATAGTTCTCTTTCAGTTTCGGTCCGCATTGTAAGCTAGTAATTTTCTGGTTTAATGTATTATTTTTTCTTATTGAATGTTGTTCTCGCCACACCAACATAATCTCTCGGTACACTGAAGCGCCACAGCACCCATTCGACCACTAATTCGAAAGGGATTTTGAAATCCGTATCTCATGTTAAAATGTTATTTAAAGTTTATAAAATACAGTGATTTACTGCAGTCCTGTCCGCCTTACACTGTCTGAAAAATGCCTTTTTTCCGACTGTCGGTTTCCTCCTGTTCCGCGGTGCGTACCAGTCTCCCTATCCTCTGCGGTGATTTGACTCGTGAGCCCGTAACGCTCATTGTATCTTCGGACAGGCGAATCTCGAGAGCCCATATATGGAGTCTGGTTTCTACAGCATTGATTAATTGAAGTTGGCGGGTAATTCAACTAGTATGGATAGCTGGTTGGTATGGACAGTGGTTAATGTAGTGCATGTTTTTATGCCTGGAGGTAATTAGTTAGTTAATGCCTTTTTTACTTTGTGAGACTCGGCCCATGAAGTTCGCTCTTCACTGTTCACGCAAATTTCCCTACGCTCCTTTCACCCTCTAGCGGAGAAAGAAGGTATTTCTCGGGCGACGAAACAGACGATTTTGAATCTTTCCAAGAGGTTTCTTTTAGGCTTGAGGTTCTTTTACCTGCAGCAAATCTACTACATGGCACACCCGGACTTTGCTTCCCCCGAAGGAAAAGCATATGAAGGATTTTTCGCTCTTAAATTCCAGGGATTTTATCAGGTTAGAACTCGCAAACCTGAGTACAACAGTCCAGCACGCTAACCGCGAAACCCGTCTCTCGCAGCTCGATGTTGAGATTCGGCGCCAACCTAAACGTCGGCTTGCGGGGGATTTCCGCCTCCAAGTGCCTCCTGCCCAGCCCCAGCCGGGGCAAGCACTGAGCCTCCGACTGCTCTCCCAGCATGTGCAGTGGTGTAGATGGTGTAAGTGTAAGTGTAAATAAGAGGAGAGGACCAGGAAGAGAAAGCAAAGATCGCGCGCGGTCCGTAGTCGGCATTGACCTTGTATTGATAAGAGAATCAACAGAAAACCACAGATTAGTTACGCTGGTCGCTAGGATTCTCCTCCAGCCAATGCCTGCAGGTGTCGTACATCCTCCGTCGTCGGGACTGGGACCCTAGGGCCTCCCGACAAGGGCCGCTGCAGAGGTAAAGCTGGCGCTGAGCTAAACTCAGCCTTTGGAGCAGCAACATGGCGATGGCGCAGACGCTGGCTGTGGGCCAAGGTGTCGCGCATCTGCTCTTCCCTACACTTAAACACATCCGCGAGGGAATGAAAGGAAACGAAGGAAGTATTCTGCGGTTTGGAGGTGATCATGGGGTGCTGGGAATGCACCTCCCCCCACGACCCTGCACAGCAAATATCCCAAATCCCTGGTCCAAACAGGAATGTACGTGGGTGGATCAAATATGAACGAGATCTTTGTAATCAACATGATATTTTTCTATTGTCCATGCGCAGTTGGTAGTAGTCTTCATTCTCAACCAGCGTTGCACTTTTGATTCTGGACTCTATATCGTTGAATTTGTCACAGTCAGTGAACAAGAGATACTCGATTTAGTTACGCAACGCATTATTATTCTGCTTTTGGCGACTGACAGTGTAAAACCATCAGAAATTGTGAAACGATTGCGTGGACAATTTGGTGATGAGACTCTTTCGAAGCCTCAAACCTACAAATGGTACAAGTCGTTAAGTGGCGGCCATAAAATTCATAATGATAGACGAATAACTGTGTATCAAACAATATTATCTTATGGAAATGTGCAATCAATGATCAGAAACCGCTTAAAATATCGTAAAATATTTGCGGGGTGGGTACCGAAACTTTTAAGTGCAAATCTGAAGACTGTAAGGATGGAAGCTTTTCAAAGACTTTTGAATGGTTATGGTGCAGGATACTCATTTTGTATATGCAGTATACGCATAGCTCATATGCTGTAAGACGAATTCACATATGTGATTAACCGTGGGTGTACTTCTGCACTCCTGAAACTTAGAGGTCCAGTATGGAATGGCGACCAAAACATGAAATGCACAATCAAAGCAAAGACCCATTTGTCTGCCCCTAACGTCATAACGACTGTCTTCTGGGATGTCAAAGGAGTGGTGTACGTTAATTTTGTGCACGAGCAACGAAAAGTTAATGCAACTTACTATTGTGAGCTCTTAAGGAAGGTTAAAGACGCAGGAACTCAATACGCAGTGTTCTCCTCCTTCGTGACAATTCAAGGCCTCGTACCCGCTGTTAATCAATCTTGGAGAATTACACTGGTCAATGTTGAAGCATCCTTCTTATAGCCCAGACTTGGTGCTTTCGGACTACCATCTTTCCGAACATCTTAAGGAGGGCTTGGTTAGCCAGAAATTTACCACTAGGAAAGAAGTAGAGGACTTTTTGTTTTTGTGAACGGAATTATGAAACTTCCAATAAGGTGGCAAAATATGTAAATAATTGTGAAAGATATGTAGAAAAGTATACTGCATTGTTTTTCTAACATTCAATAAAATGTTGTTTTTTTTCAAAAAATCTCGTTCATAATCGATCCCCCTAATAGCATCTGAATCTTGGTATTGAGAACACTCGGACCATTAATTTACCACACACGCTTAAAGCTTGAGTAAATTAACCAAATACATTTTCCTGCGCGTCAAAAATATGCGAATACTGGTACTATGTATTTCGCAACATACTAAAATCGTTCAACCACATTTAAAAGAAAATTCTAAAAATTCCGAGTCCACGCTGTGTCTGTTCTCGTAACCAAGTCCCTACCGCTTCATCACACGAACTGTATTTTCCACATTGTTAACTGCATTGCTTTTCCGGATTGGTTCATTTCCATCACGGCGCTTACGACCGTCCTTAAACATAGGCCAAGCTGCGCACCTTAAGTGCGTATTTTCTTGTCTCTGTTGCGAGTAACATCGTTATTAGTCACATATTTCTATCAAAGCTTTGTTCTTTAAAGCTATCAAGTCCTATCAAAGCTTTGGCTAGCGATCCAAAACATGATCAATTATAATATTTTTTATTTAAGTATCTAACAAAACCATAGGCACTTTCACGTGGACGGAGACTTCAGATTTTTTTCAACTTCTCCGAAAATGAGAAATTACTAATATAGATTATTGGCATCAAGTAACACTTTCGATTATTTAAGTCTTCTCCTGTAGTGGGACAATTGATAATAGAAAATGTCATTAACGCTTTAGAAAAATCTAAATAAATCCACTCGCAGGATTGCAGCTCTTTGTTTTATAGTTAATTTCCAAGGTATTCGAGGTATTTTAAGAAAATGGTAGAGGGATTATCAAGGATTAAAATATTTGTAAACGGAGTGACGATTCTAATTTGGAAAAATTGCTTATAAAGGAAACATTTACTTACAATAGAAGTTGGATACTGAGATGTTACGCACCGAGAGTATTCCTTGCTTATTATATACAAAATGTGCTTTAATGAACTATTTTTTAAACAAGTAGGAATGAGATAATTGATATGAAATTAAGTATGTAACTTACAGGTCATTTGCCTTGCATTTTTATGATTTATTTTACTGCCTTATTTGTATGATTTTTGTCTAGGAATGAATCACATTTGAAACTGCAAAATTTTCTCCTAACATAGATGAATCTCCCCCCCCCCCTCTCTCTCTCTCTGTTCCTTCCTCCCTCCTATTATATTAACGTTTTGGTTTCAGACTTATTTTGTGCACAGCGAATTTCTCGAGAAATTTACATGGCTCAAGCTAAGTGATACACTGTTAACAGTAATTCATGGAATTTTAATGCGGAAATTTTAATAATTACAACTCAGAATAACGTAGTATCAAAACGTTTGACCTTATCATTATAGAGGATAAAAGTCAATGAAGTCATTACATTCAAAATTCCTAAACCAGAAACTTGGAAAAGAAAAACTCAATGTCTGTAGTTTTAAAGTAAAACCCTTAGATTCATTTTAGTATAACGTTTTTCAAGAACAATACTAGAATATAGTACATGAAAAGATAGAGTAAACATGTATTCTAGGGATTGTAATGGACTTCGCCACATATCTTGAAACACTTGTGTTATTGATTGTTTTATCTAGATGCTTTGTAACGTTTCAGATACACAAGAGAGATAAAGAATTTGATGGAATTAACTTCCTTATGACAGAATCAAACATGCGTGAAGTTTAAAGGTGAAATGTGAATTTATTGGCATTATCCATAATTGGGAATAATTTTAATACCACAAATATTTAGTATACAATATTTGTAGACTTCGAGAACAGACAAAAACATTTAGAAAAATGTAAAAAAAAATATTTCAATAACCAACATTCAGTGTATATATATATATATATATATATATATATATATATATATATATATATATATATATATATATACTAGCTGACCCGGCCACGCGTTGCTGTGGCTAAAGTTTTTGTTATATTACATTATAGTAAACAATCTAAGAGGAACAATAAGAGAACATCAGTCACGGAGTCCACTATGCTTTTTCACACAGATGGTATTTGTAAAAAAATATGGTGATCTCCTTATTTGACTTTCTACTACTATAACCCTTTAGTACAATGAAATTATTTACCAATAAAGACGAAAATATTAATGTTGGTATACAAATTCACTGGATTGAGATTTGAAGGGGAAGTACGTTGAACACAATTAATTAAAATGTTCTTACACTTGATATTAAGCAGAAATCAATAGGTACAAAATAAAAATTTATCAGATTTATTATTTCCATTTAATTTGTATAACAAATATAAGTACTATTCAATTATAAATACTTTCAAATTCAATTTAATTTAACACCAATCGGTGCACAATGTTTTTGGTTAACCTGTCTTTAGCTAACACAAATAGATTAGACGGTTTCCCAACACGTGAACACGCAACATATAGTTGCCCATGAGAAAAACATGGATTTTCCAAATCTAAACCACAAATGGACATTGTTTGACCTTGAGATTTATTTATAGAAATGACGAAAGCTAAACGAATTGGAAACTGTAGCCTTTTGAAGGGTATGGTAGAATCTGATGGTATCATCGGAATACGTGGCAGCAGGACCACTTTTCCTTTAAACTTCCCAGCCAAAATGGTTGCTTCAAGAATGTTTCCGGTGATCTTTTTGATGACCAAACGCGTACCGTTACATAATTGAGGTGGATTCAAATTACGGAGGAGAATAATAGGGGAACCAATCTTTAATCGAAGATTATGTGGTGGCATTCCAGGGATATCTAATGAATTTAAAAATTCAATCGGAAAATTTACACTTTCATTTTCATCAACAACAGTATCGATTGATTTAAAAGACATCATATCGCCTGGTAATAACTGTTGTATCTGGAAGTTAATTTCGTCAACATCAACGTTTTTGGCTGCCAAAATCGCCCGTTGACTAAGCCATTCATGATTCAAATAATTATTCTGTATATCCGGGAAAATACTCTGAATCAATTCATTTTTATCCTGAACAATAGTGCAAAAATTGTCTGGTAGTTTAATGCATTGCGTATTTGGTTGCAGTTCTATTTTACCGTTCCCAATATCTAGTAGTTGTTCGGAAAATATTTGTGCTGATGGATCATTTTGCAATTGTACTCGCATATTTATGGTCAATCGAAGTGTTTCAACACTTCGCCATAAGAATGATTGTTTCAAACATGCATTAATCTCATCCGCGAAAGTAGAGCGAGGTATAACCGGTAAGGTCTGCCGGAAGTCACCAGACAAAAGTAAGATAGCACCACCGAAAAGTTTATTATTGCTGTTTAAATCTTGCATAGTTCTGTTTAATGCTTCAAGTGAATATTTGTGTGCCATTGTGCACTCATCCCAAATTATTATAGAACTCTTCCGCAACACTGCAGCTATTCCACTATTCTTTTTGATGTTACACATTGCATCTGGTTTATTATGAACGTCCAATGGCAGCTTGAATGTTGAATGTGCTGTTCGCCCACCATCCAGTAAAGTAGCCGCAATGCCTGACGATGCTACTGCTAATGCGATTTTTTGTTGCGACCGTATTTTGGCAAGAATCAACGATATTAAAAATGTCTTACCGGTTCCACCGGGTGCATCCAAGAAAAAAAACCGCCTTGTTCAGCAGCAACAGCCAGCATAATCCGATCATAAATAATTTTTTGTTCTGCTGTCAGTAATGGTTCACTGTTCATGATAATTGTTGCTAAACTTTCATGGTCATATTGATTTTCTCGTTGTAAATCGGTATTGACTAAGTAGGTGGCTGGACGATTAGGTGATGGCATACCATAATGATTAAGTGGTAAATTTGAAATAAGAACACATAAATCCTTGATCAAGACCAATGCTTCATTGTACATCTCTGGTGTATAATCTATGTTTTGCCATTGATTTGTTTGTCTAATTCGGTGCAATATGTCTTCTGTCATACAATTTTTATATTTTTCCCACAAAGTTTGTGCTTGCGAGGGATAACATGTCAAAATAATTGCAAACAACTGACGAATGTTATTCGGTGTTGATGTCAACGCAGCATCAGCAAGCGTTAAGTCCCAATGGTTATCGTCTTCTAGCAATTGCAGTTCACGACATGCATCCTGGTATGTATTGAATACTCGACCATTAACTGTTCGTAAAAATTCAAAAGACGTTGGTCCGGGAACATTCACCAATAACAAACGTAAATAGAAGCACTCACGTTTGGATGTACCGTGTAAAGTCTCCCCAATGTCTTAGCTTTGAATATGCCTGTAATGGAAGGATGTGGTTTTCCTTGTTTCCGTGGCTCCCATTTTTTACTGGATTTGTTCCATGTGAAATAACGTGGAACATCACCAAACACCAATGTCTTCGCGAATTGGCCAAAACATCAGGTTTTTGACACAATGTAAAAAATTTCAGTTAGAGTCGTTTTCGGAGCTTCGAACGCTCTTTGGAGAACATTTTTTTCAGTGAAGTATACACGTTGACCGTTTTCAAGATGTATTGCCAGATGTTGGACAGCAGGATCTCTTTCGTGGATGGGAAAGCTGAGAATATGCCAAATAGCTTCATTGCTGCTAATGTATCTGCCCATTTGGTATCGTGCTATTTCGTCATTTTTATTTATGTTTTGTACTTCAAATATGGCCAAATCACTGCCTTTGTTTACATATTTACAAATATACTTAATTGATTTAACAGAACTGCAAAGCTCAACATTGATATGAGCTTTGTAAGTTTTTGAAAGTAGTGGTGAGTATGGTAGTGGTGAGTACCCACTGATTATCAAACTCAACTTGATTTGGAAAGTTCGGCAGTCGCATTGTAAATGTGTGGCCACCATTCTCAGTACTTCTGCGGCGATACATTGGATAACCATCAATATCCGTGATCGTGTCATTCGTATACGGCTTTGGGAATTTTTTTTTTACATTTTACATTTTCCATGCACGGTGACGTCATGTTGAAAGCACCGCATGGCCCATGGATCATGTGTTTGGTGACAATATCAAATAATTCTTGATCAATTAATGGGTCTGGAATTTCGGCTGAAATTATTTAATCGATTTCTTCAGGACGGATTCTATCTTTAAGCCAAACCAAAATGTGGGCATGAGGCAAACCTCGCTTTTGCCACTCTATCGTATACAGCCAACAACGTGTGATACCAAAAATTGAATATTTAACAATAAAATCAATTAAGGATTTCAATTTTTGTTTAAACACACGTGCAGTTAAATCATGACGATGAATGGCTTGTTGTTCTGGCAATAGTAAAGTTTGTATCTCTTCCCAATTCGGATTACATGTGAATGTAATAAATAAATCCGGTCGGCCGTAATGACGTACGTAAGTCATCGCATCTTGTATGTATTCCTGCATGTTCCGTGGACTGCCGATGTAGCTTGAAGGTAAAATGAAAACATTACCGATGTCAATGGGATTTAAATTTCCATCGATGTTTCCAGCAACAGCATCTCGTAAGTGAATATATTCTTCCGATCGTAGTTTTGCCTGGTTGAATCGAAGGAATCGCAAGCGTTCGCTTTCGACCTTAGCATACATATCAACAATGTATTGATGGAACAGCTGACGATATCGGATATAATTGTCTTGATGTTGTCTAACCATTATTCGGTGTGCGTAGTAGTTCATTGAGCTAACTTTATTATTTCTGTAATCACCTAAAAAAATAAAAAATTAAATGCAATACGAAATTAAAATCTATACATACAGTAAGAAAGTAAATAGATAATTGTAAAATTTACCGGTATTTGGATCATACTGTTTGATATTAAGGTGATATTCATCTTGTCCTTGCCAAAATATCAATGGATATTGTAGTGCGTCATATGAACGGTGTAGATCCGAAATCGTACTGACAGTGTTGTCTCGCCGTGTAATTTTTATAGATCTTTTGTCAACTGGATCACCAACCATGATAACAGCAACCTCATCAACAGTTGGAGCGTTGAATCTACCAGCATGTTCACCTAATGGTACTTTGTCGGCTTTTATGACGATTTGATAATTGTCATTTTGCAGTCGTGGCGAAACTCTTTTGATCAATTGAATTAGTTGATTGTGATCTTCTAAAAAATTTTCCAATAATATCACAATTGCTCTTTCCTCTGCTTGTTCAATAAAATTATACAGGCACCGAGTCGTCACACGCTCTTCACAATCGCCCATAAAATAAATTTGAAGAAATTTCGGATTGTTATCAGGCATTGGCATCAGTGATCCGATTTTATGGCCTTGAATTTTGAATGTAGTTTCAAAATTACGTCCATCGGATGCACGATCGCAAATTTTAGTTGCCCCAAATGACGTCATTTGGAAGCAAGAATTAAATTTGCGTATCTTACGCAAAAATAATTTGGAATCATCTGAATTGCCAGTAAGAAGGGATAATAAAGGCTCCGGCGGAGCGGGTAGAGGTGACAGCACAACTTTTCCTGATGCGCAGCACATGCCGGCTGCTTCATTCCGAAATTTCAATGCCTGACAATATTGACATACTTTATCCATTCCACCGATAGCAATTTTTGAATGCGCCGAGTAGTTAATATCTGGTGCATATTCAAAGGCAAGCCGAACGAATGATGCACGTGTTAATGAGCGGCTGATCCGTTGCCTTTGTCGATCTAGTCCTCGTATTGTAGCTATGTTTCGTTCTCGTGCCGCTCTTGTTCTCGTAATATTCTGTTGCAGACGTTCGTCACGCTGTTCTTGAGATTCTTGTGTACGACTTTCTGCAGTCCTGATTCTTTGAGCTGCATTTCTTGTTTCGATTTGTTCTGGTAATTGCTGAGCTCTTTCAACACGTTTGCGTCGTGACCCTTTGCTGCTCGCGTTGTTGAGGTTAGATTTTTTCGGTGGCATTTGACTGAAAATAATAATAATCGTTTAAATATTAGAAAGAGGAACTGAAAAACATGTTATCATAGCACATTGAAATAATAAGTGCAAAATAATTTTAAATGGAGGTTAAATAATCTTAATATATATAAATCTCGTGTCACAATGTTCTTATGATATTCTCTTGAATACGTTCGTTACACTGTTCTTGAGATTCTTGTGCATGACCTTCTGCTGTCCTGATTCTTGGAGCTGATTTTTTACCATAGCAGCGCCATCTATTGATTACTTACTCAACCCAGTCGAAATGTGTCGACATCTGTTAGAATCATTTGGATTTAACAGATAATTGTGACTGTCAAATAATAACAGACAAATAATTGACGATGATACCATCAGATTCTCTGGGGTATCTTTCGCAGGGTCTCTTTCGTGGTGAAAGCCACAGCAACGCGTGGCCGGGTCAGCTAGCTGATTGTTGTAATAATTGTAGATAATTGTGACTGTCAAATAATAACAGACAAATAATTAGCAATAAATTAAAATTGCGACTATAATTTCAGATTTAAACTATCCTATCTTTCAAGTTGGATCGAACTGCACATTGTGTGCGAATTTTATTATAATCGGTTAAGTGGTTTAGGAGTCCATTGAGGACAAACATTGTGACACGAGATTTATATATATATATATATATATATATATATATATATATATATATATATATATATACACGAGTTTTGTGTTTTGCACTATGTTATTATTTGTTTTAAATTAATTTACCTCTCCATGCAGCAATGAATAAGGATTGTTGTTACGATGTCAATTTATTTTCAAGTATATTTCCTAGCTCTGATGCACGTTGTAGTCCTGATAATGTACGATAGCGATAAAACATCGTCAAAACATGTAAACAATATGTGTTTAATTTATTTTATCTGCAGAAATGAAAATTATGGGACGAATAATGGAGAAGTACAATCTACACACGTTTTCTTTAGCGCCAAAATCCCTACCCAAATCTTTTAATGTACATTAAAGTGTCCCTTGTATGAACTACAACACTTTTTGCTGAAACTTTTGCGCATACCCTCCAGAATTTTACACTTGATAAGACTAATTAAGATATGAAATTTTATGCCAGTAGGTTGACATGTGTCGTGCCGACTTTAGCCCAAAGTTTAAATATTAGAGGTCGCTGACTTTCAGCATTATATTGGATGAATGAGAGATGAAGAATGGTTGCCATTTGCAACATAATATTATTAATTTACTGATATATGTAACAGATTAAATTCATTTGATTTTTACTAATTATCCAGTTTATGTACAATATTTCTTTTCGACAATCTTTTTTTAAATTTATTTATTTATGGTTGCTTTATAACATCTAGGTCATCAGCGACCTCTGTCATTGTACAATTGTATGTATAAACATAAAGGTTGCAATTATTACATGAACAGAATTGTTACATTTAATCACATTTTACACAATATCTACGGTTTAATCTAGTACATTAATCAGCTATATAGGGTTATACATTTTTGTTAGTTGTTACCAATTTTATTATTTTGGCACACCCGTCTGTGAAACTGAGTAGTGGTTGTAGGGTTCCTTCAATTTTTAGAAGTTTTCTTATATCATTTGTACCAGGGCATTCAAGAATAAGGTGGGAGGTGGAGACTGCTGCACCACACTTTGGACAGGGTTCTGGATCTGATCTCTTAAATAGGTGGCAGAAATTGAGATTGAAACGGCCTATCCTTAGTCTAGTGATTACAACCTGTTCTCTTCTCTTAAAATGTTTACCGGGGAGAGTTGGTTCAAGAATTGATTTTCTCACTAAGTGGAGTTTGGAGACATCCAATTTCCAGATAGAGTCCCAATAGCTGAGGCAGAAGTCCTTTACAAACTTTTTGAAGTCTTGAAAGGTGCCTTGAATTTGGTTGTCGGCGCAAGAAATTGATGTGGCATGTTTAGCGGCTACATCAGCTTTATCATTGCCAAAGATTTTATTGTGCGAACGGATCCATATTATTTCTATTTGGGTCCCATTTATAGCTTGCTTTTCTAGTATTTCTTGGACTTTTTGGATAATTGGATTGGAATTGAATCTGTTCTCGATGGCTTTCAAAGTTGATAGCGAGTCTGAAAAAATTGCAATGGGGGTATCTTAAATAGTACGCCCAGAATTTTGCATACATAAGTCCTTTTAAGTTGGTGATCACCCAGTTTTAGATGCACTTCTTCATTATCGTCATTTCTTCTTCTTGTGAACACTATAAACTCTGATTTAGTCTTCGATATTGTAATTCCTGCATTAGTTGACCACTTAGTGATTGTATCTACCGATTCTTGCATAATACTTTCAGTAACCCTAAGATTTTTACCACTGCATATCAAGGTAATATCATCTGCAAAAATGGATATTTTCACTGGTTCTTCTATTGTCCTGCTTGCGTCATTAATAACTAGAAGGAATAATAGAACACTAAGGACAGATCCTTGTGGTAAACCATTCAACATCTCTGTAAGATGGGACGAACTGTCTAGAATTTTTACTGTGAGGTATCTGTTTTTTAGGAATTTGATAGTGAATGCTAACATATTTCCTATTATATGTGATTTAGCAAGGGTGGATATGAGTCATCTTTATAGACCATATGCTTTTTCAATATCCATTGAAGCCACCATTACATGTTGATTCATAGCTAGGGCATCACATATTATAGTATCGATATTTACTAGGAGGTCATTTGTTGATCTAAAGGATCTGAAGGCCCTTTGGTATGGTGAGATTAAGTTACGGTTTTCCAGTATCCATTTCAGGCGGCGACAAACCATCTTCTCTAATATCTTGCAGATGTTATTTGTTAAGGAGATTGGACGGTAATTCGTGGGTAGAGTGTGATCTTTATTAGGTTTAGGTATGGGGATAACATTAGCTTCTCTCCATTGGTCTGGAAAGTGTTGTTCAGTCCAAATATAATTATAAACGCAAAGTAAGTACTTAAGTCCAACTTCAGGAAGGTTCTTCAAAAAACTGTTTGGGGCCTTATCGGGCCCAGGTGCAGAATTTTTCCTTTGATCTAATACATGAAGAAGTTCTTCCATAAGGAAAGGTTTGTTGTAGTTATCGTTATTGTCCCTAGTTAGTAGCAAAATGTTATTTTGACTGAAGTTTCTGTTTGAGGGGTCTGTAGGTAGAAAGTTTGGGTCAAAATTATTGCTATCTGAATTTTGAGCAAACGTGTTCGCTAAAAGGCTACATACGGCTTGAGTTCCAACATGTTTTAAGCCAGTACTATCAATAAGATATTTAGGAATACTGGGAGTATTTCTTCCACTAATGGCTTTTATTTTATGCCATACCTCTGATATAGGAGATTGATGTGTGATGGAAGAGGTGAACTTTTGCCATGAATTGATCATTGCGGATTTGAGAGTAAGTCTTGCAAAGGCTCTTGCTTTCCTGTAAGCAATACCATTTACCATGGTTTTGTTTTTCTTAAATTTTCTATATGCTCTTTTTTATTTTTAATTGCTGTAGTACATTGTTCGTTCCACCATGGAACTTGGCTTTTTTAATTTTTCCCGAGGTATGGGGAATCGACGTTCTTGCTGCTTCTAGAATTAGTGAAATAAAGTCATGCACTAAACTGTTTATCTCTTCAGAATCAAGATTGATTGGTTGATGAAGAGTTGCAATATTGGACTTGATAAACTGTTGGAATTGTTCCCATTTAGCTTGTTCTAGCATCCATTTAGGCTCACATCTCAGATTGGAGAATATATCTAAGTCTGGAAGGGTCATGTTAATGGGATAGTGGTCACTATCATATAGGTAGTTGTTGGTAGACCATGTAATTATAGCTGCAATGTCATTTGAGGCAAAACTAAGATCAATGTTCTTTTCATTTCCATTACTACAGTTAAAATGGGTGGCCAGACCTGTATTTAATATTGTAAGATCATTATGATTATCTAACCAATCTTCAATGATTTTACCTCTTTGTCTATAATAGTAGATCCCCGTAATTTATTGTGACTATTGAAATCTCCAACAATTATAAAGGGTTTGGGCAACTGGAGGAGAATATTGTCAAGTTGATGGACATCAAAGTCCTGCCTATTGGGGATATAAATATTACAGACATTGATATGGGAAATGATTTTACCCTTTACAGCTACGGCTTCAAGAGAAGTTTGGAGAGGAATATCATGCACATAAATATCATTTTTACAAGGATAGCTACACCACCAGAAGCAATTTGAGCATTATTCCTATTACAAAAAGATGTAGTATATCCGGGTAGTTTACCAGAATGATTGTCTTTAATGTTTGTTTCCTGTAAACATAGTTTCTGAGGAAGAATACCTTTAACTAATCGTTTCAGGGATGGTAAACGGGCATAGAATCCATTACAATTCCATTGTAAGATATTCATTTCTAGTTATTATTAACATGTATCTGCATCCAAATCATCAATTTGTTCTTGTGCACTCTTCAACTTGTTGATAATACTTGTAAATTTATATTTTATTGACCTTTCTGTAAGTAATGGATAAGATTCAGACATTATTTGGATAATAGATGGAATATCAAGTGAAAATTCACTGGCTATTATTGTTGGGTTTGGAGCTCCTGAAGCTTTGTCAATGAAATTTTTCAATTGGTTATATGTGAGGGGGTAATCAATTGGATTGGTTTCATACTTTGCCTTTAATGGATCAAGAAGTTCATGTAGTGACTTGGGGGTGTTCTTAACATGAGTACTAATATGATTTGATTCTTGACCAATTTTCCTTTTCTTTTTAGTTTGCTTACTACTATCCAAATTGGTCTTATCTATCTTATTAGTTTCAGAATCGATCTGGGATGAAGATTCTGATAAGAGGGTTCTCTTAGGAATTGAGGGGAAATTACTCTCATTTACTGCAAGATATTCCTTTTGGCTTTGTGGTTCAGTAAATTCAATGGAATTATTAGTAAATTCATTTTGAGATTTTTCATTTGCTAAGTCACATTATGTTGCAGAATGTTGGATAGATTTGTTATTACACTGGTTAGCTAGATGACCAGACTGTTTACATAAGAAGCATGTCATATCATCTGTAGAAAAGAAAATTCTTTATTGGGTACCATCATACAATATAGTAGTTGATTCTGGAAGATTGCTAACATCTTCAGGTGTTATAAACACATGTCTCCTGAAACTCATAATATGTGTAAATCCTGGTTCAGGAATACCAGCTCTAATAAATGAGATATTGGACTTTATATGGATATTATGTTTTGAAAATTCTTGTTGGATAACATCATGTGGTATCACAGGGCAAACATTAGAAATTATTACCCTCTTAAGCTAATTAATTAAAGGTCTAACATTCAGTTTATGATCCTTGATGGTTAACGTAGGATAGTCGCTAGTCAGGTACTCTGCTGTTTTCTTAGTGTTTAGAAATACACAAACTCTGTTATTAGATATGCGCGACACAAATCTAATGTCATTGGGGTTCATAATTGTAGCGAGTTTAGTAATATATTCTTTTATTGAAATACCTTCGTGGGCTTCTATGATAACTCCTTGGTCTTCGGTAGGAAATACACCACTCACAGTAGCGTTGGCGTAAGTCTTCTTTGCTTGATTTTCAGGAGCTGGGTCCATAGGAAGTTTGGTTAAGTTGTTGTTTACATTGGAGAACATTATGATTAATTGTCAGCCGCGTCAGGCTGACTTTAAATGGATGTTAGATTAGATTAGTATTGATTCCTATTTGATGTGACAAAAACACTAATACACAACTGGTAACACTGCACTCGTGAACACGACAAGAGGAGGCACAAACGGAGGTGTTCCCTCTGGTGTCTGGGAGCGACCTGTTCGACAATCTTGTAAAGCGTTCGATGTTCCTGCATATTGCACAACACAATTGCTTTTGCTCTCCATAAAAAGTGCATGAAAATTATTCATTCTTTTAAAACCACTTTCATAATCGTTCAAAAAGTTTTCAATACCTTCATTTAAATGTTCCTGAATGAGTCATCTGCCACTTTCAATATTAGTATATTTTATAACTCACACGTTTTCTTCTAGGTGCCGGAAAAGGGGAATGTCGGAGCTGCTCGTTACCTCATTTCGTATATTGCACATTTACATATATTTCGCTGAACTAATTGATAGATACGATGACTGTAAGGGAAAAACACCTCACTCTCCTATCTTTGCTAGAGGATGACACTTGCGCCATTAAACCGACCAGACCGGCTTAGGTGACTCAGACATGAATTGATGCCATTGCAGCAGCGCCTCTCACTCAAGTCCCGACAGTGGCAGGATTTTCGACAGTAACTAGGTCGAATTCAGTCTAGTCTAGTAGAGAGTCCCACCGGTCGGCTGCTTCGATCGGTAGATTTCCGTGGTTTCTCCGATCATCTCCACGCGAATGCCGGAGCAACAAACGGGATTCGGACTGCTCGCGATCTTTCCTTCCTTTTCCTTGTCCTATGTTCACCCCTTACTTACACACACTAGTTTCATGCATTACACGACCACACATGCCGAACCGCCAGACCAGTCGGTAGCTTAGAACTTGTCCCGACGGGGACGGTGCCCCGCACGTGAGAAATGCCTGCTGGTTGGAAAAAATCCCAGCAAGCCGACGTGTCTCGCTGTTTAGCGGGGGAAGATCATCGCCACTTCTAGCGATAAAAAACATGCTCTACACTTACGGGATTAACGACCATATAGGAATTGGCACGCTCGGAATTACTAATCAATCAATCAGTATATGAGACACTTAACTCACTTAAATTTAACAACACTTAAATTTCACATTGTCTTTGAGACTCAGGCTGACCAAACCTCTTGAGCTTGCTCTTTGCTAGAAGCATTTGGTAAGTTGTAAAACCGATGCGGTGCTCGTCTCCAAATGAAACAAATAATGGACTTTACAATCAAATGTCAGAGTGTGTAAAGAAGAAAGGGATCACGCTCAATCAGCTCGTTCTCTTCGTTTGGTAAGGCATCTTCGACGAATAGAAGATATAAAAAAATAAATAAGCTCTTGAATATTCTGACCACGTGATTCTGTAGTTATAAGGAGGGGAACAGATTCTCATACACATACATGACATCTGACTAGAGCAGAGACTAATTTAAGGGCAATTAAATATTTCGTGCCTGCCTTACAGCAAATTGAGTCGGGACCCAGTATCGCAGATTTGAACTAGAAAATGTTTTTGTATAATAACTTGAACTACAAGATATTTTAGGTAATGGTGTTGGAACCACAGTTGACGTCGAAATAGCGAGTTTCCAGTTTAAATGGCCTTTCCTTTTCTAATTGTCTTTTTCTTGGCCTTTCTTCTTTCTCGAGGAGTTTTTCAACTATGCCAGCTAAGTGTCCTTTAGGTTCAGTACAAACATTTGTTATCGACTTTGATTTTAATACTTTGTAGAGCACCGTATTTGCAAAATCTTTAAAATTATTTCAAATCCCTTCACGAAGCCAGGAATAGTAGTTTACGTAACAAGGGCGTGAAACAAGTGAATCACACACGAGATGAGGGCGGGAATCACCTCGCGCTCGTGTTGCGAATAAAATTATATTTTAACACGCCGTGAGCGAAACGCAATGAGTCAAGAAAAGGAATATAAATTAAATATCAAATAACTAAAAATACCTTTCTTGAACAAAAGTAAATGGATTGCAGACAGTGTCGTAACACTATTGTTTATAAATAATAAACAAAGACGTTGTCAAGACGAAAGACAAATGCGAATCGTCACAGATGTTTCGCACACGCTTCGCAATGTTTCGCACACTGTGAAAAAATTAGCTCTTTCGCACACGGAAAACAAGCAAGAGAAACCTCGTTTCGCGCAGGGCGTGATAAAAGTTGAATTTTTTTGAAATCTTTTCTACGCCAAAAGAAGTCAAGTTTCTTGAATTAATTACGAAGAAATAATGTCGGAATTCGCGCCTTCTCCAAAATTGTTACTAACAACTCACTTTCGAATTATTAGATTTTTACCTTCTCTGACACTCCGTTTTACTATACTTAAGTTGTAAAATAAAAGGGCAAGTGCGTCTCTTTCTGATATCAATTTGTGTTCATTTATTCGAAACATAACATTTTCAACCAACAATACCCGTTCTTGAGCTAAGCAATTTGCGCGAGAACATTTAAATAGTAATGGAATACAAATAAATTCAGCGAGGCACGAGTGTTGGCGGAGAGTGTCACATATGATCTGAATTACCTCTCGATGAATCATCAGAGTGGGAGTTTCGGCACGCAATTACCTAACGGCTTCGGCCTATCACTTTCGATGTTGGAACTCAAGTCGACACGGGGAAAAATGATTCGATCACCAAGAAAGTTTGAGGGCATGTTTTATGGTAATTCGAAACTATTTAGCGGGTATGCCTTGAAACACCCTGAAAAATCAGAGAACCCTTATGTATATAGTGGAATTATGAAAGAAGGCACCAACAAGACCTAATGGTAACATTTGAAAACTAGAATAGTTTTATTTCTTGTCATGATATATCGTCGAGAAAGTCAGTTTCTAAACACTAATAACAAAATAAAAAAATGAAAATATTTAATTTATTTTTCTCGTTTTGAGACTGAGATGTACTCCAGAGATGATTACTGAATAGTTATTCCTGTAGTTGTTAACGATATGATTGAATAAATAGTAGAAAAGTGGGAGGGGAACAAGAGACGCGCGTCCAGCTTTGACCGAGTTTGGCATCAACTGATGTCACTGCAGAACCTCTGACTGGGAGTTCGTAGGTTCAAGTCCCGACAGTGGCAGGATTTTTCGACACTAGCTACATAGCTAGGTCGAATTCAGTCGTTGGCTGGAGGAAAATTCTAGCGGCCTGCTGCTCCGATCTGTAATTTTCCGTGGTTTCTCCGATCAAAAACCAGGCGAATCCGTAGCAGTACCCTAACAAACGAGCCACAGACCGAGCGCGATCTTTCCTTCCTCTTCCTCGTATTTTCCTCACCCCCACTTAGACTTACACTTACGTGCACTACACTGCCACACGTGCCGGGAGGCCGGTCGGGAGCTTAGAGCTAGTTCCGGCTGGGGCGGTGCCCCGATGGTGGGAGATATCTGGTTGGGGAAAACCCAACTTGCCAACGATAGGTCGCCGCCAGATCTCGCTATCTAGCAGAGGAAGATCACCGCCACCTCACGCACAAAAAACCGTGCACTACAAGTACGTGACTAATGACCTTAGCGGTTGACGCACCCGGGATCGCTAACAATCAATCAATAAATCGACTGAGTTTAGCTCGGAACACGCATTACCGCTGACTCAGCAGCGATTCTCATCTTAAGGTTCGAGACCTGACGGTGGCGGATTTTCGACTCAAGTTCGACGCCTTGTTGTCCGTGGTTTCTTCGAACAATACCAGACAAACATAAAGTAATTCCCTAAAAACGAGTCGTGGATCGCGCGCGCTTTTTCCTTTCTCTCGCTTGCCCTATCCTCTCCTCTCATATACATGAACTTAGCGCTTGTTGCGGGAAGTGCTGATGGGGAAATACTTAGATGGGAACTTTCTCCGCAAGCCGTCGTAAAGGTTGGCGCCGGATCTTCAATTCAGTGAGGGAGGAGCACCGCCACCTCTTGTCATAAAAACATTCACTAAATAACGGAACTAAGAATCACAGCACTTGAAGTGGTCGGGAACATCAATCAAATATCCTGCGTTGCAGTCACCAACCCGATTTACCTACTACTACAATGTTTTCATGAAGCGTCAGAAATTTGAAACTGTAAACCAGAGGAGAAAAGCAAGAACGGTTGACTTGATGCTTGACCACCCTCGTTGATTATCAATTGGAAAATTCACGATTCGCAAACCTCATGTACACATGTTTTGTGTCGTAATATGACGTGAAACGTAACACAAAGGTATACTCACGAATACTCGTATGCGAATCTTGACCCGCAGTGCTTCCTGAAAATGTTTGGTCGTGCCCGATACTTGGAGAAGTATGCGTTTCGCACATCAATCAGCAACTGCTGCAGAAGAAGTAAGCGTTCGTTACACTCGCAGTTGCGACCCGCTAGAGGTCGATGCTCTCTCAATGTCTAACTACTGGGCAAACAATACTAACACCTATACAAACAAGGCAAATGGATGGACGCTTGTAAACTCTGTGAAGATATTTCCAGTCTGTTTAGTCATGAAAACAATGTGTAACAACTTTATAACGAAAGTATTTTAATTTGGAATCAATTTTGAATATCTTTTGTTTACTAATATATTTTTACATCAACCTCTTAAATGGCAATTTACGAATTGTTTGTACGAATTTACGGATTGTTCCTAAAACTGAACTTTTTCGGCCTAGAATAATAAAAAAGTTAAATAAAGTAACCGATAGGTTGACAGGGACTCAAACGAAATAGGAATGCTGTGATCCTTCGAACACTTGAAGTATTGACTTTTGTCCTCGATACTTCAGCATCGTTAGCGCTGGATCGATTATATTAAGGAATAGATACGAAAGTATATCTAAAAAATCTTCACTGACAACATATTATGTTTTCATTTTGGGACACGATCCTGCTAAATTCATATTAGATTAAACGGCTAAATGTAAATTTATTAATCGCTAATGACCATAGGAAACTATCACAATGCATTTCTGTTAAATGGCTACAATGCGGGCAGAATCTACAGAAGTAATATATTTTGTTGCAAACTTAATTTAAAAATGTAATTTCTTGCATAATCGTAATAAATATCATAATTTTGTTAAGGTACGTAACGACTTTTGCCAACACAGAACGAAACGAAATCACCTTAAATCAATTGTAAATACATCTCATATGTAAGTGATATTTTTTAACAATTGTACTGTTATCTCGTCTTTCTATCTGGCTAGCAGTTCATGCGGCATGAGGTTGCAGAGATATCACGGACGAAAGAGGTATACTTCTTTCCTCATACTTATATGAGGAAAACATAAGATGTGAATCAGCATAAATGTTTATTGACATAATATAATAACATTTATTTAAAATATTTTGTCTATAAATGTTAAAAAATACAATAATTTTCTTACTTGAAATAATGAATTGTTGGTAAGTTTGTAAGAATCGAAAATTGCAGTAAACTAGTGACGTGCAATAGCAAAAGTGCAACAAAAGTATATTTATGCAACGTAATAGTTCTTTAATACCAAAAATGCCAATAAAGTTGCTGTTGCTTAACGTAACAATTAAAAAAAATATTTTAAGCAGACGGCCTCTTCAAGAAGCATTGATATTCTGACGTAAGCTACGACGTAGTCCGTGACGAACTGAATAGGCCTATAAGAAAAGATGAGAATAACACAATCCAATATTTGCATTTTTCAGTTGAAATCGATACTGCTTAAATTATTTCTGGATTTACCTCGAGTTCCTGGGTATGTTATAAAACCACAGACATCTCTCACAAGGCCGAATTTCATAGTTTTCTTTCAATTTTTGCGCACGTTGGAAATTAGAAATATAGATGACATTGACAAATGTATACTTTATTTTTATATACCTGTTTTTGGTATTGATTTTAAATGTCGTACACAATTGTTTATCGAATAGATGCTAAGAATACATTAAGAATTAGTAGGCATGCGTAGACTAAAACAAGAGGGGAGGCAACCACATTTATGGGCCCAAGGGGTCACCTTTTCCATTAACCTTGTTTTATTCACATATGACATATTTTGGTAGTAAATAAATAAAACACAAATCAAGGAGAATGAAATTGTAAGGTTAATGATTCACTTTTTGTAGAACCATTTACAGGGATGCTAGATGCTTCGGAAAGTATCTACCCGAAGGTCGTGTATCAGTTCCGGTTGGTTGGTTGTTGGTGATTCCGGTCGCGTCAACTACTGGGCTCATTAGCCTCGTAAGTGTAGTGCATGCTTTTTCCCTCGGGAGGTGGCGTTGATGTTCCCTCGCTGGATGGCAAGATCCGTCCCTGACCTACCGTCGGCTAGCGCGGTTTCCTCTAATCAGGTATCTTCTACCAGCGGGGCACCACCACAGCCGGACAGCTTCTAAGCTCCAACCGCACTTCCGACATGTGTGGCACTGTTGTGCTTGTAGTGTACGTATATGGGTGAAGATAGGACAAGGAAGAGGAAGGGAATATCGCGTGCGATCCGTTGCCCTATGTTAGGGTACTTCTCCGGCATTCGCCTTGCGTTGATCGGAGAAATCAAAGAAAACAACCGATCAGAGCAGCCGGCCTCCAGACAACGAATGAATTCGAACTATACTTAGGTTTTTATTTCTTGGCGCGCGAGGCCTTGTCTTCACGACGGAATACATCACGGTATTTCGCGTCTTTCTCGGTCGTGCCGCGAGATGTCGCATGATCGCGACCATATCGAGAAGTGCTGGCCATGTCGCATTATCTAGGAGCTATCTAGCCAATGTCGAAAATCTTGCCATTGTCCGGACTCGAACCTAGGACCTCGCGGTCAGAGGAACTGCAGTGACATAAATTGATGCAGGAGGGTTAAATTATTTATCCCTTAATCCTGGATGTGCACTGGCACCCAAATGGTACTATGTCTATGTAATTATGAGCGTAATTTTGTGAGAAATATTGGCAATTTTTAAACAATTATTTCCTCAAAAACTGTTTCAGTTTTTTTTATATTTGCGAATTAAATGGAGCAATGGTGGAATAGGAGACATGACAATGGGGGAACCTCGAAAATATCTTTCGTGAACCACTATGTTCTCTACAAAATCCACAAAGGTCATCAGAAATTTGACTTCTTGTTTCAATAAAGGTTCTAAATTTCTTTTTATTACAATGCCATAGACAGAGATACCTGATCCTGGGGCCATAATGAAAGAGAGTTGAGTAATTAGTAGGATAGATGATAACAATGTCAAAATGTGAATTATGATTGACGGAAAGTGAATGATAAACAAGAAAAACGGGAGGACCCTAAGAAAACCTAACGTGAAGCCGCCTTGTCCTCGTTGTGGTTCGCAGGGTAACAGAGCCCCGATGCGCCCTGAGTAAGGTGAGCGTCCGCCTGACCATTAACTCCAGGAGGCGCCCTAACGTCGAAGTCCCCTCACAAGAGGCCCCCGAGTTGCCTTCGCACTCTCCTTAGGAGCGGGAAGACCATTCAACTTCCCCAAATAGTTTTCTTTCTACGCGCTATTACGTAACATTGTTTTGTTCCACAGATTCCGCTTCCAAAACAGGAAGTATCTGTTTCATTCTCTTTACGAAAAAAAATTACTACTAATTTATGTTTCATGATCTCGCATTCGCATAAGTTGTGTAAAAACCAAGTTTCACTCTCAATTATAGTAATAAGAAAATGTATAAATCACAACAACTATTCTCAACTGAGGAATAATTTTAAAAGAAAATTACAGAAAAACACAATGTGTAAGTAAAACGCACTGTCTGGATTATCATTGCCAATTACTGAAGTGATGAATGATAAGTGAAATACGATTTCTTAAATTTATCCTTATCGAAAAATTGTGACGGAACACATTTCTTGATTGTCAATTGAGTAAGTGATTAAAAGATTTCAGATTATATTTACTTTATCTATCTCGTCATAAAACAAGGTTTTTGTTTTAAAAGTATGAATGGATTGAAACTTAAATATAACGTCAACACCCAAAGCAGTAAATCATTACGCAACGTGCAACTTCAGAGTGGAGGAAACAAAGCTTTTGGTTCCGCGTTCATCGAGATATATGAATAAACCAAAACTAATAGTGCTAATAAACACATACATTCTTGCATTATTAGTAACTTATGCAATTTTCGCAAATTCAGAAGGTTCAACGAAAATGAGACCTGCTCCATTCTTCTAAGTGTGTACCATAGAAAACAAATTAAAGACAAAATTTGGATCGTTTTTTAAGAATTTTTCAAAACAAATTGATCGAAAGGCGGTCAGATGGCCAGATCGTTAGGGCAGTAGTGCCTTAGCGGTCTCGGACCTGAAGAACTGTAACGCGCATTACACAGAACGGGTTCGAGCCCCGCCTCGGGATGGGTGTATTTGTGTATTTCTATATGTGCGTGCCGTTGTTACATCGCTCATCATCTTATCGTCCATATACCCATGGCTAATAATCTCCGGGGATAAAAATCGGGATCCAGCTAATATGCTGACCCCCCCCCCCCCCCCTAGAAAGGTACTTGCACCTGCTGAAGTAAGATGTACGCGTGATCCGAGTTGGCTTGTACGAAAAAAAAATAGCTTTAAGCATGAATTTCGCGAAAACTACTTATATTTTCAAAAAAAAAGTACATGACCTTTTTCAAGGATCTGATTTTTAAAGCATATTTCATTTAAGTCAAAAACCTACCTTGAATATACTTTTGTAACATTAGTTTTTTGAAAATTTCGAAAAACCTGAGTTTGCTGAAAATGGTGAAGCCGAATCCAGTGCACGATCTTTGATACATACGAGAAAATTTTAAAAAAAATTGGAACAGTTTTTGAAGTAATCATTGTTTAAAACTAATGGTCAAAATTTTACGTAAAATTATGAGAAAATTACTCACATTTTCGAAAAGTTATTCATATTTTTAAAGATCCGACTTTGAAGAATACATATTATTAAGTAAGAAAACTATTTCCAATATTATAGTTGTAGGAAGACGCCGAAATAAGTTTGAAATTTTGAAATTTTCGAAAATTGAGATATTTTGATGGAAATTAGACCTGCGCCATTCTTTAAGCCTCTTTTTAAAGAAAATTAAAATGTAATTACAGCTTCTTCATGTAAAGTAAAAAAAAGGGAAAAAATCAAGTTATGCGTTTCAAACTCGAAGGACCTCGATGTCTCTAGATCGACTGGAGAATACGAATTTGAAAGAAAATCGTCTGAACGATTTCAGCGCTAATGTTGACCACAGACACAGAGATATACAGACGTTTTGCCGACAATCAGTTTTTCGATATCAAGAATCCACAAAACATGGATTCTCACTACACAATGTGTTAGACGAAATAACTACACACAGGAACAATATTTGTCCACCTCGTTACCAGAGTCCGACAATACGATTTTTTCTGTGGAAAGCTCGCCGATTTCCACCGCTCAATTACAATACTTTCTCTGTACTACGAACGTAGTACTGCGAGAAAGGAAAATGAAAAACATACATTTCATTTCTTGCTTTGCTTACTAAAAACTCGTATAATATCAATTTAGCATAATCGTTTTAATGTTACTTAAATACAAAATGTCACTATAAAAATATACGTGGAAAATAATTTTAACAGATCTGTCAATAACTTCTCCCAACTCTGTTCACATACAATTTTCCTCCGATGTCAACGTTCTCGTTTTTTTGTTTCAAAAATATTCATTAACTGTAGATTGTATTGATAATCAGAAATTTGTTTCAATCAACCAATAAAGATCCAACTACTCCTGGAGGGTTCGGAACGATCGGGGTTGAGATTATTTAAAATAATTCATCGAATGCCCACAAAATGGTTTCTGAAAAGAAAAAAATTGAATCGCAAAAAGAAAAAATCTGATCAACCCTTTCAGAAGATGAATTTTGAAGATTTCTTTCTTATTGGTTACATATATTTTAATAGAAACCTCTACACCAAATTTCACGCTTTAGCTTCAGTCTCTGGTTATATACTATGTGATAACAAATACACAAAAAATATGCAAAAACATGATCGGGCATTTTTTTTTATTTTCAATTCTGCTAATTTACAATCTGTTCACTTGGAACAATTAGTAAATGGTATACATGATATAAGTTGCTATGAAGAGAATCTAAAGGGTAAGTCTAGAATATGTTCACGCTTTAGCCTATACATATGTTCACTATTGTCCAACATGTTCACTGAGTGTTGATTCGGATGGCTTTCCAGTCTCATCTGATGCCTCTTGCTTCTCTCCGAGATAGTCTCGGGCATGAAGAGAACATGATGAACTTTCTTTTATTCATTGTTGACAAAATTACTGTCCTGGAAAACTCTGTTGTTATAACATTCAAAATAAGGTTTTGAAAGTCCCTAAACGATATCGAAATTTATTCCTTGGTGTAATATAAGTTTTTTCACAACAGGAAAGTTTGTAAATTCTCTATTATGCTGCCTTTTTGCGTAGAAAACCTCGAAGTTTACTAAATGATGATTATCCATTGACATTAATTCTGACATTATAAGGAGGAGGGGGCGCAAATTTCACTGAATTGAGAACGCCCACTAAATCCGAGTCGGGATGCACCACCTTGGAAACGGTCGCGATCTCGAAGGCCCGTTGTCTGCGCTTGGCAGCAAAACCTACCTTGACCAAACGCAGCTTCTAATGTCACGAAGGTCGTCTGGTTGCAGCTGCCGACCAGACGTACGCTTATTTCCATAGGCGCGTGAAAAATCCCGCTAGGTTTCAGTCCCGCGGCCCTCCCCCCGTCGCCCGCAACTCCAGGACGGGGGTTCCCCAAGGGTGCACTCTCTATAACATTATTTTACTTAATCAAAAACCGTGATGTATGTGGCGAAAGGGAGAATGACAAATCACAGTAAATGTTGAAAAGCAATGCGAGGGTTCATCTCAACATTTGCTCAAATTATGGAGGGAATCTGGAAGAAAATAATGAGCTTGATAATAATAAATTGGGTTTGATAATCCCTCGATAAAACTGTCACGATCGACACCTGTCGCCTCCCGATGTTCTTCAGTTAATTGATTATTTGGTGTTTCTGGGGTCGGGGTTTTCAACTAAGGCCGTTAGGGACGTAAGTTATGCGAATGTTGTATCTTGTGTTAGGGTGGGATTCCTCCTCTATAACGTAAGATCCGGCGCCTACCTACATGACAGCTTGTGAGGTTTCCCTTCTCTAGATATCTCCGTCAGTGGGACAAGGCTGAATTCGACCTAGTTCGCTTGCTAACGGCGAAAATGCGACACGGACTCGACTCGAATCCCAGGACCTTCTGATCAGAGCCACTGCAGTGGCAACATTTGTTAGTTCCCGTAACCGGTAATTTTCTTCAGGATACGTGTTCATAGTTAACTGTTTCTTGACCATCTGTCCGTGTAATGCGCCTTCACCCAAAGGCGAACAAAGGATGACCCGAGTTGGAGGTGCAGGCGTCCGTCGTGCTGTGAGCACAAAACATTCCAACCCATACGGGGAAAATTTGGCGTCTGTGGGCGCCTATGGGATTCACTTCAAGAGACTCGCAAATCCAAACGGGTAAAACACTCAGGTATCAGAAATATGAACGGGTTCCTTTTCTGTGTAATAATAATAATAATAATAATAATAATAATAATAATAATAACCCCATCTTGTTTTACAGAGATCATAAACATTGTAGTTTCTTCGAGTTCTAAACATTCATAATCAGTTGTGCTAGTTGGCAATACTGGTGTAATACATTATTATTTGTCTACTTCTACAAATTACTTTTTATGTGTGGGGATGTATTTCATTGATTGAGCTTTTTTTAATCTTTACAATCGATGTTCATGTGATCATTCAAAAAATAAAAATCTAGCACCCGCATACTACACTTTGTGGTAAAATTTCCTTCGGGAATGTGTTTGCCATCGATATCGGAACTGCAGTGACTACCGACTGAAGCCAATTAAAAATGGCATGCGCACGTCATCCCCGATAGCACAACACGAAAATGAATTAGTGACGACCTCATTGGAAAACACAACCCACCTATTCTGGAAATTCCCTGACGAAATTTAAGATCGAATAATTAGTAAGGGCAAGAGAACCCCCCCCCCTAGATTTCGTTCCAAGGCACTCGAACATTTGCGCCATTCATACACAAACACGGTTTAATGATCCTAGAGGAGGATAAATGTCTCCCGGCAAGAACATACTGGTTATATTTTTCAATTCAGGCAAGTCTCACGTTTTTACTTTTTTAGAGCAATGTTAATTTATTTAGAGCCCATATATAATATAAACTTTTCTTTTACTGACATACACTAAACCCTTGAACAAATGCTGAGATGGTCCCTTGTTTTGCTTCTGGACATAAATGCAATTTCATTATTTGTGCACGACTTCTAGAGTTCAGTGGGAAATACAGCTATTCAAATTATCGTTCTCCTTGTAGTCGTGGCAGAAGTATATTCCTTCGCGAAGGACATGATGACGGATAAAAGCCCAAATCTACGGCTGATTTGCTTTTAAAAATAGATTGTATTACATCGGAGGGAATATTTTGTTAACAATTCTTGCCAAAAACTCTCATTTCTCTCTGTATTCAGAATTCAACTGAGTATTATATGGTTTAAGGTAGGGATCCCAGAAATAAGAAAAAATGCACAGAATACTCCTCTCCCCATAGTATGTCACACAAGAAAAGCAATAAGGACGTATGTACATAGGTATGCATAAAGGAAGTCACTTCATTCCATTAACAACAATTTGTAACAATTATTAAATGTTAAAATGATTAAAAAACAGCGCGACATGGTGAGTCATGTGACCGGGGTTCGTTGTATCGCGGACTAAAAGAAGAACTCTTCTGATCTGTGAAATAGATGAATTTCTTATTTAATAAATTGCAGTTCGTAAGAACCATTCGAATACACGAATAACTAATTCACGCGTTTAGAGCGCCTCTCTTCTTCCAAAACGACATCGCTAATTTTTCATAACGGTTTCTTTTTTAGATCGTGAGGGATCCCCGACTGGGTCGGAGCTCGAGTGACGACTTGAGCCCAGCGGGGGGCACAATCAGTTACTTCACAGAGCGGCCTTTCGCGTTCCCTTTCACCTCCGCGCCGGACCGGGCTGCGCTCCGCCCCGCCTCCCCGCGCCCCGCCTCCCCGCGCCCCGCCTCCCCGCGCCCCGTCTCCCCGCGCCACGCCTCGCCCCGCTCCGCCCCGCCCCGCGCCGCCCCGCCACCGCTCCCGGCGCCGCGCCGCCTGCCCGCCAGAACAAAGACGATCGTCTGCGCGCACCTCAGGCGCAGCCACGCGCCGCCACTACCCATGCTACATCGCCCACAAAACATCGACCTAAGCCATCGGTGTTATTAAACATCGATGTTTTTAAAACCGGATTAGTTGATTGACCAGGAATTCCGGGCGCGTCACGCGCTAACGTCTTTAGCCCCTTACGCGCTGTGCATGCTTTGCCGCGGGAGGTGGCAGCGAACTTCCACCGCTGGGTCGCGAGATCCGGCGCCGACGTACATCGGCTTGCGGGGATTTTCCCCAACCAGGTATCTCCCACCAGCGGGGCACCTCCCCAGTCCGGACAAGATCTCAACCGACCTCCCAAGAAGAGTGATAGTATAGTGCATGCGAGTGTTTATGTCTGTAAGTATGGAATGAGGATAGGGCAAGGAAAAGAAAGAAAAGATCGCGCGCTTCGTTGTCCGTTTGTTGGGGGTAATGCTCCGGCATTCGATCGGTATTGATCATAGAAACCACGGAAAACTACCGATCAGCGCAGCCGGTCGCTAGAACTCTCAGCCAGCGGCTGACAACTCTTCCAGACAGCGGCTGAATCCATCTACCTAGCTAGTTTCGAAAATCCTTCCAATGCACCGTCGGGACTCGAACCCTAGGGCTTCCCGGACAAAGGAGCTGCAGTAATGTCAGTTGGTGCCCTGAGCCACCTTTGGCGGTCTGGATTAGTAACCATTGAAGTTCACGCGCGGGAGAATTAATTTGAAAGTAGTATAATTTATTAAATTTTTAAAATGAGGTTTAACTGAAAAAAGCAAACAAACAACAGTTAAACCTCAATGAACAAAATTTGGATTATCTAATTCGATAATTCAAAAATAATGTAGGTTTCTACAACGACGAAAACTAGATTTCATTTATTTTTCAGCCTTGATTACATTCGTCTGAAGAATATTCAATATATGGATTCCTGAAAATTGTAGAATATTGTTATGAGGAACTTTTTATTTAAAAAAGATCTATCACGTAAAAACATCGATCACGAAATATCGATGTTAAAAAACACTGTCGACATCTTCGTCGCCTTCCCTAGCTGCGATGCACAAGGCCCGAGGAGAGAGATGCACATCACTTCGGTGCCCACGAAGTCCAACGTAATGTATATTATAATTTGAACACTTATTTAGTCCATTTACAATTTATTTTATTTTTGTTCGTGAACTTTTCTTTTTCAATATTACAAGTTAACAAATTTTCGAATTAAAAGACACGCGCGAACTACAGTAGGTACTCGTATTATGTCACGTTCTGAGATCCCGCGATGCTGGAAAAGAGCATTAAGAGCCGTTGTGAGCAGTCGAGCGCCGAAGAATATTCGAAGTCTCATTTAAATATGTCAATATATACAATTATTGGAAGAAAAAGTAATACATAGGCGCAGTGGAGGGGGGGCTGGGGAGGATTACCGTTTTGAACCCCCCCCCCACCTTAAGTTATAAAACATTTTATTTCCGCAAATATATTCAATCCCTGATTACCTCATTTTAACCTGACAATCTGGGGAATTATTCTGCCACATTTGAGGAAGGGGTTCTCCAAGCCATCTGAGAACTCTTTAAATGTTCAACATAAGATCAATTGTATTTTATTTATTAATTCTATCACTAGAGAAATAATTTCATTTTCTTCGTAGTGTTTTATTTCCTTGATAGTAAATTATGATACTTAAGTAAATGATAGACGCAAGGGGGATCCAGCCTATCATTTTGGAGGGGGCCATTGTAGATTTTTGTTAAATAATTAACATTTATTATTTTATCGTAGATTATTTTTGTTGTGTACATATGACACACCATTATTTTTCAAAAATAATTACATAATTCTAACACAAATAAAAGAAGGTAACAAACGAAAACGCTAGTCCTTTTGTAGGGGAAATGGCCCCATGCTCCCAACCCGGATGCGCCACTGGTGTAATGTTTTTTTTCCTTTTCCTTCTTGGCATCACTTCAACCATACAACTCGAAATTTCGGTGGTAAAATCTCTGTTTAAGGTTCTTTGAAGCTGTTCCTTCGCACACAATAATTAAGGTCTACTGATGATGTACCAAATATGGTTAAGATTAGTGCAGATGGCAAAGAGATTCTCGCAATTGTGAACCCGAAAATGGGAATTTCTGGACAGATATGTCACGCATTGCTCTAGTCAGAGCTTTCGAGCTCAAAAGCTTGCAATTCAAGAGCAGGTAGATGGTACATAAAGTAAACCTACAAAATTCGGATGGTGGTATTCTCAATCGTTTTAGTGCGTTAACGTTCCTATCTTCTCAAGCAGGAAGGCAATATATTCAGTGTACTTTCCGATAGAGTGAAGCAATGTCGCCGCCAGCACAACTTGTTTTCATTACAAAATCCAGATTAATCATTTCATAACACAAAGAGGGAGACGCTTTTGTACGTTGCGCATTCTAATTTTTTGTAACATCGGAGGGGCGGTCCCAACGGGTCGGCCCACCAGCGGACACCCGGACACACACCGCTCACAGAGGCAGGATTTCGGATCTTTTAGGGGGAGTTGGGGGGTATTTTTTATAAAAATAAATAAAAAGAGTTGTATAAAAATAATTTAAATTCTCTTTGTTTAAATTATATTCATTTAATAAAAACGTGCGAAAGCATTATGCAGTACGCTAGTATTAAACAATTTCCATTTCAATAATCTGTATTGCTTACAATATGTATTAGATGCATAACTTATAAAATATCTAGCCTAATATAAATATAATAGTAGATTGTAGCTGCTTGTATTGTTTTTATTTTGAAATTTGAGTCCCATGTGCCATTTGTAGATATTATACAGTGGCGTAATGTTCGGGCCGCAAGGTCCGCAATGCGGGCGGACCCGGGTAAACGAGGGCCCGTTTTTAGGGGATATTTTTATTATATAACGTACCAACACTACTTAAGTTGGCTTTACACTTTTATAAAGGGTGCTGGAATAAATGTTTTGTGGACGGGCCCGCATTTGGTTACGATACTGGTGGGAAATTCTCATCTTTTTTGAGAGTTAATTCGAGTGTTGACTCATGATTTTAGACATAAGACAGTTTATTTTTTAAGTAAATAACGTTTACATTTTTTGACATTGAAGTCTGAAAATATAAATAATTGTTTTCAGAAACGTTGCTGTTACTACTTTGTATCGCATGTAATATATTGATGTAAAACAGTTATCTGAAAACAAATTTTTGTCTTTAAAATAAAGGACCAAATACAGTCTGACAAAGTTGCAAAATATAATTGAAAGATGATTTATTAAAAAGGGATATTCACAGTACCGCTGGACATTATCCCGCGCGTTTTATAATACTGAACTAAAGTTTAATAATTTATTAATGAAGATTGTTGGCTTAGATGAATAAAATAAGTTCGCTCAATTATTATTAAATTTCTTCTCAAAATATAGAAGAAAGTAAATCTTTTATAATATAAATTTGAAGATCGACGAAATGAAATGTCTAAATATATTTTTTCAAAATTTGTCCCAACATTGGAGGGGGGAGGGCAGTTGCCCTCCCCCCCGAACCCCGCCTCTGTGCGCTTACATAAAAGTAGTAAATAAAAAATATCAAAAACGAAAAGAATATGAAAGAAAATAAACTAATGGTGCTACGGAATAACACACAGACTTTCCCGTATTAGTTTTCTATTTCCTTTGGTCTCGGCTAGCTGTACGAACTTGCCACATCTTGCCAGCTGCAATCTATCCCCTCCCAAAGTACTTTTTTTTGTAATTGCCTTAATTTTTCTGTTTCCTCATAATAGAACGAAAATATTATTTTACAAATATTAAAGAACAGTAGACCGAGACCTAAAAGGCAATTTTCTTTGAAAAAATTGGAGCAGTTTTTAGGAAAATGGCGCTTAAGCGCTACAGTAAATTCGAAATTTGAAGCACTTTTTCACAGAAAAGTTTTGAATTTAAGAAAAACTTCAATTCAGGTCATTAGAAGCTATTCAACTCACAAACACAATTATGTTTACAAAATGCTGTAAATGTGTATATTACCGGCGTGATATGAAAAAAAAAACCTTCTGTAATTTTTGAAAAAACAAAAAACACCCCGCAATGAACTTGATGTCATATTAAAGTGCAATTAGCACTATCCTTTCAAAAAATTTGAAGAAAAAAATTGGAGCCACTTTTCAGAAAATGGCGTTTCAGCGTTTCTGAAATTGCGAAATTTTGAGCTTTATCTGCCATTATTTAAAGCACGTGTTCTCATAAATATACTAATGTGAAGAAATTGCCGCTATTGTAAATATTAACGACGTAAGAGACAAGCCCAAAAATTACATCTGACACATGCCAATCCCTACCACACGGTAGCACCATTTACTTTACATTTAATAATATTTTTCCTCTCCGAGGGATACAAGTCTGTTTCCTCCCATGTAAAACTAACTCCTCTTTCTCGCTTCTTTCACCTCCCCATTTTGAAATTCCTACACACACACACACACACACACTCACACACACAGAGTACGATGCAATAAAACAAACTTTTACATCGAACTCGCACACATCTCACGCCGAAGTAAACTGCAACGCAAAATAACAACGAATGAAGCTGAAACGCCTGACACTTCCATTACCAAAACACATTCGAATTCGTGCGTACAGAGCGCGTTTGACTCGAAAATGCAGCGTTGCCACTGGTGCAAGAGCAATACGCAAGATTATTTATCAGAACGATAACTGTCAGATATTTTAACAAGCAAGACCTTGGTAAACCGCAAAATAAATGTATGGTACTTTTATCTGACGAATAAAATATCTCTCGCATTAGAATTCGGAATTTTATCAGACACTGGTGAAACAGGCCCCTACTTTGTTTTACTTTCTGACATATTCTAATTATTTAAACGTCCTGGTCTAACACTGAACACTATTTACATTATTCACACTGTACAATTTAAATGTTCGAGGTGCTTCTGCTTCTATTGCTTTATATTTAGACACTTATAAACACATACATTTATGAACACTTGGGACAACATGCGGAGAAAGTGAGAGGAATAAGTATGGAAACTAGCGAGGTGGGGGTGGTGGAACTCGAATTATATTCCATAAACAGAATCCTTCAACATGTGACATTTTCGAGCTTTCTGTACGTTTATTGGAAATTTAGTTCTCTTGGGTACCCTCCAGCAATTTGCACCGTTGGTGGTCAGAAGCAAGGAGAAACTCGGAATGTAAATTAAATTAAATAGACATGTCCATAAGCATGTCATGACGAACCTATAAAATGTGTACCGCACCGACCAGTGGTGACCGTTCGGAGATGAGATCCAGTATGAAGTTACTTTTACTTTTAAAGCATTCATACACAAAGTGCGGAACGATCGCGGCTAGATATAACTGCAGATACCTGACAAAATATGAATATAATTATAATAGGAAAGCGGTATTTTTCATTCCACGAAATCATGTTCAACCGTCTCTCGAAAGCACCCCGTCTGACGGCGGGCCGTGGGAGCAACGGAAGCCCCGCTGTGATAGCAACTTCCTGGCGTTACATCTCGACCCCTGGGCGACGGCAGTGAGGGCTTATCTGATTGTTTTTAGGACAAGAGAAACGGCGCTTAGATAACTTTCTCTAAATTAATGCAAGTGACGAATTACCAACGTCTGATAAGTGGCTACATTAACAATGACATCCAGTGGCGTAACGTTCAGGCCCGCAATCCGGGCGGATCCAGCTAAAAGAGACCTTATTTTTAGGGGATATTTTTATTATTTAAGGTGTCAACACTACTTGTGTTTGCTATGCACTTTTATAAAGGAAGTCCGGATAAAAGTTTTGAGGGCGGACCCGCAGTTATTTCGTTACTCTACTGATGACACCACTGCTACAAATATAATGCTATACGTTTATTCTTTCTTTTTATTGAGAGTTACCATCGTACAAAATTTCTTGAAAATAATTATACTAATTTTAAAAAAAAAATATTTCACAGTTTCAGTTTCTTGATCTTCCGGTTGTGGGGAGTGTGTATTTCGTATGATCGGGCGCGACAACTACTTTGGTGATAGATTGTTAGTGATTTCAGGTAAATCACCTGCTAAAGTCATTAGTACGATAAGTGTAGTGCATGTTCTTTCCTCGGGACGTGGTAGAGATCTTTCCCCGCTGGATGGCGAGGTCCGGCGCTGACCTACCGTCGACTAGCGGGGTTTCCCCAACCAGGTATCTCCCACCAGCGGGGCACCGCCACACCCGGAACAAGCTCTAAGCTCCCGAAAGGTCTCCCGGAGTGTGTTGTAGTGCAGTGCATGTCAGTGTGTGTGTAGGCAAGTAAGGGGTGAGGATAGGACAAGGAAGAGGAAGGAAATATTGCACTTTAGTGCTCTGGCTTAGAGTACTGCTCTGGCATTCGCCTGGTGTTGATCAGAGAAACCACGGAAAACTACAGATCAGAGCAGCCGGCCGCTAGGATTCTCCTCCAGACAGCGGGTGAATTCGACCTAGCTGACAATCTATAGTGACCGAAATCCTGTTACCGTCGGGACTCGAACTTAGGATCTTCCGGTCAGAAGCATTACAGTGACATCAGATGATGCCCTGAGCCACCTCTCCCGTTCAGCTATGTTGGTCATTCGCCTCGTGAGTGTAGTGTATTTTGTTTTAGTTGTTCTTCCCTCACTGGAACGCGAGAACCGTCGACCTACACGTCGGCATATTTTCCCCTTCATGTACCTCCACCTCCAAGACAAGCTCTAAGGCAGGGCAGTCCAATTGGCGGCCCGCGAAAGATTATTGCTTAAGCGCCTTCGTCCACGTCGGGCAAGAAAATTGCGTGCCTAGTGCTTCCGCTCTGTTGGGATCAACTCTCCCTAAAATAGGTGAAGTTTAGATTTAAGGAATTTTGGTCTTGTCAATTCAGAAATTCAATATCATCCCAACTGTTTCAATTCAACTGGTTCTGTTTAACTGTCTTATGCATTTTAGAACTCACCACGCATACTTCAATTTCCTCCCCTCTCATTTAACAGCATCCGAGCAAACAGCCGATATCAACAATATGGGGTCACGTGTGGTTCGCCCGAGAAATGAAAACATTGTCTGCAACCATAATAAGATTTTCGTTGTGGCCCTTGAGGCCTTGTAAGTTGTACACCCTTGCTAGAAGGGGTCGTCCAAAAATTACGTAACGCTAAAGAAGGAGAAAGAGGTTGAGGCAACGTTACGTACGGGTAGGGGGTATAGTTTAAAGTTACGATCCATTGATATATTTTTCCTTTTTCCACCACTTGCTGAAAAAATTCCTTCTTTTAGTCTTGCACTAAAACATTAAAATATTTACTAATTAATTTGTTTTAAAAACGTAAATTGAAGTTATTAGATGCAAACTGATACAACAAATGGACATATTATTTTATCATTTTTAATTAAATTTGAAAGATTAATTACAAAAAAAATATTCAAAAGTGATATGTATTATATTCTAGAATCCATTTAAAATGGCGCAATAGACTCTCGCTCATGCGTCATCCACGATGGCGCGGGTACGACTTGGGATCAAAACTTCTTTCGCCTATTCACTCACAATTTGCCCCAATCTTATTGAATCTTATTGTTAGGTGCAGTCATGATTGTCAACTAATTTCTACTTGAATTATTATTAATTTTAATATACAAAACAAGTAAAATAAATACAAATTGTTTTACTATGCTAAAATTTATTTTTATTTCTTGCATTTATAAGAGTGTTATCGCCAGCATTACGTAATTATTTACGGGGGGTGATGCGCGCGTTATGGGTGTGTTATAGGGGGAGAGGGGGGATCCAAAATTCTCCAAATTTGCGTTAAATAATTTATGGACGGACCCTAATAAACCGACTGGTCTCCTAACACATGTAGAAGTGTAAACTTGTACATGTGTGTGAAAGAGGTGAGTAGGGACGAGTGTGGAAGGAAAAAGTCGCACAGTCCATGGCTCGATTATTAACCCTAGCAAAGTAAGGTAGAAAAGTTCCCTTTCATTGATAAATAGCGGAGGGGGTTTCGGAGTGCTTAGCCTCCATGTTTTGTGGGTTCCTGATACCGAAAATTCGATTGCAGTCAAAACGTCACCTGTCTTTCTATGATGCCCGTTTCTCTTCGAACAGCTTTCAATTCTGTACGTTTTTTCTTTGACTTCAAATTATAGGAAGTTGTATTTTCCAGGTGGGAGCTGCTATCTTTAGACTAAAGCTAGCAGCGACCCCTATTTGGGGAAATCCACAGTCTAAAATTCGGCACTTAATTAGCCATTAATTTGGATATGCTTTGGTGCTTGGGCGATGCTTGAATGTTCGTCGCTCGGCCTACGACTCATCCACACCATGATGCAATTGCAAGGACGTGCATCATGACCCACACTATACTTCGATTGATTGTTAGTGATTCCTGGCCCGTCAACGGCAAAGGTCTTTAGTTCCGTAAGTGTAGTGCGCGTTTTCCCCCCAGCCGGGCCATGCTCTAAGTTCCCGATCAGCCTACCGCCATGTGTAGTGCGTGCATGTGTGTGTAAGGAATGAGGATAGAAGGAAGAAGTAGGAAAGATCGCGCGCTGCCCGTGGCCCGTTTGGTAGGGTACTGCTCCCGTATTCGCCTGGGGTTGGTCGGAGAAACCACGGAAAACTACCGATCAGAGCAGCTGGCCTCTAGAATTGTCCTCCAGACAGCTGAATTCCACCTGACTAGCAAGTGTCAAAAATCCTGCCACCGCCGGGACTCGAAAGTAGGGCCTCCCGGTCCGAGGCACTGCAGTGGCGTCAATTGATGTCCTAAGCCACCTCTCCCGGTATCTTACTAGGGATTCGGCAAGCAGGTCGGTCGCTACTCGTCGAATACTGAATGTGTCGCGCCACCCTTAGGGCGGTCTGTATTTTCGAAGGGAACTTTTTACGCGTCGAAGCATAACGAATCGCTTTAAACACCTGAAGAACACATACTTTGCAGACAAATTTATTGCCAGGATTATAAAACGATTTCAACAAACTACCCGCCCATGACCATGATGAAGAAAGGAAAAATTAACATTCTTACCATAATTTTGAAATAATTACATTATTAATTTAAAAAATATCCAAAAGATGTTTATATTTGAAAAAAATTACTCAAATTTCACGAAATTTTTAAAAAAAGTTACTTTTAACTCAGAAAGTTTGATTGGAGGCAGTGATGAGGGACGACTGATGTAAACATTCACCTGGGAGGGAAAGCCTCAAACTTGTGGTCAAATGTAATAATATAACTTAGACAATTTCACTCATGTGGTTAGTGACCAATCAGAAGAAAGAATTCATTCAAAATAGAATGTAATCCAATCTCAGCAGTCAATCAACGAACAATATCAAATTTCCCTGCAAGGGCAATTCATGCTATGTGCACTTATTTTTATTTCATAAGTCAAATAAGTTCTCAGTTAAATATTTTGTGAAACTGTATACTGCAAAGTTCTATAAAAACAAACAATATTAAGGAATTAAAATTTTTTCAGTGAAATTGCACATGCCATAATGAAGAGAAGGTAAACACAAATAGGTCCCAAAACAGTAGTAAAATGACAACAATCTCAACACGGAAAATGAATGGAAACATTCCCCACAGTCTCCCTTGAAAGAAATCGTAAACTTTCATAACAAACGTGAAATGAGATTTCAAACAATTTGAAAGACTGGTCTAACAATTATTAAGTTTTCAATAACTGTTCACTTAATTAGTTAATTTTTTTTTTAAGTTTCTTGTAACGCTGCGTTATTTTATTATCTGTTCCTGGCAATTGTTAAAAAGATATTTCAGAAAGTAATAACATCACAAACATGATTTAGTACTTAAAGCCATCTATTTACATCAGGATTGAATTTTATTAATTGTCATAATTATTTTTATTTATTTATTTTAAAATTGTGATAGATAGAAGAGGTCATTTTCATAATGTTAATTATCGCTTTGCTAATGAGTTAATGGGCTTCGGTTTCTCACAAAAAGTACGGCAATCCCTTGTTTACAACTAAGTTTATTCTATTTCTTTCTTCTTAGAGTTAGTAGTGGAAAGGTCTCAATGGTGTAAATTTGTGAAAGGAGAAAGTGACTGATGAAGTACAACAAAATGTTATCTAATAAATGAATTATCTTATCAGATGCATCAATCGATAACAATGAATGCTGTGAGATAAGCCACTTCTCCATCCTACTTTTCTGCAGACATTTCAAAATTGATATCACAGTAAACCACAGAACTTACTTTATTTTAAACAATGCACCAGTTGCACTATTAACCTCTTTTTTTAAGCAATGTTCTTCAGGTGGCAAAGGAATGTAACTTGAGCAGTACATACTAATATGCAGTCAAACATTGGAAATAATGAAAATAAAGAATTTCTTGGCAGTAATGTTTGTAGAATTATTTATATCCATAAACTTGTTACAGATCAAATGGAAAAAATGATTTCACTGAAAAGCATTATTTTGAAAATTCTACTGGACATTCTACTCTTTAGTGTGAAAAACAAAAATTGTAACAAAATGATTTCTTAAAAATTGCACACAAATGCTTATAAATAAAATTTAATTAAACAAGAATAATTTTTACCCACAAAGTTGATGGCTTAATAATATTCATTAAACCAACTAAAATATTTTAGGCTAAAATTAAATCTAATCATTCTATAGATATACAGAATTCATCGTTCTCTACATTAGTATCTAGAATAAGAATGACATTAAATTAAGAGGATTCTAATTACTTCTTCAAAAGAATTGTTTTCGATCTTTAAACCAGTTTAGAACGAGACTCCACAAATGTAGTTTTCACTGCAGTAAAAAAAATAAAATAAAAAGAAAAACAAGAAACAAATATTTATAATTATTTGAACTAGATTTTCAATATGAATGTTCAAAATTATTCCTCGAGAACATTTAGCTTTATAATGTTCATTATTTTGGTAAAGTCAAATATTTTGGTATTTTCAAAAATGTTTTAATGAAATAGCAATGTGGCAAAAGTAGAACCTCTGTTGATTGTAACAATCTTCAAAACCCAGAAGATGGGATGTAATTTTGAAGGGGAAAATTCAATGATATTAAATATGTTGACGATTGTTTATACGTTACTTTTGACTCAGTTTGAGTTTGAAAATCAAGTAAGATTAGTTGAATACAAATCTAATATTAAAATAGTTATTACATAATTTTTTGATAGAACTTCAACTTTGAACATTGTTGCTCTGCAAACAATTTCAAATACTCAGCAAATACTGGATCACTGGAAATGAAATATTTTCTCGGCTCACTTTTTTATACCACATTTTGTTTTAATTGTTAAATTTTCTTTGCATGAAAACTTGCTTTGTATGAAAACTTCTCTACAATAAGCTCCTCAAAAATTATACTTTAAAAAACTTGAAAATTCTATACATTAACACATTCAGAAAACTAATACAAATTGTTAATGAAAAATAAAAAAGTACGGCACACATTTATTTGTTAAAATTCTTCACATCATAGCTTAACAATATCAACATTAAGAGAAATCTTGATACGTCAAATCTTTGGTAACTTTTTCATACATTCTCATTTACACTAAACTGGTAACTCAGTAACATGAATCTTGTTAGAAACATTCTTTCTCTCTCGTTCTTTTGTCCTTAGATTTGAGACATGAGATTCCTTAGCACAATTTACCCCAACCACTTTACATTAAAGAATTTATCTACCACCACACTAAATCATGAACAGTGAAATGTAAACAGACTGCATGTATAATCAACAGCCTTCTTTCTGTTTGGACCCTTAAAATGCAACCAGAGTGGTATTAATTATGCATACAAGATAACTGAAGGAATTTAGGTAGTTTGACATTGTTTTCGTCACCCAGTCTAAAAGTACCTACTAGTTCTGTGAGTAACACCTATTACAGCAAGAATGCTATTTCTCATCACCACTGGTGCCCTCAGCATCTTCTCTACTGAACCAGACTCAGAGACTGTGATGTACTTCCTCACTGCAGAAACTATAAATTACTCTTATGACTGTCGGGGTCTTTGTGCATGGAAAGTGAGTATGCTGACCATGAGCTACCTGGAGCTAATAGACGGACTACCAAATAGTTAATAATCAAATATTTTTGACAAAGAAAAACTACATGAACCATATGACTCAAGATTTCTTAAAATATCAGTGACAAATGTTGAAAATGACAACATTTAAATTGATTAATTAAGGAAGGAACTAACAATTCGCATTAAAGAGAAAATATCTGTTACAATACAAATAATGGGCAATTAATGTATCTCGGCCTTTTCAAAGCCATAAATTACTGTAATGATCTGAAAGTATTTTAAATATCTAAATATTTCTACCGTGTATGTAGTCTTTCAATTATGAACACCTCTCTAACCTCAAAATGTTAGTTGTCTTTTAATTTTTTTATTCCTAAATGAATTATCAAGGAAAGCTAGAAAATATGAAATTCATTTTTTCAATATTTCAATTTCAATATTTGAATTTCTACTTGTAGTAATTAGAATCCTCTCAATACAGAACATTAAAATGTTCTTGAATACACACAATGAATGATAAGATAGTTAAAGCACAGCTGCATTACAAACGTGTAAGATCAAGATGTACACACACAAAGATACAAACACATTATTTAATAAACAATATTTGTTGACATCTCCTCTACAAATATAAATAATTTTTAAACGGAAATATTTCAACATTTCAGATTTCATCCTAAAACATTGTAAACAATGATCAACTAATAAATGAGCAACACCAATATATTTATTTAATGTAATACACTTTCAATTATGATTTCAAGTACATTTGCTTACATATTAACTGCGATGAATAACTCTTGTTTCTAATAATTCTCTCAATAAGATTTTTAAAAATATTTTAATGTCCACTTTGGAGTACAGACAGAAACAAGTGCAGCGGAAATCCAGCCTCAACAGCAGATATAGGTTGGGAATGGATTTCATATCATCTGCAACTTGGATTTTGCATTTTTTTGTTTTCATTTTAGTGGCTTCTGCTCCTTGAGGTCTGGGGTGAACCCAGCACCCTGACAGTGCTGTGTGGGTCAGAGAAGGGGTTCAAATCCACCAGAACCTCTCGTGCTGCCACACTGAACACATACGTACAAGCGTGCCACAAAAATATTAATGACATGCTCACTTGCCAATCTCACTGAAAAAGTAGAGTTGCCAGAACACATTTCATCAGTTGCCTACTTCAGACACCTCTCATGTTTACTTTTTCTTGCCCTTTGAAAATGGTTTTTCATTCAAAAAATAACATTCATGGTTCATTTTTTCAGAGAAGTATCTAGAGATGGTAAAAAAACTGAAATGATTGATTTATGATACATTTTTAGCTTCAAATTTCTTCACTCCACGAGTGTTCCCACTCCTTAACAGATATTTTAATCATGAGAGATTACTGAAATAACCAAATGATTTAATCACATAGTAAATTATTGTCAGTGCTAAAAATACCATTTTCAAATAATTTTTTTCTCTTTCTTAGTTTAGGGAAAAATAATTTTCTGTAAACTAGGACAGAGCAAGAATATAATACAAAAAAGGAAAAAAGGTTAGATGAGTACACAGTAGAAGAAACGATCGATTGTCCAATATTCATCACGTCTGGCAACTCTGTTTGCAGCTTACCTAAACAGAACACAAAATCACTTTACTGTGCCTTCCAACTGCATCTAACATATTTCTGCAGTGGAGCATCTTAAATCTTTAATTTTTTGAGCCATAATATTACAACTATACACATACATCTAATATTATCACAGTAAAATACATGGTGTTGGTATTCTCTGAATGTAAAATCCGTTACTGAATCACAAAGTTTCACAGAACACAATTTAAAGTATAGGCAACTCATCCTTCATATAAAAGGGCATCCAAACCAGTTTAAAGTACAACTTACAACAAAATTTTAAGAAACTCAACAATTTTTATCAGACACTAATTTATTCTTTTCAAATAGGAACAAGAACACTGACATGCGACTAAGCTACTGGTACCAAAACCCAACAGTAAAAATAATAATACAAAACTCTCAGAACTGCATGAAGGTAAAGATATTGATTCTTTTTTTTTTTTTTTAATAAAATGAAAGTAGAAGATGGAGCAAACAAAACCAAATAAACCTCCATTTTTACATTACAGTTCATGCATTTAAATACATTATCTGAAAATGTTTGTGGTAATTTTGTGAAATATTGTTAATGAAATGCATTATACTGTAAACAAGTAAGAGTTTGATAGAGGGCAATTTTTTCTTCTTGGTTTTCTTTCATATTATGTCTTGACTTTTATTTGTGTCCAAGTCTAACAGGTTTTGGTTTTCTGGATGCCCATTAATAAAAAAAAATTCACTAAATTAACTCTCACACAAAAAAATACTAATATTGAGCCTAAGAATGCTTCAAGTACAGATTCAATAATTCAATTAAGTCCTAGATATAAAAGAAACATGGCACAATTCAAGTTGTATTGCAAACTCTCTTCATGTCAAATAACTATACATAATATTAAGTATAAATAAAAATATGTAAAGGCAGTCGAACAAAGTGAGAGATATGTTTATACTGATATGTTAACAATGATTTGGAAGCACATGAAACAAGAGGTTTGGTTGCAACTTCTTCATGCCAATAAAAATATGAATATGGACATGTAACTCAATAAAATTACATGATCCATTTATAATCAAGTAAATACAGAGTAAATGAACTAAGCTTGGTATTCATTACATGACTTCCAAGAGGTTTTTGTGTTTAAATATGTGTAGCAAAACAATGCAAGAATAAAATTCTTGAGAAAATTCCTGTACATGCTGCAGATCAGTACAAGATCTCCCAATTTTTGATTATTGGGTCTTATTTTAAAATCATGTTATAAAATTAGATTTTTCCATTATGTGCATATTACAATCACTGACTTCACATAAACTTAAATTTCAAAACTAATTGAGCAAAGGGTTTCTTGTTCTCCGTAAAGGTTGCCTGTTGTCACCACCGCAAATATGCTGCAAACTGTGTAATTGTAATCAGGTCAAGTCATTAAAATCCTTAACAATCGTGTCTCCTCAGAGGGAATATTGACATTTCTCTCAATTTCAACAGAATACCTTGTACAATAACCATTCTGTCAGCAATATTCAGCAATTGGATTATTGGCTCTTGGGATTTTTGCAAATTAAAAGATTATTCAGAACAACAGCTACTATGGCAAGAAAATAAAAATCCATTTTTAAATTTCAGTTTTCAAGCTAATTTATGGGTCATTGAATGGGACAGAACATATATTTCTAAAACAAATTTACAAGTCAGGCAGAAGATGGCAATCAGTGACCTCAATTTTTTAGAATTTCAGAGAATATTAATTATTAAAATTAACATGTTATTCATTTACAGATCCAAATAATATTACGAAGGAAATGTTGTGTCCAAAGCCTTTTCTTGAGTATAAATATTGTTCTAGACTATTAAATAATAACTAAATGCAAGGGAAATTAAGAATGGTGTAAAGCTGTTTTGATTTGAATTTATGTTGGGTATATATTGAGCTAAATATTAAAGTCATTTCTTACATAAAATTTCCATGAATTAAACAATGGATTAACACAAACCTGTTTTTATTTGAGTAAAATTCCTAAAATTATTTTTTAGTGATTTAATAAAATAAAGCATTTTATTATACAAGTTGTAACTAATTATGATGGTGTTTATTAAACCAAAAACATAGTAAAATTTAAAATAATTTTGAAACTCAAAAAGTTTTGCCAGAACCAACTTTATAATTCGATATTAAACTTCATTCATTTGAAAGTTTCTTGAGGAGCATGTAAGATAACCATCACATAATGAAAGAAGCAATTTAAACAGTTATTGGTGGCTACAAAACATACGTGCTAAGTTTTTAACAATATCAGAATAAATCTGAATCTCAGAGAGGAAAAAAAGATGGAGTGTGGTGTTTGTATTGGCTCCACAAATGCACAGATTTTCTCTCCAATCAATTATTGTTGCAATGTTAATTATTTGTACTGTGAGGGAGGAATTAAGTAATTTTTTCTGCAGATTTGAAATAAAATAGAAAGTTTGTTTTAATAAGAAATGATAAGTAAAGAAAAGAAAAAACAAAAACTTTTACATTACAAAGATATAAGATAAGAAAATGAAATATAGAAAGTTTTAAGTTTCTACCACAAGAAGCAAAGAGGAAGTAGGAAATGTATATCATAATGTTTATAAAATACAGAGAATTTGCATAACATAATGCGTGCCAGAATTTTAAATCATTCTGTACACCATGGGTTGAGCATTTAAGTCAACATTCGATAATTCTCCATTATCATGCTTTCCTAACACAGCATGAAGTATTGGTCCATGTATCTTACTGTTACACACAGACTATTCTACAAAGGGTTATCAACTACAATAGACTACATCTATGAAATTGTAGTAATACAGATATTTTCAATTAAGAAAATTATAGGACAGTAGTTTAAGATTGGAATGTTTGAATCATGGCAGGTTGAATCATGTATACTTTTGGAGCACAAAATACCATAGGAAAAACTGAAAAACGCACAATTATTTTAAAAACTATCTATACATTTAATTACTGAACACACAGCACTCCCCCATTTTCAGAATGGATGTGACTACTTCGAAACATGATTTTGGTAAAATGTATTTGCCGTATAGTACTTCCAGTAACAATGTTTAAATCTGCTCTTAAATAAAACTTCAGTAGTTGCGCTCTCATAAATTTGTCCTTCACTATTTGCTTTAAAAAAAAAAAAAAAAAAAAAAAAAAAAAATAAAAAAATAAAAAAAAAAATTTTGAATACTTTTGTAACTCAATCAGTGTCAATGGTTAAGATTTTAACAAATCATTTTATCATATCATTTTCCTCTGGCCATGACAACATGCAATTTTCACAACAATTCTTGCTGCAGGAAATATTCGCCAAGTGAACTTATATTTTCATTTTTATCACACAAATAGTTCCCACGCATTTTACAAAAAATGAAATCTTATTCAATAATCAAGTCACTTTTGCAGAACACACACTTCCAGAGTTGATATTGCATGTTTCCCATAATAAATATTATTTTATGGAATAATTTCTTTCTTGAAAATATTTAGATGTTTTGAAACTATTGCAGTGTTTTGCATACTAAGGATTCATAAACAATGTTTGAAATTATATACTCCATTAGCAAATACACCAACCAGTACCTATCTGAAAGATATTTTTGGAATTATAAAATTTGTAACACCTTTGATGAAAGTAAATTATAAATTTCATCAGTACTCTCAACATTAATTGAAGTCATTACCAAAAGCATGGCTTATTACTATTTGTTTCAATAGAATATTAGTTATAAAAAGTTTTAATTGCAGGCCTCACAAAAGAGTTTCGGTTTCAGCAGTTTTCTTACTTAAAATAGGTAATTTCCATTTCTGATCAGTGATGATACCAGCGTGTGAGGCCAATAACACTTAGTACTGTGATTTGTTTAGAAAATACTAACATAATTTCAACTTCTATAGTTTCACCATAGATTCCACAATTTTTTCTAGAACTGTATCTAGTTGTCTTCGTAAAACAGTTTTTTTTTTTTTAAATAAATTATATTAGAGAGACAAGTAATCTGAACTTTTAATACCTGAACATCTAGTTTAGTGAGGGGGGCTCATACTTCCTAAAAATATAAATTCTACTATATTTTAATGAAGGTGCCTAATGTCAGATCTCCCCAATTCAGAAGTCAAGAAATGTACAAACAGAGTTTTACAAAGTTGTGAAATATGATTAAATATTTTTGATTGTTCTAGCTGTTGGGAAAGAAAATGTCAACACTTTGAATATTTTCTTCCAATCTATTTCTATATAATACTGTACACACCTGAATATAAGACAAGAATCTTTGCCAGCTTTCAAATTCTGGGTTCATCTTATTTCTACACTTTAACAGAAACGTATTAATACAATATGAGATTCTGATGTTTCTGAGGAGTCAAACTCCAAAAAATGTAATGGAAGGTCCCAAAATATCTCATTTTGTAGATAACTGAGAGAGAAAACAACTCATGCCTGTGACATTTTTGAGTTATCCCTGATTGATACGTCAGGACCATTAAACAGGTTATGTGTTATGGATTGCATTTGTCTGCCCAATTCAGACAGGTTATTGCAACAAATCCTTAATATTTATAAAGATAAAATTACCTCTCTTTTCTTTTGACACATCTTTTGTTAAGATAGGTAGGTTGAGAGAATTACAAAAACAGAACCACAAAATATTACCACAGAAATAATGATGATGATTATTCAAAAAAGTTGATATATTGATGAAGTTTAATTTACGTTGAATATATAAATAAGGAAGATGTGTTTTTGAAAATTGTTATTCCGAACTAATTTCTGGTAAAAAAAGAGTTGTCTTATATTCAAGTAAATACAGAATATTAAAATATTTTAAATTTGTTTAGATAACACAAATGAAATTGGATATCTTTTTGAGAATTGCCTTCACAATATTGCCTAAAAATTTGTTAGCCCAAGGTGTTAAATGCCACATCTACTGTCATTAAAAACACATGCACAAAATATTCTTTAAGTTGATACCTTCAACATGATTGAAAACTTGACACACTATGTCGAATCATATCATTCAATGCATTAAATAACTGTTTATAGAATGTTTCTAGACATGTACATGACTGGAAAAGAGAAATCTAAAACTCCACTTAATTATTAATGCTTTTTGTACTAATTAGGACGTTAAATATTGTAATAATAAATTTCATAGTACAATAGGAATATATGAAAACACAAACAAGATACTCATACCTCATTAAATTCAACAATCTTCTAGTAAAGAACATAGCTTTTAGTTCAACAGGCTGAACAGAAGTGATTGTAATATTAGAATTCTTTAAAATAAAAGAAGTTAAATAAAGATAACTTTGAAAGAAACATGTTGCCAGTGTAATAAAATGTGTTTAAAGATTTGACAAGAATGTAATGGATGGATCTACACAATTATTGGCACGGACTTAACAGCACCTTTGTGAAACTGAATGTTTCTCTTCTGTGCATTCATTATGAGAACAAACTGTTTAGACTATTCTTGAGGGTGGAAAATCTGCTCTATTGAAGAAATCTTGCAAACAACAATTACAAATTTAAGATCAGGATTTTAACATTATGAATACCGTATCACCGACTGCTGATTATTCAGAAATCTTCAAGATAAGTAAAACTGCAAAACTATAAAGCATGTTGTTACAGCCACATTATGAAGTATATAGTTCCAAATATTTTAAATAAATATAATAAATACATAGATGAACTACACAATTGCATGCTTACACTTCAAGGCTAATGTCTGAGATTCATTGGTGTACATTAATAACTACTATGACTTATGTGTACCTACAAGATTTAGAAACATACTTTCCATTTAGCTCTAATTTTTAATCAAAATAATGTTCAATTATTGAGGAGCAAAATTATTGAGCTACTTTTTTTTCTTTAAATTTAAAAGCTAGCTACCTCATTTTGCAATTTATTTAAACAGAGGACAAGAGCTTTGAAAAAACAAATGCAACAGGTAGAAAATAATAATTTTTAAAGTGCCTTTTTTAAGTACAGCTGTCATTAAGAATTCTAGTTTAGAAACTTACAACTTTTCACCGAGAAAGGTATATAATATTAAAAATCATTCTTTAATAACTTTCAAATATTTTCCATTGATCTGTTCAACTTGAGAATTTATAAGAAGGAATAAAGTTGAAATAGATGGACCAATTGATCTACTTATGCTACATTTGTTAATGATCATAAGGTCGTCACTCAACCTATGTACACCAGTGAACTCATTCACACCACATAGCATGCTTCTCAATATCACAGTTCAAAATACAATCATAATGCTTCAAAAAAATTATCAAAGTACTACAAATAAATAGAGAATATATATTAAAGTCCTTTGAAAGAAAATTTATAAGAATTATATGTACTTAAAAACATCAAAAAACTTTAGATCATTTTTGAAATTGTTATTCAGTATACACTTAGTAATTCATATAAATTTATTTCCACAATGACAGTGTAGAACAATAAATTTCAGAACTTCACAAAATATCTGAATTCAATGCTATGTATGAAAATACATATGAATAATTAATGGAAGATTTTGGCAGATTTCAAGTAAATAAAATATGTTTCGTTCTTTATGCATAAAAATCTTTCCAAGGAGAGGCTAAATATACCGCCACTACCACAATCTACTTTGCTTCTTTGATTGCAAAGAGGTACATTGCATGATTTTGTAATAATATTATTAATCATTATTTCAAATCTTGAAATGTCTTTCTCTTTAGTATCTAGGTATCTGCACTAGCATTCTCATTCAAAACAAGAGATTAGTTTGTAAAATTCTGAAATAAGACTGTCCCAACACTTCAGAATGTATTGTGGATACATACACTATCCGTTCTCTATAATTAGATTGTTTACAAGTTCATAAGAGTATTCTACAAAATTAAAACAAATACAAATATCATTTTAAACAAAGAAAACAACACATAATTCCATTGTGTTCTGCTCATTAAAAGTTAATTTCAATCAATAAAATTGTATTTTGCAATTTTGCAAATATGCTTTTACTCCACAAGTCATAAGACAAAGCTTGGATCTGCCAATAATCACATTCCTCAAATTAACCTACAAGAGTTATTATAACAAAAGATTAAAACTATTCAACTAAACAGGAAAACAAAAGAGTCTATGCCATGGAACCTTACAAGTCCAGAACTGCTAATGTATTTTCATATTAGTGAGCAACACAGCCACAACAAAATATAATACTGATAATATTTAGGAATTAAATGCTGAATAGATGTTACTTTCTCATTATGAAGAGCAAATGAAAGAGATAGCAGGCGGAGTAAAAAACAAAAACAGTGCATCAATTTTTGAAAACATGATCTTAAACATTTTCATCAGAAGAACAAATCTTGCTTATCTACAAAATATCTAAAAGATTGAAGTAAAGAGACCAATTAAAGTAAATTTAAAAAATGTACTACTGGTAGCAGTAATATTTGGACACAACTCCAGTGACATAATTGTGGAAATGGATTCACATGTTAAAAATTATCAATGATATGAATAAAAGTTATCAATAATCAACACTGACATTCTGCAGTTGGATCACAAGATTAATGACTAATATGGCAAAAAGACATAAAAATGAAAATTATGACTAATAGTTTTCATTTTTATAAAACAAAATTATACTTTGCCATTTTAGCCAATGAGAATAAACACTAATAGTTTCAATTTTTTTACTATGGTTTAAAACCATGATAAAAGAGAAAACTGAAATAAGCAGTTGTAGTATTGCACTTACATTGTCATGACAAGAAGTTATCAGTTCCTTAAATAATTACATTTTTCTTGAGAGAAGCCCTTTTTTCTTCAATTGTTTCAGGGCACATTTGGCAGCAGTACACTTAGCAATGCGGTAATTTCGTCCTATGCCCTTAAAAGTACCTTTTCCAAAAACTTCTACAGTGACTCTTACTCTGCGACCATCAGCCAACTTTTCTGGTTTTCTGTAATAAAACATGTAATCATTTTTCAAAACTAACTCATAACAAATGCTAAAAAAATAAAATAAATACATAAAAAACTTTTTATCACAGTTCAGTACACTTAAAATCTTCTACAACAATACATAGGATTTTACAGCTCACAAAATGTTGAAAGTTTCAGGCTTATAAAATATTGTTTCTACTTTGATGTCTCCAATATGAAACAAATTTTTGAAAAAATCTCACCACAAACACATTTTTTTCCATATTAATATAAGGCTACCAGATCTGCTTCAGTGAATCTGGGGATAATATTTAACTTATAGGATTAAAAAGAATTATCACTCCTGCAAGATTACCAGATTTGTTATTGATTATCAAAAGTTGTCTGATTCGACATGATAAATATGTAGGGAACATTAAAGGAAATTTCAAAATTTTTGAATTCCATGACTGTCCTAAGGAAACAAGGAAGTCTCTTAACGCTGTATTACAATTACCTAATGACCTCAGAAATATACCCTCTTCCTCTACTTTGATCAACTCAGTGGGCAGAGAGGACTATGGAATGTGAATGCAATTTCTAATTAATATTTCAGATAATAACAATAGGGAACAAAAGGTTTACCTCCAGGAAGGTAGAGTGTGCTACATACTCAATTGCATACATAGATTACGAATATATATATATATATATATATAAAAAAAAAAAAAAAAAAAAAAAAAAAAAAAAAAAAAAAAACAACAACAACAACAACAACAACAACAACAACAACAACAACAACAACAACACGTCATATCGCGTCACAGTTTTTAAATTTACTACATCTTTACACTTATCATACCATATTTTGCTATTAATGCAAATACACTTAAATTGCACCTGAAAGATATGCATAAAATTTATTTAAAAATAAAATATTTGTTCAGTTCATCTATGCCACTTTCATGAAACAACAAAAGAAATTACATATTGGTGTTTTTACTTTATCTTCAGTATTTGAAGATTACTGTCTATATTCTCACGTCTGGCAGTAGCGCTCAATTACGAGTAAATCTTAGTGGTCTTGGTTGGTTTTAGTGGACGTTTTCAAACCAAGTCACATGCACCCTCATATTTCCTACTGAGCATCAGTCATTAAAAGGAATTATTTTAGTACCTTAACTTATCACAAGAATACAAGTTGTTGGGTTGCAGATTCTGAGTCACACTGTGTCATGCGGAACTGTACCCGCAGTACACATGAAGTTTGTGTCTGGTTTACATGTGCCTCAAATACATTGCAGCTCTGTGGATTTTACAAAATGAAATTCCCCACATGATCTGTAGAATTTATTTGGTTCAATAAAATTCAAACCATCATTTCATATAAAAAGTGCCAGAATTAACATGTTTACTTCTGTAATGTTTGTGGAAGATTTACATCCAAAGTTCAAAGGGAAAAATATATAAAATTACAAAACTTGTGTATTCTTTACACTTTGGCTGTTGTGTTTGTAATCAGGACAAACCATGGGCTGCTCACCAGTGTTGTCACCTGTACAACGAACCTTAGGTTGTGGTTGTAGGAAAAACTCAAATCATTGTCATTCGCTCCATCAATGTTGTGGAGAACAAGCGAATTTAATGTCTGCAGATTATTGCATGAATATGCAAATTCCATTTTTAACTTGATCTCACCTCATATGAAGCAAGCTCATATAATTTTGTAGAAATATAATTGGACTGATGATGTGAAAAGTAGTAAAGGATTATGTTCATTTCAAATACTAAATATGTTTACATCTTTGAACTTCGCATGCTAGAAACTGTTTATAATAATTTTCAAAATCAGCATGATCGTTTTCTTTGCAATCACCTATTTTCATCCTGGAGGTATGAATTTTCTTTTTCTTTTTTCTCCCCCTAGTGTAATTAATTATTAACTCTTCACTCAGCTCAGTGTATGATGAATGGGAAAGCAATGAAAGGCTTAGATTACATGGCCATGCTATGACTACACTGTACAAGAGTACATGAGTACAGAAGCAGATACTGCATACCTCCTTATCTTATCTTATCTTATATATGATAATGAAGGTACAAGACTATTGGTCTGTGAAAAAGTTTTCTTGAAAGGGAAAGAAAAAACCTAAATGACTTTACATGATATAGAACTAGAATAAAAAATGAATCTTCATTTATAACTTGGATATTAATTGATAATAATAGATTTATGCTATGATTATGTAAAAATATAATCTCTGAAAGTCCCTATTCATTCTTGTAATATTCTGGGGGGAAATGGTTTCTAGGCCACTCACTCTATTAGAAGTGATTTGAACAATTTTGTCACTAAAAAGATTTCTAGTGCTCTTGTACATGTGTGTACTTGTACATGAATGGGACATCCAAACCCATTCTTCTTCTGTTAATACCCATCTTTGGTATTAATAGTAAGAGTATTTGATGATGGTGATAGACGAAAATAAGATGAGAAAGAAGACAATAACAATTACAATGAGGGAAAAAGAAAAGGAGAAAAAAGAACTGATGATAAAAGGATAAAAAGGAAAAGTAAAGGAAAGAGGGAAAAGAAAAAAGAATACAAAGAAAAATCGCAAACAACAAAATAAATTAAAAATTCAATGATACACCGCTAATTTATCTTGTGAATATCAAACTATCTGTTTTTTAAAATGGGGCATGATTTTAATTAGTGATTACAGAAGATATTTCCTCTGACTCATCTATATTTACTCTCCATGAAACTTCAAATCTCACAAAAAATGTGACATTAAAAAAGAGTAAACTATACACTTCATTCAATATTTTGAGGAGTATAAAGGATGGAAACTAAAGAATTCTTCTGAGCTCAAAATACTTTGGAGGAAAAAAGACCATTGACATCTGTCCTACATCAGATTTACTTATGATCATGAAATAAAGAACATTACTGAAACTTACCCAAATTTTGCTGTTTCAGGTTCCAATTCCAGAAGTTCTCTAATAGGTGATTTTGGAACATTTGTACTAAATTGTTCTGAAAAGAAGCAATTGGTTTTAGTTATAAATATTTCATCTTCACATAAAATTTGATAACCATCACAAAAATTAGTACCTATTTCTCCTTTCATCATTCTGTAATAAACTCTCCAAACAGCATCCAATGACATATTACTATCCAGAAATATGGCTCCCGCTACAGACTCAAAAACATCACCTAAAGCCTTAGGAACTTCCACATCTTCTGCTTCCTCGCATTCTTCTTCTTCAATAAGATAATACTGAAAAAATAAAAAGGTATTTTAATACAAAACTTTCAGCAGAGCTCAGATTTGAAGAATTTAATTCAAATTCTAAATTTATCAGATTTGATTAATACATTTTTATTTCTTGGGAGGTGGCGGTGATCTACCTCTGCTGGATGGTGAAATCTAGTGCCAACCTACCTATTGGCTACCAGGATTTTCCCCAACCACGTATCTTCCATCAGCGGGGCACCACCCCAGCAGGGACAAGTTCTACGCTCCTGACCAGTCTCCCAGCAAGTGTGGTAGTGTAGCGCATGTAAGCATGTAAGTGAAAGGGTTTGTCGGGGATGAGAACAGGACAAGGAAAGGGAAAGAGACTGTGAGCACTTCATGACCCTTTTAGTTTGGGTACTGTTCCTGCATTCACCTGGTATCAATCGGAGAAGCCTCAGAAAACTACCTATCAAGGCAGCTAGCTGCTAGAATTCTCCTCCAGACACCATTAGAATTTGACCTAGCTCTCTAGCTAGTGTCGAAAATCCTGCCTCTGTCAGGACTTGAACTTAGGATCTCCCTGTCAGAGGCATGACACCCGTTATACCCTGAACCACCTCTCCAGGTAATTTGAATAATTTGCAAGCTCTTTCATTGTATGAATTTTCTTAAAGAAATTTTTTTGTAACAATGTTCCCCAAAATGTGCATTTGTTTGAAGAAAAGGTTTCTTTAGGAGCTAAACAAGTAAAAGGAGTTGCAGCTATTAGTACTTATGTACATCCAAGTAAACAAGAGTTTCTCACAGGCCACTTGTTTCACTATGGAATTTAGTAGATTTTTGTGGTTTTGATAAACAGGCTGTGCTAACAACTTGAAAATGAAATTGGGGGATAGCATTTTTCTGAAGGAATTCAGAGATTTGAATGAAACTTTGATACCAGCTTTGTGTATATTGTGTGCGACTTTTTTTGAAAGTGTTATAAAATAAGGGAAGCACATGTACTTGTCTGGTGTTTTTTGTAGAGTGTAGTGTACATTTTTTGTTTCTGTTTGTGTATTTTGTGGCATAGTATGTTGTTAATGAGCTCTGTGCTTAACTGTTTGACACTACACAATCCATTGCTAAATCAAACAGATCTTTTAGAAAAAAGCAGCGTCTATTCACCACATTGCCATGACAGCGAAGCCAAACATATTGATTAAACAGGCAGAACTTTTAACTCTAGAATTAAAGAACATATACACACTTGGAAACACAGTTCCTGTAAATCTCACTTTGCCAATCATACTCCAGACAGCACCCAGGCCATTAACCCTCCTCCACCCTACAGTGGGGTATTGAAGTCCCTTGGCACATCTGAACCCACGTAGTCATTTTGTGGCTTCCGTACAATAGGTAAGAAACGGTTCAACATACATTTCATGTTTTCTGTTACAAAAATTTCAAGTTATAAATTATTAGTAATCTATTTATCCTAATTTTTGTATTTTGACTCATATTTTAATGTTTTTTATATTCCTTTAACTAGAGAACTGATGACGATGGCTAAGCAATAGAAAGCTCTTGTAATAAACTATATTGTTGGCACTGTCAACTAATAATATTTTTTCATTTATAATCTCTGTTGAAATCTAAGAAAATTATGTTTAAGTTGTTAAGTACAGAAGTTGAGAGAGAAAAAAGGAAAGGAATCAATTCACTTTATGCATAAAAATCCAGAATTTCATTTTACATTCTGTCCCTACTAGGTACTTTACACGGTAAAGAGAAAATTTTCAAAAGCAGCAGCCAAGATCAGTGACTTTTCGAAAGAAAAAATCATATTGTGGGGGTCTGGTAATGAAAACTAGGATTAACCTCATTTCTTATACATCCAATTATACAATAACAATAATAACAATACAATATCCAACCAAATTTGAAACAGTTTAATAAATTTTATGTTTCCATCTTTCTGTATCATCTATTACAAGTATCATCTTCGTTTATTATTTTTCCATCAATATATTTATTATTTCTTGTTTCCATGATACAGGTGGTCTTCCTCGCTTTTGTTTTCCAAATGGTTCACAATGAAAAACTAATTTTAGTAATCTCCAATCTTCCATTCTTTAGATACGGCCAAAACCAGGTTAGTTGCTTTTTACGAATATACTCTATAGTAGAATGTAATACACTCATATTTTTTCTTCTAACTATTTAATTTCTAATTTTGTTCCTTTTTGAAATTTTTGACGATCTTCTACAATAATCCATTTCTATTGCTAATAATTTTCCTTTCAACTGTGACTTTAGTATCCAAACATCTGATCAACAAGCCACGATACTTCCAATTATAGTTTTAAATATTTTAATTTTGGTCTCTTTTGTGATACATTTATCCCATAAAATACTACTTAAAATTGAAATAGTCATTTTTCCTGAATTAATTTTTTACCGAATTTCTTCAAACTGTTTCCTATTATTTGTAATTTTAACTCCTAAATCCTTACATTGTATGGTATGTATAATTTTCCCCATTTCTTCTTCTAAAAACATCTTTCCTATTGTCTCCAATTACCATTGTATACAAATTGTACAATTACTACTGTATTTTGTTTTCTTCATATTAACTGGCAGATCCAACATCTTATATTCTTGTATTAATTTTGTCAAATTCTGAATTGTCCAAATCTTGTGCTATTATCATCTGATCACCAGCAAATTGAAAAATATAAATTGTGTCATTTACTGGTAAACCCATTTTATTACACTTTTTCTTCCAAATTTTCAATATAAACTAAACAGCGAGTTTGAAACTGATATTTTAATTTTTAGGGAGTACTTTTACATTAACTCTCCAATAAATTTTCAAAATTTTCTGAAAAATTGTTTTAAATTTTTGATAAAACTTCATCCTTGGGTAGCATACAGGAAGATTTAAAAAATGGCACGAAATCTCTAAATTTGTTGAAAATGTCAGACATTCAAAATTTTTGGGCTTCTTCCTACAAGAATATTAAAGATTTTTTCCTTAATGGAATCCATGACGCACTGCCAAAGAAAATTTTTTCCTTTATGAAATCTGTTGTTCAAAACTAGATCTTCAAATAAGGTCATGTACAACAATTTGTAAATACGAGTAGTTTTAGTGTAATTTTGCATTACCGGGACTTCAATAATTCTATTTCCTGAAACAAATTTCCCTGACTTTTCCAGGTTTTCCTGAGTATTTTCAAAGGATTCAATGATAAGATTTGAAGAGTATTACACATTACATAAAAAAATATTAAAGTAAGACTGAAACTGTTCTGCCAGCTTTGATGTCACCATGATGAAGTACAAATTAAGCAAAAACACACAAATCAGAATTAAGCAAAAAACACTGCTGTACTATTTTTTAAAGAATAATATCAAGTTTTACAACATCTCAACACTTTCCATGACTTCCAATGATTCTTCCACAAATTCTCTGACTTTCCCATGAAATTCCCTGAATTTTCCATGTTTTCTAGAAGGTGGCCACCCTGGTGAAATATAGTCAATTTTTAAACAATTATTTTCTCAAAAATGGCACTAACAATTCACGCTTGAAAAAAGGTGGTGCAGGTCTAATTTTTGGCAAATTCACTGTATTTTTGAAGATTGCAAAAAACTTATCATTGATGATAGAGAGTTAAAAAAAATATTAAAAAAAAAAAAAAAAAAAAAAAACCTCCGAAAACTGCAAACATTGGAAATCATGCAAGAAAGTATGTGCTGTTGTAACTCCACTCATGAAACATCTTTCATGCAGATATTTCATCCAATTGCTTGATGTAGACACCACAAATTTTAACATCCAAGATATCTAAAATTTCTTATTTCCCACCTCCTCGCTGATGGTATGTCCATTTTCTTCTTGTATTCGAACAAATCTATCCACAACATCATTAAGACCAGGTGATAAATGTCTGAAAAATTTATGGAATCCATGACGCACTGCCAGAGATGCAAAAATGGTATTATTCACTAAAGCAGACCGAAGATCTGTCAATGCTCCTGGTGAATGTTGCCGTGAATCTTCATAGAGATGTCTGGTAATTAAGTAGTCTGTGAGCAATGAATATTCTCTTAGAAAAGTGCCAAATTATTTACCACATTGATATAATTTACAATGGAAGAACCTTACCCAGCACAGCATCACCTAGAAACTCTAAACGTTGGTAACAGTCTGTAAGTCGATTTGGTGAATATGAAGCATGTGTCAGAGCTTGTAATAAGTAACTACGATCTCGAAATCTGTATCCAATGCGTTTCTCAAATGCTTCATAACCATCCAAGAGTTTATTTAACTCTCCTTCTGGATCAGACACATGACGCAAAAGTGGAGACCGTGGAGCTTTTAAACTTCCATACTGCACCTACAAGTGAAAATAATCTCAGAATAATAATCAAACAAAGAAAGGCTTTAAGGATGCACAACTTTCAAAGACAACATATTCCTGAATATAAAATTACTTATCTCCCTGAATTTTTCATTTAAATATTTCATAGATTAAGTCTAAGACAGATTGCTTTCTCTTTAGAGAAACTTAAATACTGATGTTGCAAAGGTGATAATACACCACCTACTTAATAATATTTGTGGGTGATTTTTTGATATCCACTGCAGATGTGCCAAGTGATACTGAACAATATTTTTGAATGGGTTGGCAAAGAATAAATCCCTAATAAAAGATACTGAAGTAAGTGAAAATGAAAGAAAATTGTGACTAAGATTTTATTGAGGTACAGGAATATGAATTCACAGTTCACAACTCCATTACAGGCATTAATGTGAATTTCAAGTTTATGGTTGTTAAAGCAAACAACAGTGCATGAATAAGAGATCAATTTAAGAAACGTGATAATTTTTCCAGAGATCCGCTTTGCTAAAAACACTGTGGAGCAGAATTATCCATTCTGCTTAAAAATCTCCAACCGACATCAGAACTTAACTCAAGTCATAAACATTAAAACATTGTTATGGTATAATTAAGTATCTATTAATCAAGAATACAAGACTACCTGTTTCCACACTACATTTCCATCTTCTTCCGTTTTAACTTCTGGCAAACTGCCAACTTTCCTATTTTCACCAGAGTGTTGAGATAAGGTTACTTCTTCTTTAGGTAAAACGCAAATTCCTAACCAAGCCATAAAAAGAAGGGCCCCTCTTGGACCACAAGCTATAAGGTAGGCTCCAATAAGAGCTTCCACACAATCTGCCACACTTTTATCTGGAATGCTATGCTGAGTTATCAGATTGTATGGAATGAAACAGGGAAGACTTTCCACTGATGTTCCTGAAAAAGTATCACATTCTTGGCTTAAAAGAGCAGCATATCAGTGAAACACTACTCATTTCGACATACTGGTTCCTGGGAGAAGTGTCTTATTCAGAGAGGTGTTAATTACAGTAAGGTGCCAAATACAGTTTGCTGTAATATCGGTTTCCAGGAAAAGGTGCCCTCTGAACAGGAGAATAAAAAGTAAAGGAACCATGGAATATGATAACACTTATAAATGGTGTATTATTAACACATGAAGAAATGCAACTCCAGAAGAATCATAAAACACACAAAACTTATTAATGCCATTAAAATATTTCTAGTTAAAATTAAATCTGTACCTCCATGCTGAATTTAATTTACATAATTACTAGTGTTTAATAACTAGCATTCAGAATAATTCATACAAAATATTCATAGGCATTGTGAAACATCGAAATAATTTTAAATCCTTTATCTCTGATGTGAAATTCAGAAAATAAAACTGAAGGTAAACTTTGGTACAAAAAACAAGTAATGCAAAACTTCGATTAGTAACTGTCATGAATTTAAATGTTTTGGAGAGATCCACTTACAAAAATTGCAGCTGTCCATTTACCTATTAAAGGACAATATTAAGAACTACCATTAATTTCGTTTGTTTTGAATTTTTCACAACTGTTGACATTGAGCTCTTCAAACTTCCTGGCAGCATTGTCATAAGATACTTGAAAGACAAGGTTGTTATTATTCACTTGGGAGTTTCGTTATTATTAACAAGACTGAGAGTCAATTTAAGGGAGTTCTGTAGAAAAACATCAGCTGCAGAGGGAGTACATTGTGAAGAACTTTCATGAAACTCAAATGAAAATAGAAGACAATTATAATGGAAAATTATGGATTAATGAAAGAATGATAACTATCAGAATAAAAATATACAGAGGGCCCCTAACATAGTGTCAGAAGAAGGTAAAAAAGAACAGAAGTTTTTTTATGAACAACTACAAGTGAAAACAAACAAGAAAAATAATGTGGGGGATTTTAACGCATACGCATTGGTATGTAGCATACCAATACAAGAAATAATGTGAAATTGCGGAGAAAATCTAAATTCAAATGGTCAAGAACTTCATCAATTTGCTATCCTAAATCACTTAAAAGTGTCAAATATCTTTCTTAGGAAATGAGTTATTCACAAGTACACATGGACAGCTTGAGGACGTAGATAAATTATAATCGACTACTTTCCAATTAATGATAAATTGAGACCACAAATGAAAGTACTCAAACAATGTGATATTGGTTCAGACCATTATATACTGCCAGCAGAATTCAGTCTTTTGGCAAAATCAAAAAAACTAAGAACCAGATAAAGTGATGCAAGAAGAAATGTATAAAGTGCAGCTAGTCCATGATGAAACTGTTAAATTACTATAGTAGCAAAGACTTCAGCAATACCTCCTAATGCCCCATCTAATAGAATGTTAGAAAAGGAATGGCAAAATATTCTCAAATGTATAGATAAAGCTGCACATGACGTGTTGGGAAAGAAGAAGAAAATAAAGAGTAGAAAAGGCCTATAAATTTGGAATAAAGAAATTGTAGAAGTTGTCAAAGTTAAACAAACCACATATTTGCAATGGATACAAAAAAATGTTGATAAAACAAGACACGTTTATAAAGAGAAATGTAAGTATAAGAATGGGAAGGACTACCAGACGGGTACTGTTAGTCCTGAAGTTAGTACTGTAGGAACAACTAACAGAAGGGTACAGAATGATACAACTGACAAATTTCTAAGGTCCTTCAAGAGGTAACTTCTCCTGTTCAACCCTTGCCTTTCTTCTCCAGCATAACAATGTGCAAATAAGATATTTTCATACTAGTACAATTATTATTATTATTATTGTTATTATTATTATTATTATTATTATTATTATATGACAGGTTATAACAGTGCAGGAACAGACCAAATTGCATTATCTCCTTAATTCATTTCAATTCTTAATATATTTTCAACCTTTCGAACTTACACCTAAGACATGTAGAATTGAAGTTCATTTAATTAATAGAGAAAATATAACGATCACAAAAGAAGATGTTAAAAACTGTTCAAAACATATTATATCTTGTCAGAAGTTAATACATTTTGATGGGTTGCTCCTTGATACATAGATATGTATTGAGGAGCAACAGAATAGGAATTGTTTTGGGAATTCCATTAAAAATAAAATAGCAAAAAATAAATCATGCATTTGATCGAAAATAATACCTTCAGGAGCTGTAAGAAGAGCAGAAGCAACAGTAGGATGCGTCATTTCCTCTCCTTCAGTAATAGCTCGCAACTGCTCTCCTCTTTCTCGTACTAGAGCACATATCTCATCTCGTGTCATTTCCCGTAAAGCAGGTAAATCAGCCCTGTTCCAATGACTCGCAGGAACTCCAGCTTCAATGAGGGCTTGCTCAAGCTCACGAGGAACATAGTAGCAAGGAGGCAGCCAATTGTCATGTGGCTCAAATTTGGTTGCAATCATGCTCTCGCCAAAAACTTTACGACGTCCTAACCGGTACAAATTTAAGTTGCTAACCTACGCCACAAAGAGATATAATTATTGTGCAGCTTATCTACAATTTTTGTAATATTTTAGTCACCAGATGTGAAAGCTTACATTTGGTTTATAATCTTTTAGTTGGTTAAATCAACTACATACATGAAGTTTGCTTACAGATCTAAAGGGATTATAATGCATATGTACTAAAATTAACTTTTTAGAAAATAGTAATACTTGAAAAGATATAAATCTTATCTCCTACATTCAAAAATTTATGGTTTTCATCATTCCAACAAATCTGTCTGTGTTTTAACACTTAGCCATGCCCTCAAGATTAAAGGGATGGCATTTACTCGAAAAATGTCATGCCAATAATAATGCACGATTGCTTTTCATGATGCTTTGCACACAGGAGTGGACCATGCACGTGTAGGGTTTCAGCTCAACCACAGCAAAAATTACTATCTAGTATAACAGAACCTCTGCAAAATTTTCATTTTACCATTTTGTTATAAATAATGCAAATGCAATATCTGTAAATGTACAAAATATGATATTTGTTTAATTAAATAATAATTATTCAAGTTACAATATTTTCAAATGTAAATTTTAAAAAAATCTTTTAAAAAAATGTACAATTTTTTGAAAATATAAGTAGTTTTGGCGCAATTTTTATGCAAAATACTGGCAATAAATAAATAAATCAGATAGACAATCTTTTTTAATGAATTGGGGTGTTATCTCAGTCCAGGCAGGACACACATTAGCAGGTTCAAAAATTCTTTCACAATTTCTTTACCCTTACAAATAACATGAAAAGGTATGTGTTGTAGTCCCGCTAATTGGTTAATGTGGTAGAATGTTAAAACAAGAAATGTATAACAAAATAAAATATCTCAATACTATATTTGATTAGTATAAATTCTTTCAAATACAACACCCCTTAATTGCCCAAATCATTTGTTAGAAACAAATTTTAAGATTCTATGTATTCTTTTTCAGGTATTCATTTGAATACAACATGCAAATAAAGATTAATTTATATTCAAATTAAGAAGAATCTTGTTTGCACATTCCCTGTTATGTTTTCACTTATAGCATAGCTTACTGACTTTTAAGTCCAGGTCCCAATTCCATTAAGTTATTTGTTTATCAATCTTGGTTAGCACGTTCAGAATTTGAGAGTTCCATGATTCAAGTGTTTTCTGGTGCAGCATCATGATCTTCAATCTGTGATATTTTCTGAGTACTCTGGGTGGTTAAGTGTACCATAGAGTATAGAGAGTTACTTTCAGAGTATTGTTGGTCTGTTTCATTACAAACCCAGAACCTGAGACGTGGTGCGTTTATCCTCTGCCATCTTTAATCTTTGTGTTTAAATCCATGCATGTTCTCATTTCGTTGTTTTTGAAAGCGAGTCTGTGGTTAAGGGAGGGGGTGATATTTCAATGGAAGGACCATTATATCAAATCTCATGCTCGTTTTCTGATACAAATGATTTTCATTATATGAGAGTGAAATTTCTTGATCAGATACATAACACTCATTGGTTTCATTCAAAATTCAACTTTTGTTGAAATGGAGGGGAAGAAGGTATTCTGGAGCTCAAGAAAATGTGCGAATAAAGTACGTGTTTCATTAACTTCGAGAGCCTAAGGTGGTTAAGTTTTTTCTGTTAATTTGCTATTATTAAGGTTTGTGAATTATTTTCATGTAATTTTGTTTTTATCTATTTGGTTTTTATTTGCAATTAAATAAGTTTGTCTCATGTGTATTTGTGCATTATTCGATGGTACATTAGCTCCATTCCCTTTCGTATTGTTTTTAAAAACGGAATATCAAAATGAAAATAAAACATTTATGTGTTTTTCAGTATCACTTTGTCCCACTTTCAACCTCAATAATTTACTGTCACCAGAAACACATGAATGAGATTATTCCACTGCAATATTCTAAACAATTTATACTATACAAAAATTCTTGATTACTATACTTTTTTAGAAAATTAAATAAACCAGTATGAAATAAAATAAAATAATTTGAGATATTTACCTGCTTGGACCTCAAGTGGCTCAGCTTCCCTTCATGGATATTATCATATGTGCAATATAAGTATGTGGTGATGGCATACTTCAGAAATGAATCTCCAATTGTTTCTAGGCGTTCTAAGTTAATCCCATCATTGGCATTTGACATTGTGAGAGCCTGAAGTATGATACTGGGGCTTGGACCTGCATGACCATTCAAATCTGGTTGGGCATCAAAACTGAACTTGCTAATTATATCAGTTTCTTCATCTCCTCCTTCCCATTCATCCATTTCCATTAAATCCTCAGAATCGGAGCCAAGGGGATCTGTTCTAGAAGTCCGAGACATTTCGTCTTCTGAAATTCCACTGTCTGCATTAGGTTGCTTTTGATCATATCCCACAGATTTCAGTGACTTAAAGATAATAAACTCTCCAGCAATGAAATCTGCTTCTTGATTGTGAGTCAAAGGCTGTGTCAAGTCAATGTGACGTCGATCAAGTTTCTGAGGCATTACTTCTACAAAAACACTTGGAACTTGTGTACCCTGAGCAGACTTCCTAGCAATAGTGAGAGATTCATTCTTATTAAGTAAAATTCCACTATTATGAATCAGCTCTTCATTAGCCTTCGTAGCATTTTCAAACTGCTGTTGGTATTTCAGAGTCAAATCTTCTAGTTCTTCATCTTCATCTTCGTCTTTACTTTTCTCATCCCAGTCCCAAGGAATATCACTTTCCATGCCATTTGCTTCCGAAGACCTCACAGCATTTCGACGTTCTCGCTTTTGAGCTTCCTGTTCATCTTCAACAGCTTCTGCCACATTGTCACTCTTAAATTCAATTCGCAAACCAGATGTGCCTTGCAAATCACTGCTGTCAGACTGGTCAAAATCATTGCCTTGCTCACTGTACGAATCATCACTTTCAAAGCCATCCAATTCTTGCTCCATGCCCCCAAAACCTCCTCCCATTCCCCCAAAACCCATCCAACTACTAGGAGATCCGTAACGAACATAGTCCTTTCGTCGAGCACAAATACCTGTCCCCCAATCGCTGCCTCCTGCATGCAACTGCATAAGTTCATCGTCTTCACCAAGAAGAGTCAAGTTTGACGGAAGTGCTACATTGGGATCAAAATCATCTATAGGCAAATCAAAAGTCTTAGGTTGTTGGTTAGCCATTTCATTAGACCATGTTCCTATTTCCATCCAATCACCCTGAAGTTTCTTCTCTTCTTCTGTAAGTATTTCATTAGCAGACTTTTGCTTTTGATCTTTATCTTCTTCTCCACTGTTATCCTCATTGACAGCACCGTCTTGCTTTTCTACTTTGTCCTTAATATTATCATCATGTGCTTTTATACCGTTTTCATCGTTGCTACTTTCATTTGGTTCTCCTTTCTCTTTAAGTGCATTTTTTGCAGCATTTTCTTTAGATTTCTTTAAAACATCAGCTAAACTCCAACCAAAATCTAATGGTAGCCACTCAAAATCTGAAAATAAAACAAATGTGCATGAAATAAATTTCTAATAACTGTACTACTTTAAGGAAATAAGTTTTTAAACCCTTGTTTACCATTTGATAGTTGTTGCCTTCCCAAACCAACGCTAGCAGCTACTTGACAACGAATTTGGTCAGCAAGCAATAAAGCATTGACCCTGTAGAGTACACATGGCAAACACACTGCTTTTCGCCACAAAGATGCTGGAAATGGATGGACAGTACACAATTCAGGAACTAATATCTGCTTTTGCTCCAAGTTTTCACGTTTAGCTCTCTTAGTTTCCTCACTGCTTGTAGGTAATGCTACACCTTTCCTATTCACATACCTGTCCCAAAAGAATAAGGAAAAAATTAGAATGTGAAGAATGATTTTTAAACTACACTTACAAGAGACCTGACAGACCTCTTCGTTGGCATAGGAAAAATTGATGGAGAAAATACATTGAACAAAATTACCCCTTCTGTTTTACCAAAAAGCCAGAGCACTTTTCCTTCAAAAGAAACTTCATCCTTCTATTGGAGACCAACAATTATTACCTGTAAGTCATTAAAGTGTGATACAAACACCCAAACATCAATGAGTGGATCAGCACAAGTTGTTTATATCAAAAGATATGGCAGAATCAGCTGCTGGGATGGGATAGTGCACTTTACAAATTTGTCGCCATTCTCTACAAATCGGCCTCCATGATTCTCTGGAAATATGTCCTCCCCTCTACAAACAGGCACCCTCACTTTAGACATTAACTTAGTGTTTTGTGCCACATTTAGTGTAATATTGAAGAATGCAATCAATTTCAATTTTTCATTGACTACTACTGTAACATAAACCACTTCCAAAAGAGGTTTGTTACAAAACAAACTTACAAGGGGACAGAAACATTAATACTTCTAATCATATTGGCCCTATCATTCCTGCTGGCTATATAAAAAAATCCTAAAATTGCAAGAAATGTATCTGTTACATTCTTTCATGCCATCTTAAAACACTCTTGAAAGAATTTAAATTAATCAAAAATTAAACCAACAATATCATCTAAAAATGTATACAAAAAATACTTTTTAGAATGGAAAATGAAAACAATCATTTTCAAGACTTTTTAAAGCTCAGGTTTTTACCTTGGAGTTAAAAAATTCAATCTGGCAGATGTATGATCTACATCAAGCAGTGGTTGTTTACTATTTTGTATTTGAATATTGTATTTCTTGAAATAGTATTCATCAAATGTTTTATATTCCGAGCCAGGGAAAGATGACTTGGGATTGAGATGTCCACATATTTCAGCAACATAGAAATACTGAAAAAACAAACCTTGTCAGTTACTTCTGAAACTTTCCAAATTTGTTAATAAAATTCATGCAAAATAAATATGGAATTTACTTGTGGTTGATCCTGATTACGATACCAAGGCATAATAACAGCATCATGATATTTAACAGGATCAAAGGCAAAATTTGCACGTTCTTCTTGAGGTACGGGTCTTGGACGCAAATCTCTATTTTCATAAATCCGATCCAGAAAGTCCCAATCAACTTCGGCTGGACTGTCTTTGTCCTCTAGGAAGAAAATAAAACAAATGTAGAAACTAACCAAACAGTACTTCTACAAAGTTACCTGAATGTCTACATATAAATAAATAAATATACCTTTCTTTGTAGGAATGATGAAGTAGGAATTTTCAGAAGCCTGTGGATCGAACATCATCAGATACTTTTGAAGCCTTAAAACACTTGTAAAAGTGTAATTCAAGAAAGCTACAATCTTTTCAATTTTCTCTTCAGTCAACAAAACTTGAGTTTCTGTAAGTTCAAGTTTGACTCTGACTTCTCCCGAACGAGTGAAAATAGGAAATGGGCAAATCTAAAAACAAAGCAACACAAACGTATTACATAACATATTCATTATTTGAGAAGTATAAACTTTGATGCAAATATCAAATACATTTCAGAATTAAAATGATTGATGCAAATCTTAAACTTGTAACAGCACCTGACTAAAAATTCCTGGGTGGTTTATGTAGACAGATTGGTATTACTTGTAGATTATTAATGTTGAGAATCATTAATAGATAAAAATTATTTTTGTACAAGAAATGTTCATTATATCCAACATAAACAATATGGATTTTAGATTTTCGCTTTATTAATTGTCTTAAAGATAATTTACATTCTACTTTTTACTTTAAACAACTTGCATTGCAACTTAAAAAAAAAAAAAATTATAAAACCAATACAAACAGATGATCAAGAAGAGAGCTGTAATATGAATTTCAGTTCATGCCTTTCCCTATATTTTTTTTTAACTCACCTTAGGAATTTCCTTTAAAGTTAAAATGCCAAATCCTTGCATAGAATCTTCCGGTGGATATATTTTCCTTCCACGTGTATTCTGTTCTTCTGGAAGTGGACATGTCAAAACCATACTGATGTAATACAAAAAGGCAGGTTGCCCTGGAGTTGGTCTGCAGTCAGTTAGGGCATCTGCTATCTGAAATCATCACATTACTGATCAGGTAATTAAGAAAAAGTAGCTTTTAACAAAGATATAATGTACCTATCTGCTGCTTTCATAACAATTAAGATTTTTCAATTTAATTTTTAATTTTTTATTATATTTTATTTAAAGCCACATAAAATTATGTAGTTATTAATGACCACATTGCAATTTTTTATTAATTTAAGTTACTGTACACACAATAACATTACATCATATCATACATGATTGATTCTTTTAGTAATAATATTAAAATTATTACTACATAATAATAAAATTACTAATATGCAGAATTAAAAAAAATGGTATAATTTTTCTAAAAATATTCAGTTTTTTTATTTTTTTCTCTTTTTGGTATTTGAACATTCCAGTATTACATGATGAATGGTGCATGGGGAGATGAAGAAGGTATATATGTTAGGATTTGTTTTCTTAAATACATTTTCATGGGTTAGCAGTGTCCAATTCTCCGTTGCATATTAACAGATTCAGATCTTCTATTACATCTTATATTATTGCTTTAACGAGTTGCTTTTAATTCAAAACTATTACGTCTGAACTGATTAATTTAGTTTGATTATTTTTTTAAATTAACCATTCTGTATTCAAGGAATGTTGGGTGATTTGACTCATTTGAAAGGGATGATGCTGTTTTTATTGTTCTAATCAGCTGGAATTTTGACATGTGAAAGAGAATGGAACAGGAAGGCACTCATGGCACAGAAGCAAAGACACATGTCTTTCACCAAGGAGGTCTGGGTTTGATTCCTGGACAATGTCTTGTGAAATTTTTTCCTACAACCCCTGTGAAGCATCCTAAACCCTCCCCCTATCCTAATTCCTTCCCAATTCAGGCTAATGGGTAGTGACCCAGGAGTGTGTAGTGTAAGAAGCACAAATGCGGTTCTTGCTTGTTATCTGGTGCTCTTGATCGTCTGTGACAAGACTTGACAGATATTATGAATCTTAATGGAGGATTAATGTTGCACTCCTATGCACATATCATTAATCATAACGGAGGATTACTCCTAAGCGCAAAGCATTTAATGCTCGACACAGTCGATACTCAATCTAGACAAAGAGTAACAACTTCAAATCCATCCATCCATAGTTTATTCAGGTGAAATAATTTGAGAGTTCATTGAAATGAAGTCTACACCGATTGGTTCCATATTTTTATTTTGATGGATTCAATGGTGTTTCACTTTAAGTTAGTAAATAAGGCAAAATTTGAATTGCTTGACTTTAGGATTTCAGCTAGGGTAGATTTAATGGCAAAAACTTCAATGTAGAAAACTGGTGACATATCAGGTAATCTATATAATGTGACTTTATCTGGAAATATATTGCACATTCTGTTCCTCATGGTAATTTTGATCCATTGGTATAAATGTAAATGCTGTCTTGGAAAGTGGTTGGTATATTTTGGGATTTGTCATTTTCATGACATATTCTGTCAGTGATGTGCTTTAAGGAGTTCTAATGGTTCAGAGGGAGTTTAAATTCATATACTGGAGGAATATCAGGATAAATTCTTGTTAGTTTGCTCTGAATTTGGATAGATAAGGGTATGATGGTTTTCTGTAAAACTTAATACAAGTGTTCAACAGCAGTTTCATGACCTAAGTGCGAGAGGTGCATTGCACCAGAGCGATAAAAATTAGAATACTTATTTAAAACTTTGAATGAAAGAAAACAAAAGTTGTAATATATAGCAAAGAGCAATACACTTTGGCCCTGCAAATTACTAAACTATGTAGAAGTATAACCATACATTCAAAAAGTTTCATATTTCACCAATCACATGAAATAAACAGAACAATTTATAGAGCGGCATTGTTCTGTCTGTCCTCCTGTCTATCTGTGGCTGATGCTAGCACCTAAGCTGTTCTTAAAAATTGATATTCCCTCATCGAGCTGGAGGAACTTAAAGCCCTATGAGTTAGACGGATATGTCAATTTTTTGCAGTACTTTACATGAAGACACACAATTTCGAAATTTTCTTAAAAATGACTTCAATTTTTTATGGAACATTGTCTTTTGATAGCGAACTCTTAAAAGAAAAGTACAGATTTCATTTTCATTGAAGTTTCAGATTTTTCAAGAATTGCCAAAGTTCAACATTTTTGGTGACTTTCTACAATCGTCTCCTACATTACTTAAGTAGTATACATAACTTTTGCGGTTCGCACATGCAACCAATCTTTATAAATGAGCTCTCTGAAGAAGGAGAATGTCACGAAAACATGATGAATTGCACTTTGACTTTAAAAATATGAAGGATTTGTTTACAAAAACGCATCTAAATATTCATGTCAGCATTATAGGGCCTTAAAAATTAAAATTTTGAGGCCAAAGGTCTCAAAGAAACATTCCTTACACATAGGATAAGATATTCTTGGACATTCTATTAAATTTTTGCTCGTTTGGCACTTATCGATATAACCAATGCCACCTAGATTTCAACCCTTGGTGATGATGGCCGTCATTAGAATTCATGTATCATAAAAGAACTTTGTATAGTGAAAAAGTAATAAACTAACCTGGCCATTTCCTAATATTACCTTGTATATTACACATTTTCACAGTTACAGAAACCAGTGGAGAAAGATCATTTTTAAATTTAAAAATTATTAGTCTGAGAATGATCAACCATGTCACAAGAAATATTAACAGGTCTGGCAATAATACCAATTGAAAGTGAAATCTGCAACAATATTTGTTTATAGATTCATAAAAAAATGCAAGTTTGAAAGTTCAAAAAGTGCCTTATTTTATATTCTACATAGATATTATTTACTATTTAAGAAATCTATAATAACACTATAACTACTAATAAATACTATTTTAAAAACTAAACTTTCTTACTATTAAAAGTATGTAATTAAGGTATTCCCTTTGTAAGTGGCAAAATGTACTTGCACCAGGGCAGCAAATCTGTGCTTGCATCAGGACAGCCCTGATGATCAACACTTGATTTTGGACATTGGGTGTTTTGAGTTTCAGGATACTTTGAGAGCATATGATATACGAAGTTTATCACTATTGTAGGTTAATGGGTCTTCTCTTGATTCAGCCAGAGCTGAATCTTACTATTAGGACTCATACAAAATGGGTAATCCCAAAGGCCAAACCCCAGCAGGTGTTATGAATTACATTTAGTTAATTCCGTATGTTGCCTTTTGTACAGGAAAAAATAATTAAGCAGTAACTTAATTTAATTCTTGTTATTACTTGACATGTGTTTAGTTTTATTTGTTTAGTAATCATTCAGTTGGAACTCCAACTGAATGATTATATAATTTTAATGATATTTAATCTCTTGAGACATTCTGATTTAAATATGAGTTTTCCATTAACGTTTTTCATCAAAGCCTAGGCCTAAGATTTTAACAGAATTAGATCTTTTGAGTACAACATTATATTTGAGACAATAGCATTATTTATAAAAATTATATGTGTGAAGAAATACTTGTACATTTATTTATTTTACTAAAATTATACCATCGGATTTCCTCTTCAATATTTTGAACCCAGAGTTGTTGGCCAAATTGTTCATCTTATTTATTGTTACTTGTTTGATATCTTTGAGTTGTTTAAAGGTTTTTCCTGTGTATGGAATAATGATATCAACAGTACACAGAAATATTCATTTGAGAAGTTTTAAGACTTGTGACTTTGTTTATTGCAATCACAAAAAGGATTACACTTAGAACAGATCAATAAGGTATTCCTTTTTAGACTGAAGTTTCATTTGATAAACTAGCGTTCATTTAAACTTGGATTTTGTAGTTGGTCATAAAGTTTCTGATGAATTTTAAAAGTATACCGTTGATGCCCAGGTTTTTAAGTATCATATATATCATTTATCTTGTGATTATAAATAATTGTAAATTCCTTGTGATAATTGTCATAATTTTGCATTGATGGACATATTGATGTCCATCAAGTGTAATAGATAATTAAACAAACAAATAATGAAGTCAACGAGTATTCAATTTCTTTTAATGGATGAGCATTTTGGTTCAATCTTTTCTTCCTTTACACAGACCTTCATTTCTTTTCTATGATTGTTTCTTTGTTGTTTTCTGTTTGAAACAATGGATAAACAGATTAGCCAGAAGTTAAATCAGGAAATATTGTGTAGGGTTTGGAAAAATTATAGAGAAAGGTTGTTATTTTGTATTTTCCCCAAAAACTGATTATTCAAAGTAAGGAGCTTCAACACGATGATCATCAAAGTGTAAGGACTCCTATTCAATACTCTCAAACAAATATTCTACAAGCGTGGAAAACATTAAGTCAGACATCTCATCCTGGGCTTTTTAAACTCTGCGACTAGCTCCCAAAGATCCTCAAAGCAATTAGTATTTTTATAAAATTGGATTTTAATGACCAAAAGCATTGCTAAAAATGATCAATAAAATGCTCTTAAAATATTTTTAAAATGCCCTAAAAGCAAAGAACAATGACGTAAAAATGTGATCAAAACCAGTTTGGATGAACTCAAGCTGGATATGTTACTCAGGAACCTTAGATTACATACAACAACTGACATTAAAATTTCTGAGGGAAGAAATCGAATAGATTACTCACGAATTCTGTGGAGAATATTTGTTGCATCTTGTAAATGTAATTTGAAGCAAGTACCATTAAAATAATATTAAATCAATGAAATCAGCAAAAATGCATTAAAAATAACAGAAAAGTGTCAAAATTGACTTATTAGCTGAAATCAACAAAAAATGCAAAATATATAAATAAATTATAAAAATGGATCATTTCCTTTTGTCACAACATAAAATTAATTTCTATACTAAACAGCATTGTTCTAAACTGAAAAGAAAAATATGACATTTCATTAAAATCTGCTCCTACTTATGACTTACCCTTTTATAATAGTATTGCCTTCGTTTCGTGGTCCCTGGCCGTGGCTCTGAAGCATCTCGAGCTGCAGCTATTTCTTCCAGCTCCTCGAGCACAATTCCTGACGCCAACTCCTCTTCCTCCTCTGGCACACGAAAGCCCTCTTTCCCTACAGGAAGCAGGTTGTCGTCCAATTCGCGTGCTTTGTGTAGTATCCTGCAGGCCTCCAAAGCTGCAATGCGCCTGGCCAAGACACGAGTAGGCATTGGCAAGCCCTGATCCGGAAAAAAGAAAAGAAAACTGTCACCTCTTTATTCACAAGAACCTAATATTTCCTCTATATACTAAATGATTGATTTGACAATAAATCCTTATGAAGCCTTATTTTAATAATTTTTCTTTCTTTCAAATTACTGCTACCCTTATCAAACATAAATGACAGCTGGTGCACATCATAAAAACACAGTGTACAAGATTTCCCAAAATAATTCTATATTACAGCCCTGAAGAATAAAGAAACATAGGAAGACACAAAATGAAGAGGGAGAAGCAGAAACACTGAAAAGACTAATCCACTAAACCTACAGCAAGCACTTGAGGAACAGACTTTATATAGCAACCAATGAGTTAAAATTGGTTAAATATTCTTGGGGTCACATTTACTAAGAATAAAAACACTAAATTGTATAAATTGCACTCTTAGCCACTTATAAATCAGAAAAAAAGAAGCATCAAATGATAAAAAGTGGCTCTAATTCTCAACTTGGTGGTTTTTGATGACAGCATACAACAGTTTCTATGCTTTCATAATAGTTTTAAAACATTACTAAAATAATGATAGATATAAAACGTAATGCTCTGATAAGTTAAAATCTACAATTTGATTTACCTGCTGAACCCATCACATTAGTTTCTCTTTTGTTTTGCTAATAACCTTTGTTTCATAATCATTTTCCCATTTCTGTTGGACAACATAAAGATCACTTTAAGTTGCCAAAAAATTTTACCCCTAAAATACTTTTTGTTAAAAAAGACTGCCAGATCTGATGCTGACCTACACATCAGCTTGCTGGCTGTTCCCCAGCCAATATCTTCCACCGGCGGGGCACCGCCCCAGATGGGACATGCTCCAAGTTCCTGACTGGTCTCCCGGCATGTGTGGTAGTGTAGTGTAAATATGAGTAAGGGTTGGCGATAGCACAGGGAAGAGGAAAGAAAGATTGCACATGGTCTGTGGCTCATTTGTTAGGTACTGGTCAGGTCTTTGCCTGGTGTTCATCACAGAAATTGTGGAAAACTGCCGATCAGAGCAGCCAGCTGCTAGAATTATTCTCCAGACAGTGGCTGAATTTGACCTAGCTATCTAGTTAGTGCTGAAAATCTCACCACCGTTGGGACTTGAACTCTAGGATTTCCAGGTTGGACACTGCTGTGAAATTAATTGATGCCCGGAGCCAACAATTACGGCCACCAGTCCAAATGTTGAGAAATATGCTTCTTTTTGTGTTCAAAATTGTTTAAAAATCGATTTTTAATATTGTGATATTATGCACATTTGGCGGAAATGATATAAAAAATACATCAATTACCTCCTAAGTGTCCAATATTTATGTAAGTAACAGTGGCTATGCATGTGGCAGTTGTGGTGGCCAAAGAGGTCAGACTCCTTTCGCAGTTATTTTTTTGTAATTCCGATGTATGTATTAACTTTTCAAGTGAATAAAGGTAATTTTTCCAGCACTTAGTAAAATAAGTGTTTTATTTGATACTTCAAACTTAAATAATTCCAATCAATAAATGTCTATTTTTACAAGAATTTCACAATTCATCAATAAACTTAAATAAAAGAGTACATGGAGGATGCACATTAAAATTTGAAAGATGCTTACCACAATATCTTGTTTCACGGGAGAGTTAATTGGAAGTCTTACAGTACAAATGTAAATTGCCTGGTCAGAGCTTCTAACTTTCCTTGTTGAGCACATAGGTGTCAGTCTTGTGAAAGTATCACTGGGTAGTTTTGCACAGTACCTGCAAAAGAGCATTGCTCATAGAAGATACTTGCAAATGAAATGGCTGTAAAAACTATCAAAAACGAATTAAACTAGTTTCAATGTAAATAAGCAATCATGAAATCTAGTAAATACGCAGTGAAACTTCTTTATAACGTTCCTCTATATAATGTTTTCCTCATTGTTATATCAATATTTTCCGGTCCTGACCCAAAGCTCACATTCCCAGTTTTCCTCTTTATAGTTTCCTCTGTCCAGAATTCACGGTCCCTTAAAAACGTTATATAGAAGTTTCACAGCAAACAAAAATAATGTACAAGATTTAATGATTTTACAAAAGTTTTTAAAAAGTCCCCATGTTTCAAACTAGTAAATATTCAAATACTAGTTTAATAATACACACAGGCCATGTTGTTAGCATAATTATTGTAACCCACAATTATCATTGTTAACTTAGAAGACACTGAGGAGGCTATTGCACTACAAGCACAATACATAATGTAGTTTCAATATAGAGCACATTAACTTCAAAACATAACTGCAAAACAAGCACATTTCTAAGAATACTAAAAATAAATTTGAATAGGAAGGAAAAGAAAATTACCTGTTGACTAGAGTGACTGCTGTTGCCATGTTAACAGAGGCATTACTAGGGCTATTGATAGGACTGTATGCCTCAATGCAGTCACTGTATTTATCTGCTTCCTGTTCTTCATCCTCAGGAGGTTCTCGATTGGCACATTTTCTTAACAACATCTATTTGAAGATAAAACAAAAAGAAAACAACTTATCCCACTTAAATAAATATTTATTTAAGTTTTTATTCTCAATTTCAACAAGTCACACAATAAACTAGTGTGATATAATAAGTGCTACAACAGCACTTATTATATCACATTATTTGTAATGGTGGCTAAGCAATACTGTTATACAACATGAACCTGCAACATTCCAATCAGACAGTTTTTTTCCCTGTACTGGGATTCAATCTCAGGTCCTTAACCTGCCAATTCCATTATCCCTACCTAATATCCATTATCTCTAACTCCACCTTCCTAAGGCTTAAAAATATACCTTTGTATTAACAATTTTCAAAAAGTCAGAGATTTTCATTCACATTATTTCAAAATCAGGTTTTAAAAAACAAATTTCATATGAAAAAATCTTTATTATCAATATTGTAGTTTTGATGTTAATTTTTTATTTACAATTTTTTGAAAATACTGAATGTACACTGAAAATGAGCCCTGCACTAGTTTATAAAGGCTCTCGACAAGGAAAAAAACTGAAGAAAATTTTTGGAGGCATTTTCGAGAAAAAAATTTATCAACTGTCTTAATTTCAAGCAACAATTTCACAAAATCTACTTGTTTTTTTAATTGAACATTTTTAGTGCAATTTCAGTACAGAAAAAATATATCACGGATATAGTACTTTTGCAATGTTAATTTTTTGTAATTTTTAGAAAATAGGTACTTATACATCTCATACAAATTGTTGACATAGTTCATACGTAATAATTATGGAAAACATCTAATTTTGCAACACAATTTGATGAAATTGTAAAAATTAATCAAATTATGACGTCTTTCAATTAACTCCCAACCCATGTCTGGGAACCACTCCTCTTGTTTTGTCAATTTGGCAACATGTAAAATATCTCTAGCATCTCTTTCACTTTTAGGTACTCGCGGATGCATATCCTCAGATTTCGGGCTGGGAGAATGAGACAAATTTTAGTTGGAAGACAGACAAAGCACTTATTCTGTCCTTGCTACTCTTCAATGTGTTGCAGTCACTACACTAAAATGAGTAAATGCCTATCTCTTGGCAAATGGTCCTTTGAGCATTTACTCACACGGAAGTTTATTGTCATTTTAAGGAAATAATAATTTATTAATTTTTATTAATTATTTTCAATAACTATTATTTTACTACTTATTAATATTTCATTAAGATTTTATTTGTTTAAAATACAGATTCATTAATAATAACAATAACAACAACAACAACAATAATAATAATAATAATAATAATAATAATAATAATAATAATAATAATAATAATAATAATAATAATACATAACTGTTGAAAATAATGGAAATCTCAAAACTAGTTCCAAATTTTTTTATTTAACTTGGTTCTCACATGGTTTAAAAAACATTTAAGAGAATGGTGCACGTTTCATTTTCATTAAAAACACTAATTTTTTGAAGATTGCAAAAATTCGATTTTTTTTCAACATCTTTCAATACAGCAGATTTTTTATCCTGAATGAAATCTATTCTTAAAAGTGAGGTCTTAAAATAAGATCAGGTACAATTTTTTGTCAATTGAGTAGTTTTCTAGTAATTTTGTGAGAACAATAGGTAATTTTGAAACAATTGTTTTCTCAAAAATAACTCCAGATTTTTCTTCTTCAAATTTCTCCTTGTGTATATCAAAGAATGTAAAAATATTGGTGCTGGTCTCATTTCTGCCAAACACTCTGCATTTGCAAAAAGTTGAGATTTCAAAACTACAAAGTTGCTTCAAACAAAATTTGTTGTAATAAATCAGCGCTTTAAAAAAGGTCATGTTCAATTTTTTCATAAAATTTAGTCATTCTTGCATAATTTCTGCTTGAAATTAATGAAATTTATAAAAAACACATTTTCTAAACTGCTCAAAATTTTATCTTTAAATTTTTTCCATGGATAAAACAAGGGATGCTTAAGAGAAGGGACTCATTTTCATTAGAATTGCAAATTTAGAAAAAATTAAAGAATGTATGAGTTATTGCAGCTCCACCAGATTGATGTTGCCTAACTTACAGCAATCAAAAATCATTTGTTTAATATATACCTATGGAGGTTCTATTACAACTCATTAAACACATAGGTTTCACATTAATACTATCACCAATTTTAAGATATAAGATACATTCAAAATTTGTTCCAAAAAATTACATTTTTCTTCTACATACAGAAAAAAATTGTATAAGTATTAGATATTTAATATGTAAGAATAATTATTAAATAGTTGATATGTATTTATCATATGATTATTAAGTACTAAAAAATTACTGAATCAATTCACGATTATTTGAAAATAATTATTAATGGATGAAATGAAGATATACTTTTCTGAAATTATCAGAAAGTTAATTTGTGATGTTTCTGCCAAATTAAGGCCATTCCCTCTTGAAGGTGATGGCAGTCTTTTTATACTATCCTACAAATGACTTTCGTAGCGTTAAAATAACAAAACATTAAGAGGCATGGAAAGATGGAATGACTTCAAAAAGAAATTTCTGTGAATCTACATGTTCCTGTATCTTCTTGATGCAACATTTCCTTTTTCAACATCAACACAAGATAAACGAAGCATACCTGTTCAATTTCATAATACTGGGCAAGATCATGCACACACTGATTGACATGGTCTTCTGCAACCAGCAGAACAAAGTGGGCATCTTGGGCTCGGGCACGTCCTTTGCACTGCACGTACGAGCGGTATGACAATGGTGGATCAAACAGAATAACCAAGTTACATTTTGGAACATCTATTCCTTCTTCCAGTACTGATGTACCCACCAGAAGATTACATTCTCTCATTCGGAATCTGTGAAGATTATAAAGAAGAAGAAGAAGAACATTGCAGATACACATTCAACAGCAGCTATGTTTAAAAATAAATATGTCAATATGTATTTAAATGATAAAACTGTATGTTAAGTTCAGGAACATGAAAATTCATTAACTTGGTATTTAAAGATAATCAGTGTATATTGTCTGTCAAGATGATAACAATTTTAACTAATCGTTATTAGCATTAAATTAAAATTAACATAGAAATTCCATGAGTGTTAGACATAGAAAAACTCAGCTGATACTCAGAAGAGCCTAAATGATTATTACCAAAGAAACATTTCCCCTCCAAAAAATAGCAATCTTCCTGTTATTTCAATTTGTTTACATCTATGCAATTTTATAAATATTCTTTGCAATAATATCTTAGTTACTCAATATCTTTTGTCAATAACTCTAGAGAAGTTCTCAAAATATAAACCTAGTTGGTTAAAGATCTCTAGAAGGTGAAGTTGTAAAAATTCAAAAGTATGAGAAATGAATAACATTTGAATACATCCCTGATGTTAATTACCTTTTTAAAACTTCCTCCTGTTTTCTGTGTTCAATTTCTGCTTCTCTTGGATCTGTAACCGGGTCTGCTATTTTATCTACAGTATACTGTGCCGCGAGGAAAGAGAAATCTTCATCACATCGTCGAATATCCTATAAAAATAAGACAACAAAACATTAAAAATGTACTACATTCATTATAACAAATTTATTTTATAGCAAATGTATCACAACCAGAATAAGTAACACATTCTTTAAGATTACCAATAAAAGAAAAAAAAACTGAGATCAAATATTCTATTCTATCTTTGGCCCATAAAAAAACTGATTAATGAATGTTCTTCAACCAACAAATTTTGATTTCAACTGACCCAAAGTTACAAATTAAAATAAACTCAACGTTTTTACTTAAAAAAACCTTAGATTAAATAAATTATTTTTAGATAGTACTTCACAGAATTCACAGAAATTCTCAAATTTTTAAATGTCCTAATCAACACAAATTTTAATTTTTAAAATAAAACGTATATTCAACGCAACAACCCTTTGAGCCAAATTAAACACTCTAATTAATGATTTACAGGGGGGCCATCTGGAAAGTTAGTTAATCAGTTCCTTACAAAGAGTATTTTGTGAAAATGATAATTAACAAACATTCTATCTAATTAGCATACAACAATTATATAATATATACGACTATAAAAAAACTATCTAATTTTTACTATGTCTGTTGACCTCTTAGACTATTCAATATTGGACACACAATGTTATGAAAAAACTTTCATTTATTATGGCTGGCATTACCAGATATAATAATGCAGGACTAAAATATTGGATGCATGATGACTTCACATGCATTCACTGAGAAGATTTGTAGAATCTTTAAAAAAAATATTAAAGGAAGCCAGATACTAATTTGTCAGCTTTCTAAAAAGAATAATGTCTTGTTATATAAGCATCTCAAAATTTTCCCATACTTCTAACAACACATCTACAAATTCCCTGATTTTTCCAACTTTTCCAGAGCAATCAAATTCATTGATTTTTCCCAGTTTTCCAGAAAGTGGCCACCATGTCTAAAAAGTCAAAGTAGTGGCATGGGAATTGACTGTCTGCAGCATCGCCAGTTTTTACCAGCAGCGACCAATTTTTGTTACATGTTCATTTGGGGGTTAACAGCAAATCACTGAGAAAGAAATGAAAATTTAGGAAGTTTCGAATACCAAACCAACTGCAGGCAATATTTGTGACCCCACCTCTGTGTGCTTTGTGACCACAAGAAGATCCATTGAATTACACAGAAACATAAATCTTGCTTGGCTAAGATGGATTCTTCTGTCAATGCCATTTAGTGTTTATTGAAGATGGCCAGCAAGCCCCATGCCAGCAGGCACTCTCAAAGAGCAATTTTGAATACTCTGGCAGAAAAACGTGAAACTAAAATTGTAGCTTAGAAGCAAATATGATACAGTAGTGGTACTTATTAGCTGCAAATTTGGGGTGATTAAAAACACAACGCTTGCTAATTAGAATGTGAAAGTTTGTTAAGAAGATAGAAAAAACCTACAACTTAATAGGGTAATGGCAGGACAGTACGATTTTGTTTGTAATTTAGAAAGTTTCATTTATAAGAGAGTTTGTTATTAAAGAGTTTACAGTACACCATATACCAAATTTTTTTAAGGTTAACAATCTTGTAAGAAGCAGCAGTGCCAAGCTTTAATATCTTACTTTGTTCATTCAGTAGACATGACAATGTTTCACTGCAAAGCAAATACAAGCTACTTGTAAAAATATAATTTATGAAAATAGCAAAATTTAACAATTTTAGGCACAAGTTTTAAAACTCAGAACTTACATATCAATGCCAAAATCAACTCACTTACAATCTATTTCCATTAGAATTTTGTACTATCCTCTTTGTTTGTTCACTCACATCAGAGGCAACCAGACGACATAATGTCGCTCAAGAATCTACTGTTATTGCTCATTGCTTTGACATATGTGGCACCTTCACATGACTTAAATGTCAAGCACAAAAATATTGTATTCCCGTTTCAAGAATACAATAATTAGAAATAAATAGAAAACTGTAATAATTAGAACATGCAAGTTAAGATGTTAGTAGTGAAAGAAAATGAACTGTTTGATGATCATAGTATTTGTTAATTCTCTATTCTCACAATAAATTTATATCTGTAATAGTTAATGTTCTTCTAGTGAACAAATTAAGGTTTTTATTGGAGAAATTTAAATTATATGTTATATAAAATTTTGCTTTATAAGCCTCATTACCCATTAGTATTAGTTTCAACTGAATGCTGGAAATCTTACATTTAACAAATGATACAAAATTTTTGCTGTAAATCTCTGTTCTACGAACACAATTCCACACAGGGCATCAGCATCATCTTGCATCAAGTTTCGGTAGTGGCGAAAAGGCATATCGCCATTCTTGCCAGAAGCATCTTCACGAAAGAATCGTCTGTTAAATCTTGGTCCTTTGCCTCTTCCCGTATATCCCCGTGACTGTCCATGGAATGAAGACTCTTGCCGATTCTCTCTCTTTGGACTATTATCTGCAGTTTTGTTAACAGAGGAAGTGCTTTTGGTTGGTGATGCCTCTGCACTATTGCCTAATTTCTTTTCACTGATTCCATTCTTTGTTTCAGAATTTGTTTCAATAGGTTGAGATTTTTCATTTGTCAAATCTTTCTGTCCTTCATCACTATTAATATTAATAAGTTTGTTTGAACAGACTCCATTCATTTGACTAACTTGGTTTACAACTTTTTCTGTTAACAGAATGGATGCAGAATTTGGAATGTGAGAGCAGTTCTTATTATCACAATCTGTATTCTCAAGATCACACACTTTGAGAGCACTTTCATTTGCCAATGTTTTACTTTGACAATCGCTGTTAGAGCAGCTACTAGTTTCACTGTTACAAGTTTCAACCAAGGGAATTTCTTCTGGAAGTGAGTTCACTTCCAGCATAGTTGGTGGAGAAATATTATTTACTACTAATTGCAGAGTTTCTTCAGTACTTGCAGAACATTCTTCTGTTTCAGAAACTAATGTTGACTGATCTTCACATAGGCACTCAGCACAATTTTCTTCTTTCTTTTCCATAATGTCAGATTTACTACTTAAAGAACTAACTTCATCAGCAGCAACTTGTTTATCACTTTTAAAATTGACAGATTCTCCATTACTTGGGAGAGGTTTCGGGTCCTTGCTATCATTTTCTGGGAGACAAGCTACAGAATTTTTAACTTCACGAAGTTGGGCAGGTTTGAACTGCTTCAATACTTCTAGCACTCTAAGAACTTTTGGTGAAGAGAAATTGTAGATTCTGTCACGATCATCATACTCTTGGAAAACATCATCACAGATAGCCCTGCAAAAGAGACAAATATTTATTACCAAAAGAACAAGCAAAACATTACATTAACCTGTCAACCGAGGAATTTTTCAGCATAAAACTTGCTTCAGAATGGAGAATTTGGTATGAAAATGTCATACTCATAACTTCCTATATAATAATGCAAGGATAATGCAATCTTGACCTGCTCACCAGAGTAATGTATTGATTTCCGATCTTGTCCACCCAATACAAAATATATTTATTTCTAAATAATATGTTAATGCCACTGATATGGAGCTCGATATATACTGCATAACTTACTTGGATTGAGATATTTGTGGTTATGAGGGAAATATGAAAACAGTTGAATGATGTTAAGTGTTCTATTCATGGAGGGAATTATGGAAAGGAAATGTGAAAGAACAAACCGTCAACTTAATATCTAGTTAGCCTGAATCATTAAAATTAGGCAAACAACATCATCTTGAATGTACAACAGGCATTACCAAGTGGCAACAAAATGCCTGAAGGCCTTTGACCTGAGGACTTTTTGTCAACACTCAATCATTAGAACCCTTATAACGCCCTTAGTTCATAAATAACTATAATGTGATGATTTATCACAAACCGCCCTCTATCACCCTAAGCATCGCACTTTTCAAAGCAAGATGAGCTATCTTGTCAACCCTGAATACAGAGAAACTTTCATGAGTTACATCACCCCAGAGGTTAATCATCACATGCACTTATCCACATAATCTAAATATGAACATTACATACCTAATTTTTACCATAACAGAAGAGACCATACAAAGAAGTAAGAAATGTCTCTCATATGGTGTTTTCACTTTCAATTTCTCTAGATGAATTAAAAGGACTAATGCTGCTCGATCAGCACACCATGGTCCTGGAAAGACAAAACCAGTTAAATCAAATGTACCGTTTTAATTTAAATTTAAAGTAAAGTTGAAGATGTGAAATTTATAAAAAAAAATTACTGATTAGCAATGGATGCAACCATGATTTTTCTTTGGGTAATGGCTACAGATGAAGTGTCCAGCTAACATAATGCTTTCTTATAAACAGGGCTAGGATTCTGATGACATGTCATCTTTTCATTGGTGCATTCGAGACATTGCTAAATTGTAAATTAATGCTTATAAAGATATATAGGTAATAGATATGTATAATTAACGAATCTTTTTTGTAATTTTTTGCCTTTTTTAAATTTTTAGGTCATTATTTTGGATATTTGTCATTTTTGTCACTTTTACACTTTTTTTTTTTTTTTTCGTGATTTTTGTTAGTGAATGTTTCTTGAATTTTCAATGACAGACTAAAAAAAGTAATTATTGCATAATCAGTTCATGAGAAAATTCACTACTGAAGTGGATCCTGCTGTTCAAACTTTCAAAATTACACGGATCATCGGTAACTTAATCGACCTTTCAAATCTGACAGTTGGAAGATCATTTCCCCCTAAAATAAAGACTATATAAATTAATTTTATTTAAAATTGTAAAATTCATTGAATAAATACACATTTTCATACAAATTTTGGAATATTTTTTCAGAAAAAGGTCACTTCCTCTCTTTTTTTAAGTTATTTCATAGTCATATTCCTCTTATTTTTAGGACATCAGAATCAGAGCCTTGTTTATTAAGAATTTTGCATTTATGTGTAATTTATTTTGCATAATTAAAGATAATTTATTTTATACAATTAAAAAATTGTTTTTATTTGTTTATTTATAACATATTTAAATAAGATATTGAATGACTTTTGTTACTTTAGACAATGAAAAACATCTAAATTATACATATGCACGAACATTGTAGCTATAGTATACCAATATTTACATAATGTGTAAGACAAATGCAGACTTTACAGCATCAACATTTCAGCTTGTGTAAACAGAAATTTAAATAAACATTACATGTACAAATTTATTTAAGTCCAATTAGATCCTTTGGAAATAACCATACCTAGAGTGTGAAGAACGTTCAGAAATTCATCAAATATTTTAATAGGATCAATTTTTGGATCTGGAATCCCTTTGAGCTCTTCTTGAAATTCTTCATCATAAACTTCTGATGGATCATATCGATGATCATTAATAAATGATATCGCATCCTGAACTTGCTGTTCCAGAATGAAGTCCAGTTTCCCAGCAACATGCAAACCATATTCAACTACCACCTCTTTAGGGCGTGCACAATACCTAAAAATTAAAGAACAATGCAATCACAATAAAACCACTAAAAACTGTAATGTTTTTGTTGATAAATATTGTTTTTAAAGTTGGTAAGTTAGTGAGTCACCTGTTACACTATTTCAGGAATGAGTTAACATTTGATCAGTGGCATAGTGTGACAAAATCAAATGGGTAAAGAGCAGCACCAAGACAGGAATTGGCCAAAGGGAGAATTCCCAAATCATTATTCTACAGATAAGACCTTTAATATTATCTAAACTTATTGGCTTCAAAACTCAAAATATTATTTAAAAGAAGTTGAAGTATAACACAACTATACTCAGAACATGGAAGAGCAGTGAGAAATCAGTGTGCTAAATTGCACCTGGGCAAGAAAGACATGTCTATTCCATTGGTTGAATATTTTGATCCAGAAAGTCCCTGTTGAATGTCCTTGCTAAAGAATTTCTTGACAAAGAATTAAACAAGAGAAGATTGATTGGGATGTCTTCCAAGAGGCCCCTCACTTGGGTTTCTACCTTAGCTTGTTGACAGGGCACCCTCTGTACAGCAACTTGACTTCAAAGAGTTAAAGAAAAAGTGCCCAAAAATATACTAAGCGTTCAAAATGTCTTTCCACAGGTGCTGTTTTGTCTCTCCAGTTCTTTTTGTTCCGAATTAGTAATTTTGTACACTGTGTCAGAGGCGGCATGTTTGCTCTCATCCAGACCTGCCTAGTGAGCTGAATCCTGGCATCACGGTCCTCACAATGCCTGAAATATTGCCAGGACCACTTCTTATCACCTCTCCACTTTCTTTCTCACTGTACCACACAGAAATCATAATTTTACTTGCAAATTGAAGTGTACTTGTTATCTGTTCCCAAGAACATCCAGAAAATCTTGCATACCAGGAGAAATAGAAGAAAGTCTTCATTGACTAGAAGCATTAACCCTCCCAGGTTCATTAACTAGTAATATACAATATGAAAACAAAACGGAAGTATAATTTGCCCAGAAGGCTAAGAGAATAGGAACAGGAACAGCTTGAGACCAGAATTTGTTAGACAAACTGCGATCACTTCTCCCGTTACTAACCTTAGATCTCCCAGAACTCTCCCTTAAGGTGACAGGTGACAGTGGTACGCAAGGGACTCTCTTGTACTCATGGCTGCCCTAGATTGTAAGAATACAAACCGATACCTGACAGAGATCAACACAATATTGCCTTTTCCACAAGGAAAAAGGGACACCAATGATGAAGATACTGTCGATAGACTTCCTGAATGCAATGTATAGTAAGGCATGTAAGGCACTCATATGCAATGGATATTACTTAATCCCATCCTTGTATTTTTATCTAATGGGTAAATAGTGTCTATTATATGTCTATGACACTGTATTTGACGTAAACATTTATTTCACAAGTTTTGAGAATACTCACCTTAAAACAGAAACAATGTCACTCGCAGTTTCTGCAGTACTGTGCAAAGAAATCTCTAATCTCCTGATTTCTCCTTCTAAACGTGCAGGGTCACAAGTGTTGTTGAGTAGAGGGGCAGTAAGACCTAAAACTCGTGGCCTCTGACGACATTTGTCAAAATCACGCATAATCTGCAAACAAAAAAGGAAACTCTCACTCACACAAAATACATTCTCCACTTTCTGAAGCAACCAACCATTGGAGATAAGGAATTTCTCTACCTGCTGCACTGGATGGTTCCTAACAGCACGATGGCATTCATCAAGAACAATAAGATTGATATCAACAAACGAAAGAAATCCACATCTGAAAACTTGAAAACAAACTGTGCTTGTCATCACTAGCACCTGCAATCAAATAAATTTATTTTAATAATTATATTTCCCAATAAACATTAAATTAAGAAAGAAGCAATTTATTTCTCCCTACAAGATAGATGCAATATGACAATGACAAACAGAAAGAAACCTTCATATACAATAAAATTTCACTGGAAAAAAAGTCTTTATTAGAGTACAACCAATTAGTATTATTTTTACTAAACAACAGATTATGTTTTTTAGAAGTTCATAAAGTGATACAATAAGAGATCACTGAAACAGCAATAAAACTAACATAGAAAGAATTTGATTCAAAGAATTATATCAAGGAATACGGAATTAGAAAATTTACTCAAGTAGTTAAGTCGTCACCTGTGTAACAAAATATTACCTGATGTGTTTGAAGTTCGGTTTCCCAATCCACTGACCATATTGCTTGTTCTTCTTCAGTATCCAGCACATATTCTCCCACACTCAAATCAGTCAGGTGCCTGATGTACGCAGCCTGCTGGGCGACCAGAGTTGGGGTATCCACCACATAAAGTGTGCGCTTTCCTCCACCACGCCATGGCCTGTTTTGGATGAAAGATATCAAATATCAGCTATTAGTTTTCATAGGATACATGATGTTAGCAATGTCAAGTGCTTGTCAATTTTGTACAATAATGTTTGGGATATGTTCTTGTTTGGTAGATGAAGTTTCTCCACAGGACTCATTCATTTGAGACAAAAATTTGTTCTGAAGGATGCTTAGATACTAGACTTGTTTTTAACTTTAATTATGTCTTGGACAGGACTTTGAACTGACTTATTACTGAAAAATACCATCACAAAATAACATTTCTGTAAACAATTTGATCAATACTACAAAGATTTCATCATCATGAAAGCTTGACATAATTTACCAATTTTGGTATTCTATTTATCATACAAACAATAAAAGAAATATCACTACAAACATTTAAATGAAATTACTTTTATGATTTTCACATCTTCAATTTCACTTCTTACTAATCTTAGTACTCCTTTCTCGTCTTCTGGAAACAAGTATCTTGGACCCTTCGCCTTGACAACTTTATTCTTGCCATTTCATATGTGATTTTACTTTTCTTGTGATTTCTTTGAGATTGCATCTCCTTATCATACAATGTTCTACACACTTGTTTCAGTAGATAAATCACTTACTTTTGAGGCTGATTTCTCATCAAGCATCTGTTTTAACATGTTCTCCTGATTCACTTCCAATCTTGGAACTTATTTTCTTTTTTCATTCACATCTGCTCCTTCATTGAAGATGGTTTACCTCATTTATCAAGTTATTTTATTCTTGTAGATTTCTAAGAAATAATAAATATCTTTGCAATTTGTTCATGAGTGTAGGAGCTTCCTTCCACAAAAATATTTTTGTTACACCTCCTGGTTGGGTGATTAAACACTTTTCCACCCCTCTGATTTTCTCAGTCTAGATATTACAGCAGTGGAAGATAAAATGAAACAGACATTTTGAGTAATATGCAATCAGACACTGTATCTAACAATAGCACTGGCAATTATTGCTGTAGGCTTCCACAATTAGGACAACACATTATGCAGACACAGCTGTCACAATAGAAACTCCACACCTTGCTAGATTAGCATCTACCTTGAACATCAAAATCTAACCAAACTGATCTCAACATCAAGAGTCTCTCAAATGGCATCCCTTGGCCAATGGAGATATTAGCCAATTATATCATCAATGGAAGCGAAGACCCAATTCGAAATAAATACATTGTTCAAAGTTGATCTCATATCACAGCATAAATTAAATTTCAATTTTGCCAAACGTCTACAAGAAGGTGCCCTTTATAATTAGCAACATAATGCGCTAGGTAAATTAAATTTGTTACTCTTAAGAGTGAAAAATATAGTTTTGGAATATGGAAAAAAATGTTCAGTGAAATAATTTGGTCACCTTTGTATTTACATGTTACTCTACAACAAACAAAAAAGGTCATGAGACAAATATTTAACCTCCATTATTCATAGAGAGAGACATAAATTTGCCTGCTGATAAAAGTCGTCAGCTGTTTTGTCTGTTGTAGCACCTGGTACTGCAAGATCTAACAATTAGAAATAGGGCCAAATAGTTTTTCTAAAAATGAGAAAATAACTTTCCAAAATATTGGGAAGGAAATAATTAGCTTTCCATCATATTATAGAAAGGATATTTGAAAAAGTTGAAAGAAACAGGTACTCCAGCATTAGATGATATTAAGAACACAAACGTTTTCTATTAACAGCTTCCATACAAAGAAATGAAGAGAATTAAAGAAAAAGCAAATCTACATGTCAATTGATTAATACGAGAGTATTTCTGTTTCTTTTTCAGGAAGTATAGATTTGTGATATAAATTCTTAAAATCAGAGAAAAACACTGTTTCTTACTTGCGGACAATGCTAGCAAGTTCTTGGATTAGCTTGGTAGCAATAAATATTTTGCCAGCAGCTGATCCCAAGCATACAATGATATTACGCTCTTTAGCAGCATCCAAAAGTTCCACCTGAAAAGTGGAAAGAAAACATTAACATTTCAAGTAAATTGAGGAACAAAACTACAATGACAAATGTTTAACTAACCTGATATTCTCGTGGTGTGAAAGATTTGGTGTATACATTATCATTAAAATGATAGGCCATTAGATTAAAACCTGTGAAATAAGAGAATAATTAAAGAATAAATAACCGGATCTAATATAATCACATGAACTGACACAGACTTCCTTACAAGAAAACGCACCTTACAACAGCACGCTTTAGAAAATATTTCCTACAACACAATATGAATTTTAGAACATGTTTAAAATTAACACTGTTACTCCCTAGTCTTCTTTTCCGTCAAAGTAGCGAAGAAATATTGTGAATACAGGATGCACCTATCACTCTGTCCATACTCAATTCACGTTTCACAAGGATAGTGAGCACTAGATTCGTGGAAAAAAGTAATCGAATTTTTTAGCCAGTTTATGTCAATATATGAAAAAAAGAAACTGAAATATTTTGTCTTTCCTCGCTACGAAAAAAAGTATCAAATACGTAAACACAACACGCCTCACTTTTAGTGGAGGCGACTGGAGACAACTCAAAGCAAGTGCATGCAGTGACGGGTCGGTCAAGGACCGACCTTACCCTGCACGCGAACCACCCGTGATCAATCGGTCTGTGGTCAGGGACCGACCACAGACCGACGGCTCTTGCACTTGCATGCCGGGTGGTTTGCGTATGGCGTGCAGAACATGGTCCCCGGTGTAAGTGAGATTGATTCTCATACACCGTAGAATCTTGGATGAATAGAGTTAATTTATGGCAGTATGGTCCATGATGTTACTATGGATGAATAGTTTTTTCTAAGATGTTGATGCTTAGAATGGATGATGGTGATGCTTAGAATCACCACAATGTAAGAGAATATTTCTTACACCGTGGGCCTGTATTTTGAACGAGCTCGAGTCTCCCGAACGAGCAAGCGATTCACAGGGACTTACACTGTGATACGAACGAACACATGAATATAAAGATTCGGTACATTTCAATAATTGCACGGTTCATTTCTTGCACCGTGGGTAATTGTCTGCCCAAGTGCTGAAAATGGGCAACCTGTAAACATTTTGTAAATAGAGTTTGTGCGAGGAATCTCTGCCGAGGTGTGTGTGTGTGTGTGCGTGCGTGCGTGTGTGTGTGTGTGTGTGTGTTTTAACGGGGGCAGGGGAAAATCTTCTAAAGACACTGCGGGGCCCGCAACCCGCAGCGTGTGGGATTCATAGCCAGCCTATGCCTACCCACTAAAAACCCCTCCCTTTCCTCCTATTCCTTCCCGCGGAACCGCCGTCAGGCATTGCATCGCGAGAAGGAAGGATGGGCTTTTCGCACTTCACCGACATATTACGGAACACTTCTTCGTAACTGCTCCTCGGAGCGGAGCGTCTTCAGGACCTTTGCGGCATAGGTGGCTACCGCACTCCAATACTCTTGCGTCATCAGCATCCTAGTGACGATGGTCTCAGGGGTCACTTCCTCTTGGAGGAGTCTGTGAAGTTCTTCCCTTTCCACTGCGAAGCGTGGACAATGAAAGAACACGTGTTCTACATCTTCAATCACCGGGAAACACCTTGGGCATGAGGAGCTATCGTCCAACCGGAATCGGAGCAGATACTCTCGGTAACATCCATGCCCTGTCAACAACTGAGTTAGATAAAAATCTAATTCTCCATGTTTCCTTTGGATCCACGTCATGATGTCGGGAATGACCCGATATGTTCATCGCCTAGTTGATGATTGCTCCCATCGTCGTTGCCATTGGTCCATTGTCACCCCCCTCTCTTCTTTCGTGATGGTATTCCAGTTTGAAGCCCCCTCCCGCTTGCGCAAATAGAGTCTAGCTCTCTCCTGCGCAATGAGGTCAATCGGAGGCATATCTGCTAACACACACACAGCATCATAGGATACGGTGCGAAACGCTCGAGCAACCCGCAAGGCGGACCTTCTATGCACCGATTTAGCCCCACGGGCGTATGACTGAATGCCCATGGAATCAGCCCAAATAGGGGCTGCGTAGAGAAGAATGGAATTTACTACGCTAGTCAGCAGCCTCCGGCTTCTTTGCCCAGGACCCCCTACATTAGGCATAATGCGTGCCAATGCCGATGCCATACGAGACGCTTTCTCGGAGACTTTGCGCAGGTGCTCGTCAAAGCGCAGTCTCGCGTCAATATGCACTCCTAAATACCTCAGTGACAGCTGCGAGGATATTTTGCAGCCTCCTACATTAAGAGTAATACTCTCTCACACTTTTCTGCCCGTCACCAGCACAGACTCAGTTTTATGCGCGGCCATCTGTAGCCCTACCGACGTAAGCCACCGCCGGATCTCCGCCACAGCCTCGTTGGCAACCTGCGTGACTTCTTCGATGTATTTGCCGACAACTACAATTGCAACATCGTCAGCGAATCCAATAGTTCTTGCGCCTTCCGGCAACTCGAGCTTCAACACGGCGTCATACATAATGTTCCACAACATCGGACCAAGTACCGAGCCTTGTGGGACACCGCCTGTGACCGTATAAGATTGTACTCCAGTTCCAGTTTCATATAGGAGGATTCTCTCCTTAAAGTAACTTTTGACCAAGTTCGAGATGTACCTTGGAACTCCAAGAGTTAGTAACGCAGAAAGAATGGAGCTCCACCTTGCAGTGTTAAAGGCGTTTTTCACGTCTAGGGTCACTATAGCACAATACTTCATAAGGCCTCCTTTCCATCGTTTGCCTTCAATGGCCATGCGTGCGATGTCGATGACTACCTTAATTGCATCTACCGTGGATCTCGCTTTTCTGAAGCCGTACTGATTATCAGACAATCTCTGAGGCCCCTCTGTAAATGACTCAATACGATTGCAGATGATCCGCTCTAACACTTTGCCTGCTGTATCCAGTAAGCATATTGGCCGATAGGCTGCCGGATCTGTAGGTGCCTTATCGCCCTTCGGAAGAAGGACTAGCTCTTGCTGCTTCCATCGACGGGGGAAATTCCCCTCTCGTATGCATGCGTTATATGCCTGTAAGAATAGATCGGGCCGAGTCTTAATAGCGGTCTTAATTGCTACATTTGGTACCCCATCTAATCCGGGGGCTTTGCAATCTTGGACCTTGCCGCAAGCTCTGGAAAGTTCATCCAACGTGACCGCCGGAACCTCGCTTAGATCTTCCAGACGATCCTTCGGTTGTAACATATCTACCTGGCGAGGAAACAAGGTAGCTACAACTTTTCCCAAGAAAACCGGGCAAGTGGGTGGTCGCCTGAACATACCCCTGAGTCTGGCGGTTACCAGCTTATACGGGCGTCCCCAGGGGTCAGCATCCACCTCCTCCCCTAGCTCTCTCCAGCAACGACACTTACTAATCTTAATGGCTTTCGCGAAGGCTCTTCTGGCGTCCATATGTTGCTTCTTGAGAAATTCATAATTTGGGTGGCTCCAGGCGCGCTGTGCCAATCTACGTGTTCGGTGGTATTCCCTGCGAAGTTCCGCGATCTCGTCAGTCCACCAGTACACTGGAGGACGGCGTTCTCTCCTTGGACCTTTTGTCATTGACGCATCACAAGCGTCAAATACCTGGTTCATTACGGTTTCTACAATGTATTCAGAGTCACCGGCCAACATATCTTCAGGGTTGCCCTCCATCATGGCAATGAAGGAATCACGATCGAACGTCCTGTGGTTCCAAACAGCTTTCTTTCTACCCCTTGGTGGGCTCAACTTGCACTGCTCTTTCACTTGATAGACAATAGCTTGGTGGTCACTATGTGTATAATGTGCACTAACCTCCCATGATACAATACGTCTAGCAAGGCTTTTACAAACGAAAGTTAGGTCAACGACCGAGCTGCGACCATTCATTACAAAGGTCGGACTGGCCCCCGTGTTGCAGAGGCAGACATCCAATCTGTCAAGGCTGTCCAGGAGAGCCACCCCGCGTCGATTCGTTACTCTGCTGCCCCATTCCGTGGCCCATGCATTGAAGTCCCCAGCAATAATAAGAGGCCTTCGTTCTCTCGCGTCATCTATTAAGCGATCAAGTAATTCCTCGAACTCCTCAAACGATACACTGGGTGCAGCATAAACACTATAGAAATATACACCGAACCCTTTGATCCAGGTGAATCCATCCCTTGGGACTTGCATAACATCCTGGACTGGACTATTACCACATATCCATACTGCAGCTCGGTTAGTCGCATCCGAAACCCAGGACTGAAGACCGACAATATTCCTGTACTGCTCGCAGAGTATCGCAACATCTATATTCATCTCGCGCACCGTCTGGGTGAGAAGGTCCTGGGCCGCCTCGCAATGATTTAAATTTAGCTGGAGAACTCTCATTTTCTGTTATCCGTTGCCTTCATTGCTACTTGGTACGCCGGACACGTGAAACTCCCCGTCGGGTGGTTCCTCTTATCTTTGCAGAGCACACACCTCGCTTCAGGGCTTTTGCAAGCCTGACGTAAGTGGCCGTTTTCTCCGCATCGGTGACAGGATTTCGACCTGTCCGTCCCTTGGCAGTCGCGCGCCAGATGTCCGAACGCCCAACAACGATAACACTTCCGCACAATTACTTTCTCTCTAACGCGGCAGTTCACCCACCCAATGCGAACACGGCCGCTCCTCAATGCTCTCCTGGCTAGTTCCGTCGGTAGACGGACAACTGCAGTTTGTGTGCCTCTGTAAGCCCTCCGCACGGATATGACACTTGCTAGCTCAACAGGTGATTTCAATTCCCCGCTTACAGCTTCACAGACTTCAGCCGCCGTTGTCAGCTCGTCAAGGTCGCGAATCTCGAGAGTCATTTCGTCTCTCCGTGCCGTTACTCTTGCTAACTCGCCCAGTTTTCTGGATATAGCTTCAGATATCTCGGAGGCTGCTACAGATTTCCGCAACTCCAGCAGCAGGTATCCGGCTGCATTCCTCCTCCCCTTTGCGACGTTCTCACCAGCATCTTTCAGAGATGGGTCGCCCTTGATCTGCCTTAGAATGTCAGCATAGGAAGGGCCTCCGTCATTTGCCTTAACAATAACGCATTCGGGGCGATAAGAGTGCGGCTTCGGCGGCCTCGGTCTCTTCCTCCCTACGACATGCCAATCCATCTCATGATTTTGGTATGGTGTCTCATCAGACGGTTTGTGCAGTGCCTGAGGAACTTCAGCATGTTGAATGTTCCTTCCCTGCACCGACTCTGATAGCTTCTTCTCTGCCACTCCCGTAGATTTCAGCGGTCTCACTTTCCACGACGAAATTCGTCCACGGCCTACTGCGGTCCGCAACTCCGCCGCCGCTATCGAGGGCCCACCACAATCATCAGCATTCGGGCCAATATCAGAAGTCTGCGGTGAAGCGTGCGTCTCCACCTCCACCGTCCTCAGGCAAATCACATCATTAACTGCGGTTCGCAACTCCGCCGCCGCCACCGAGGACCTACCACGATCATCAGAATTCCGGCCAACACCCGACATCAGCGGCAGAGTCCGTGTCCGCGCCTCAACAGTCTTCGGGCCAATTACATTGTTCCCCGCAGTCTGCAACTCCGCCGCTGCTGTCGAGGGCCCTCCATAACCATCAGTATTCGGATCGACACTTCGTGTGGGACTCATCCGTAGATAAAACCCACTAAAACCATACGTCCTTCGCCCCACCTACGGAACCGCCGTCAGGCATTACTTCGTTAGGTGGGGTGGTGGGGCTATTCTAGCCCTCCTCCTTTACGCCTATTTATTGGCTTCCACTTCTCGCACGCTCTTCAGTTCTGAGGCGTCGCATGACCCGGGCAGCGAACGTCGCAATTGCGGCCCATCTGTCTTCCGTGGTCATCATCAATGGGATGGTGTTCTCCGGTGTCAGGCGCTGTTGCAGGATTTCCTGCAGCTGGTCTCGTTCTCCTGAGAATCGCAGGCAGTTGTACATCACGTGCTCCACATCCTCCTCCTGTCCTGGGCAAGCTGGACACGTCGGGTCGTCATCGAGCTTAAATCGGTGCAGGTACGCTCTAAAGCATCCATGCCCCGTCAGCAACTGAGTCACGAAGAAGTCCACTTCTCCGTGAACCCTCGACGCCCACTCGCTGATCCGTGGGATAAGACGGTGGGTCCACCTGCCGTTCAGCGTTGCGTCCCAGCGGTTTTGCCACTGTCTCATCGTTTCCATCTTCTCTTCTTCCAGAGCAGCGAGGGCTTCTATTCGCGAGCCGTGTCTTCCCTGATAGTAGATCCGTCGGCGCTCGTCCGCCAGAATCTCTATAGGCGTCATTCCTGCTACTACGCATACGGCGTCATATGACACCGTGCGGTACGCACAGACCACTCTCAGAGCACTCCGACGGTAGACGGATATGGTCCTTCTGGCGTATGCTGCTGTTGCCAGGGTGCTGGCCCAGCTTCCTCCTGCTTTGCCTGGGGCCACCGGTGTTCGGCATAATGCGCGACAGGGCAGAGATCACACCATCCGCTTTCTGTCTAACGAGTCGAAGATGTTCGTCGAAATGGAGACGCGCGTCGATCCATACGCCGAGGTACCGCAGGTGTGGCCCGGACTGGATCTCATGTCTCCCCACTCTGAGGGTGATGGTCTCCCGTGTCTTCCTGCTGGTAATCAGCACTGCCTCAGTTTTGTGATCGGCCAGGACCAGCCCGACCAAAGACAGCCACCGGCGAATTATCGCGATGGAGCGGTTGGCCACGAGGGTAACGTCTTTCAGGTGCTTGTCCACTACGACGAGCGCCACGTCGTCAGCGAAGCCAATGGTCTCCGCACCATGTGGTAACTCCAATCTCAGTACCGCATCGTACATGATGTTCCAAAGTAAGGGTCCCAGAACCGACCCCTGTGGAACACCACCCGTCACGTCATAGCTCCTCGGACCGTCATCTGTGTAGTACAACAGGACTCGATCTTTGAAGTAGTCGCTGATGATTGTCCTGATGTACACTGGGACTTCCAGGAGATGAAGGGCATTTAGAATGCAGCTCCACCTCGCTGAGTTGAAGGCGTTTTTAATATCCAAGGTCACGACGGCGCAGTACTTCTTAGTGCCCCTACTCCAGCGTGCTCCTGATATGGCCTCTCTAGCAATGCTCACCACTTTACCAATTGCCTCCACTGTTGAGCGCGCCTTTCGGAAACCGAACTGATTATCGGAAAGGCCGCTGTTGCTTTCGACGAAGGTCTCAAGTCTGCTGCAAACAATTCGCTCCAGGATTTTACCTGCTGTGTCCAACAGGCAAATCGGGCGGTAAGATGACGAGTCGCATGGTGATGACGAGTCGCATGGTGTGTGTGTGTGTGTGTGTGTGTGGGCGTGCGCGCGTGTGAAGGAACAGTAGCGACAGGTCCTAAGGGACCAGAGAGGCCGGGCCCCACCAACATTTAACATTTCAGAACAATCATCTTTACGGTCTACTTGCCAACTCCAAGAGCTCTTTGTGCAGTTTTTTGAACGCACGGAGAGTGCAATGCACGTTCACGCCACCGCGTTGAGACCATTCCTACCCTTGCGGGCATCTATGGCCAATCCTGCAACATGAAGAAAAACAGTAGGTCAAAAATGACTTGAGCCTACTGGAGCGCGCATTGCGTATTTGGAAATACTAAGTTTTTCAAGTCTCATTTCTCTGTTTCAGATTACTCTTACTCCAAGAAGTGCTTCGGACGCCTATACGTGGCCCTTTGATCGGGTTGGTACTTGCCAACTCAAGCTCTGTGATGTCACAAAATTCTGCTCTCCTGCGGCGGCGGGCGTAGTGTTGGAATGATGGTACGGAAGTGGAGGAAAACATTCGCTCGATAATTACGTTTTTAAATCATTAATACTTAAATGTTTATGATTCAATGAAAATATGAAAAAATAGAACATATTGTTGCATAATTAAAAGCAATATCTGACTGTTAGTGTAGCGTAACCAGTACCTGTAATTCCACTTCTATTCTTCTAATACATAATATTTTTAGAGAAGGCAGTTTTAACATTTTAGTACAATTATATTTTATACAATGTTATATAATATAACAATTTTAGTTCGTCTCGAACCAATAATTAATGTTAACAAATAGATACACCCGGGAAGGAGTCATGTGGGAGAATTTGGACTCCATGCTTGATTATTGTTGTACAGTTTTATTTGAGAATGTAAATCCTTGTGATTTTCAGTACCTCTTCCATAATCATCTATCTACAAAATACTTTTCTCGTTTCATTATTGCAGGTTATCTGTTAATTTTCGAAAATTATTTTCATTTCGCGAGTTTCTCTTGGTTGCAAAGCTGCGTAATACCTCTGTTGGTTGAACTTTTTAACATACTACAGTTCTTTCGAACACACTAAACACTTCGACATTGCTTCGGTGTCTTCAAAAAAGAAACATTTCTTCCAAAGTGGAAAGAAAATTAACGGGCATAAACGGGCTCTTATTGTTGACTGAAACACAAGCAACGACCCACTGCCAAGGCTGTCGATCCCTCCGCCGTTCGTCGACCCCTTTGCTCGCACTACTTCTCCGAGACCTTTCTCGTGGAGGGAAATGGTGCCCTGACGTCATATCTCCACCAGTTGGTAAACACTGCGGTAGGCTCTAAATGGCTGATGAAACTACATAACTGGAACTGTTTATTTGTGAAGAAGGGCAATGTGCCCGCCGCTCAACTTACTCCGATCATTTCACAGCTTCATAGGATTGATTCGTCCCGTAAGTGTAGTGCATGTTTTATGCCGTGTTATGTCCGTGACTTCCCCCGCTGGATGGCGAGATCTGTCGGCTTGCACCAACCTACCCAACCAGGTATCACCCGCCAGCAGGGCTCCCCCCAGTCGAGAAAACGTCTCAACTTGGGTTTTTATTTCTCGGCGCGCGAGGCCTTGTTTTCACGATGGAATATCTCACGGTATTTCGCGCCTTTCTCGATCGTGCCGCTAGATGTCGCATATCGCGACCGTATCGAGCAATGCTAATGATGATGCGACATCTAGCAGCTCGACCGAGAAAGACGCGAAATACCGTGAGATATTCCATCGTGAAGACAGGGACTCACGCGCCAAGAAATAAAAACTCAAGTATAACCTCCCCACTGGTCTCTCGGCAAGTGAGATAGTGTAGTGCGTGTGCGTATGTGTGTGTGTAAGAGGTGAGGATAGAACCGGTAAGAGGAAGGAAATATCGCGCACGGTCTGTGGCCCTTTTGTAAGGACACCGCTCTGGCGATCGGAGAAACTGCGAAAAACTACCGATCATAGCGGCCGGCCGCTAGAATTCTCCTCCTACAGCAGCTGAACTCGATCCAGCTATGTGGATAGCGTCGAAAATCCTGCCACTGTCGGGACTCGAAACCTGGACCTCCTGGCCAGAGGCACTGAGCTTTCTATAAAGATGTCCCCGGTCGATCCCAGAGGCGTGCCTACGTTCTCGGGGGTCCCAGTGCACAAAGTTTAAATGGGGCCCCTCTTTGTCGTTGCCATGTTCACAGAAGCTGGGTGACCATTGGTGACCATCCACACTGGGGACCCGATTGTCGCAGTCTTGTTGCACGAGCCCAGCCCCTATTCGCACCTAAACCCCGTGAATAACTGACATAATTACTAGCCTCACTCAAAGATAGCGCAAGTATATCTCCTAGGGTAGTAACTAGGGGGTCTCTCTATCCTAGGGACCGGGACTGCGAACCTCAAGGCAATAACCCCCCTTGTTGTCAAGGTCAGTGTCCTTCCGTTCTCCGCGCGGCCATTGTCGGTTACAGGCAGTCTTACAGTTCAGAGCCTTCGTGGTTCTCTATTTATACTGTATCCCAGTAGTCTTGGGGACGGCAGAAGCGGCTCCTTACAGGCGAAGGGGAAGTTTTATTTATTTAGGTCAAAAACAGTTAAAAACCATGTGCCGTGCTATGGGGAGAAGTTAATTTGAAGTTACATTTATGTCCAGAAGAAAAACAAGGGGCCATCTCAGCATTTGCTCGAGGATCAGGGAAACTGGACGAAAACCTGATCGAGATGGGGGTCATTGAACCAGAAGCTGAAGTACAATACTTGTACAATAAAAGTACAATAGAAGTTTGTGCGTCCTTTGTGCAAAGTGCATTTCAAAGTTTTGCAAGTTTTGAGATGAACAAATTGGATTCCTAAGGCCGTATTCGGCTTCTTCACTCACACTTGAAGAAATATGTATGTTAAACGTTTAGAAGCATACTCTGGTTAGAAGCGCATCAATCGAGGGAGTTCAAATTCACTCAGATCGATGGCCTGACAAAATGAACGTTCTGACCTTTTACTGATATCAGTGCTTTTATTCAGGACATTCAAGATATGTATGTCAATGGCGGACGGTGGGTTCGAAACTTGGGGAGGTCCAGACAAATTCAGACATAATGTAAAATTGATAGTAAATGACATTTGGTTTACTGCTAAACAGTTATTGGCGACATTCCTAATAAACGAATTAGATTTAATATTTCTCTTTTAGAATCACTTCTCCGTGAAGACGTGTCCACTGAAATACTGGGTCTGCAACACAATGGATCCATTGCAACCACAGAGCATCCACTGTGTATGACCGCAACACGCCTTCACAAGGAGGAAGCCAGGCGCGTGAGAGCCTCCGCGCCAAACCATCTCCAAAGCTGGACAAATAGGAACTACTATTTTCTTATTGGTTGAGGACGTTGTCATGGCAACATGACAGCACGCGTCAGCTTGGGCCGCCGGTATCCTACAGACACAAACAATGCTATACTGCGATTTTGAAATGAAATCTGAAATCTGCCCCTGGCAGATATCAGCTGCTGACGGTTTCATCCATACGGGAGCTTAAATGTCACCATAGTGACGTCACTATGGTGATGTTTAAGCTCCAGATTGAATGAAACCGTTAACAGCTGACACCTGCCACGCGCAATGATGCTTAAATCGCAGTGTAGTACTTGGTAGTGCTAGCTATGAGTAATGCATAGAACTTGCTCCATCTTGAAGATCTTATTAGATTTATGTAGATTTATTTAGTAAAAAACAATAAAAACTGTATGTGACGTATGGGGAGAAGATCATCTGCGCACCTTTTTTAGAGTGCTAGAATCCCTTCCCATCATTTTAACTACAATAGTTTAAAATATAATATATTAACTTTAATAGTAAAAATAGATTTTAAAAAGCGCGAGAATAGCAATATTTGAAAAAAACTAGACATCTTCATTTCCGAGTAATAGAAAACTTATTTGCATCGGTAAACGAATTGCAGGTGTGATTTTTCTGCATTGCTAACAAAATAGCAACTTGCCCTTACCTCTACTCCTACCATTACAAGCAAAAGGAGAGTTCAACAAAACGTGCGTATAGTGAAGCTATATTGACGTCTAGAAGCAAAACAGGGGGCCATCTTAGCATTTGCTCAATGGATCAGGGAAACTGGTCAAAAAACTGATCGAGATGGAGGTCATTGACCCGGGAGCTGAAGAACATTATTTGTTTCATACACATTAAGTCTTTAAAAAAATATACAATGCAAATGTAAACTAATTCAATATATATAACTGTTTTGTTAAAATAAACATTATTTTTCTTTTTGGTAATCAGTATAGTCTCTAATTGTATGAAAACAGTTATGTAGCAGAAAAGATTTTACTTTTAACTTTTATTTGTGAACCGACTTCAATTGTTTAATGTCATCTGATAATGCTTTGTAAAGTAATGTACACTTATTGTATGTGGATTTCTGAGAGTGAGCTGTTGATAATGGGTGGTATGAATAAAAGTAAGCAAGTACTCTTTGCTCCGAGTTTCCGAGATCTTACTCAGTTTCGTATGAATAAAGTGGGTAAGCAAGTGTTCAGTCTCTGAGTACTTGCTTCAACTCTGAGCGTACTCTCAACTGGCGAGCAAATGCTCAGAATTGGTATGAATAAAATTAAGCGTTTACTCTCTAGAGTGAGCACTTGCTCCAAAATTTCGGAGGGACCTTAGTAGCAGACTCACGTTTGAAAAGTAAGGTTAAATTGGCCGATTTTTTACCGTGTGTTGATATGCATATGCAGCGGATTAAAAGAAACGCAAGATTAGGCGAAATTCTCGTGATGTAGACTATTAGAATCTTTGCCGAATCGAAAAGTACAATGTATGGTTGGTACGATTTTTATCGGCGTTTGCTTTCAGGCGCGTTTTCATATTGCATATCTTCTATGTTAATTGGCCATCGCTCTTTTCTACTTGGAATTTTTCGGGGTACTGTTTTTTGAAACTTTGTAATGTTTTGCTTCGGCCACAGCGTACTTCCGAAAGCTGGCTCTTTTCAAAAATTATTTTATATTCACTTAGCATTTCGGTAAAAATTGGCTGGGCCACTAGCGCCTGTTTTTCGTTACTGCTATTCATATTCGAATTTAAAGAATGAGACAACAAACTATTGCTCTTTATTCCGCACAAATGTGCGCGACGCGCGTAACGTATGTAACCTCTTTGTTGCTCAAGAACCCAATTTTTAAAACTCTTAGCCTGCACTATCACTTGTTTACGACGAGCAAATGCTCGCGAGACATGAATAAGTTCTTCAGAGACATACGAAGTTTTTATTCATACGAAATGGAGCTTCTGCTCAGTGCCGCGGAGTAGACTCACTTTGCTCTGAAGCAAGTGCTCATTTTTATTCATATGACCCATTGTCACTTGATGAACTTGATGCACTACCGAAATTCAGAAACTGAATTCCATCACAGTGATAGTCTGTGTTATATATATATATATATATATATATATATATATATATATATATATATATATATATATATTAGCAGGAATAAATAATATAATACTTATATAATAAATTATATAATACCTGAAATCAATTGTTATTATGTTGCAAATTTTCACCCGAGTAATGCATTCTATATTATCTAAAAATTGAATTGCAGGTTCAATAAAGCCACTATATTTCGCAATCATATTTTTTTAATAGAATAAATTAAAACAACACTAAAATATGGAAAAAGAATTTATTTTACGTTTAGCGGATTTAGGCGGGAAATTTAAAACCAGTTCAGCGGATTTTCGGCGGAAACTGAAACGAACATGGCGGAATCCCTCTAAACACATCTGGCAACACTGGTATTGACTGGATGTTTACGCCCGCCTGCTCTCGACAAGGACGAGGCCATCCTCGGCGGTGTGGCGGAAATAACACGCAGTGCTCCCCGCAATAGCCTCAGCGACAATTCGCTCTCGTAGTAAGATCGCCTTGTCTCCGGAGGTAAACTTAAGGCCCATTCACAATGCAAACAAACATAACGCATAGACGTAAACATTAACATAAGAGATAGACTGAAGTATTCACAATGTCTGACATAAAAGTACGCAAAATAATAGTTTCTATTGGCTGTGAGACATTCTAGCTTACTATTGGTTGTATGTGAGAATCGATTTCGAAGTATCGACTGTGTCCATGGCGCATATAGCGTTAGTTCTTCTATCGACTTTGCTCCAATTTCGATTCTCGATTTTGAGTTACGGTTCTGTGATTGGTTCATTTCTTATGTCTTACTTAAGCATAAGCACAGAAGCTTGCAATCTTTTAAGTTAACGTCTTACGTGTTATGCTTATGCGAACGCAGTGTGAATGAGTCCGCTTATGGACATAATCCTAACTTTTATGCCATGCTTATGTTTGCATTGTGAATGGACCTTAACTTAAAAGCTTTAGCTTCAAGCTTGTGTTTATGCTTAAGTAAGACATTAGAAATAAACCAATCACAGTACGTTAACTCAGAATCGAAAGAGGAGCGAAGTCGATAGACGAACTAACGCCATATGGGCCATTAACACAGTCGATACCTTGAAATCGATTCTTACATCCAACAATAGTAAACTGGAATGCCTAACAGCCAATAGAAACTCTTATATCGCTTACGTGTATCGGTTGTGTTAGAACTGGCGCAGGAGGCAGTTTGGTATCGAGCTTGGCTCCCACGTTTAAATACATTTAGCGCGAGTGTGTTAGACATTGTGAATACTTCAATTACTTATGTAAATGATTACCTCTCTGCGTTATGCTTATGTTTACGTTTGCATTGTGAATGGGCCTTTACGGAGCAGCGCCGCGCTGGCCTCGCACCGCTCGCCCAGGGCCTCGATCAGTATCGGGAGGAAGCTGACCTCCCGGAAGTTCCTGGCTGCTAAGAATGGCGCGAATGTGTTCGTATTTTGCAGTCTTCTCACCACAGCGCTCCGTGCATGCTTCGAAGACCGAGGCGACAATGAAGACAGCTTGATGATCTTAGATGAACGCCAGTCCGGCCGGTTCCGCTCCTCGATCGTCAAGCAGCACCGTCCTCCCACTCGAGACTGTTTTAACATGTACCAGTATTCTATTGTGGCGCAGTCGCCAGATCGGGGAGTGGTTGCGGCACCCCGAGATTACATGGGTGATCGTTTCGGCGGCGGGGGAGCAAGGTTGTCGACATGCTTGCAGCCGAGGCGGCAGGAACGTTGGTCCCTGGACCGCTGGGATTGGTGAGAGGGATTGAGGTGCGCCGAATGGATGAATTCATCAACAGATTGCCTCAAATTCACTCCCGACCGCAAGAAAGTTGGATCTTTATCAACTCCTTGAAGCCCGGGCACGAAAATATCTTGCATCGGCAACCGAACCTACCGGGGTTCCACAACGAATCGAGACACGTGAGTGATGGACATAGTGGAGGATGTCAGGTTACTCCCATTTATTTAAATGTGGGCGCCAAGCGCGATACCAACCTGCCTCCTGCGCCAGCTCTAGCTATCTCAAGGGAGCGAGTCGCTTTGGCTCGGGATGATGCCATGCTCTTAACGTATTAATTAAAACACTTTCAATTGATGGTTTAAGTGTTGTCCGTCAGAATAGCGGGCGCACATTTATTCAAAAATAACTTTTCTCCAGTCTCTTTGTTGCAAGTGTGGGAGTGGCCGGCACCATCGCACGTCTCCCGAGTTTTACTCGTATGGATCCCAGTCCCTTTGGCTCGGCAGCCAGTTGGGCGTAGCTGTGACGGGAAAATGCGACGGGAGGAGCGTCAGGGTGCGTGGTCTATGGTAATAGCTCACATGGGATGTCGAGACATCTCAATATTGTAATGACCCATCGCACAGCGCGACCCATGCGTCACGCCCTTTTTAAAATAACTCCAAGCGAAAGGAGCTTTTAGGCACAATTCGTCTTGTGTGCGCCACCACCCAAGGATTCCCCGGCGTTCGCCCGCCTCCGGAAACACCTCCCACGGTCTTTTGTGTTTGGCAATAGGAGATTGACTCCCGGAACAGTCGTATTAGGAGACTCGGGGGCAGCTCGCTAGCTTATCTCTGAGGGGCAATAAACCATGAAGCTTCGTAGAAGGGTCGCAGACAGGTCGAGTCACGTAGGCACTAGATGGAGAACAATAAACAACCAATTACATATTAGGATGTAAAAGTTGCAACGATGCGCAGTACCCGTAACCCAATCACAGAGCTCGGATGATAAAATGTTCTGAGAACTTTTGAACAAGCCAATGAAAAGCTTCGCGCTACGCACGTGACAGAGCTCACGCATCTTGCGAAAGGGGTGGGGACGGGAATCGGGTGTGCTGAGGGCGCTAAAAGATCACTTCATTATTGGAGACAGAATCTCGACAGCGATCGGTCGGCTCTTAGAGAGACCACAGTTCTTGGCTTAACGGCATTAAGAGGTAGTAAATAATTTCACGGTGACAACAGCCATCCACCAAACGATCGGTGTTCTTCACACGATCCTACCAGCCCTCACTCAGCATCGGAATTTAATCGGAATGCCGGGCTGGGATAAAATTACCCGCGAGGGTGTACAGCCCGACCATTCGCCTACAAAACACGGTCCAGGCGACATGTGACGACCTGCGCATTACAACCGACTCATTTCGCGGACGGCCACGGATGATCTCCCGCTCAGCCTGATGATGGACATCCGCGAGCCCTCCTGCAGACTACAGGGGGCTCTTATGGCGTTTCAACGGGTCCTCCGCTGCAGCCGACCGGTATTGGACGTGTAATCCTTTCGGGGTGAAGTAGAGACATCACAATCATTACAATCTTGTAAGTGAATTCATGCCCATAGTTATTACAAGCCAGAGGATAGCTCACAACAGATAATATTTGAGACAGTTTACCGATAATGAACGTGTCCCCGCCATTTTGTCGGGTGGCAACACAAAGAAATATAGCCTGTGTATTACTTGTAGTCAGTCAGCCAAATGCAATCCTTCGACCCAGGGCGCTCACCCATGAGATGCTCAACGCCGGTGACCGGATAGCCGGTAAGACATGCGCTTGGCGACCTTCAAATAAATTCAGCGCGTGCGCCCTGCTGTCTGAAAGTGACCGTCCCACCTTATGTGTAATCTAAAATGGGAAATTCCCTAAACATCATAAATAATGCATTAAATGCCGTCGGTAATTAACTGTACTTGCATACTTTCAATAACAAGCAAAATTAATAAAATTACATTGTGAGTGAAGGTTTACTCTGAATCCCTCTGCCACCGCACAGCACTCGACCCCCCCACTCATTTGGTTGTGCCACCAAAGGCTGCATGTTCCCCATGTTAAAGTGAAAGACCAAGGAGTCAATGCAGTAAACCCAATAATAGAGCTAAGAGCTTGTTAGAATACCTGAGAGTAACCAGCTGCCGGAGAGCATGACAGTTGGAAGACCTTTGATTTCATATACATCAATATGGCGGCAATATCTTCAATATTGAATGTCATTAAAAGAAGAATGTATAATCGTAAGATACTATAAGATCTTTCTCTATTATCTGGGAGTTGTGTAACCTAAGCATGAGCTGCCACTGGTTTTCAGTTTCGTTTGCATTTCACTGTTGAATGATACCCTACTATGTAAAATACTCCATTCTGGAAATGATTTGTTAGAACACATACAAGGTAATGGTTTCCATTAAAAAACTGAAAAACAAATGACAAAGAAAATTAAGCTTCATTACAAAAACAAGGTAGCAACAAAATTGAAAAAGAAATTGTAGTTTTAACTTTTTGATTATATTTTCTCTCACTAGGTTCCAAGTTTTTCACCTAGAACCAATTCTAAATCCACCTGTTGACAACCAAAATGCAAACAAAGATCCTTAAATCTTAAAAAAACATTTTCAATAAATTCTTTGAAGATTAAAAAATCTATGAACTTTTATGACTTTCTAATAACTTGACAATTCATTCAGATAAGATTTAGACCATATTTTTTAAGATTTTAAGTACTCTAAAAAAAATTTCAATAAATATTTTTTATGAAATGTATTCATCATGAGTGCCTTGCGGCCACTACTTGTCTTGGGCTTGCACCTTTTTAACCTCGCTGCCGCCTTATTGTCCCGGGTCGGCCGGGGGGCTCCCGAAGGCTGCGGACTTCCAACAGTATTTTGATCATATGCGAATCACAGTATTTAACAAAAATGCACTCTACCAAATTTTGAGGAAGAATTGATAAAGATTTTGATATTCCATCATTTTTCAGATTGCATTTTTTTTTAAACAGATCACATTTTCCCCAACTTTGACATTTAGCATAGAAATGAAATCACATTGATTACTTAATTAAAAACAGTTTATTTTCAATATACATGAGCAGTCTATCTTGGTTAAATTTTTCCAAAAATACACCCATTTCTACCTACTTACCCACACAAAAACAAAAACAAACAACAGTAACATACAACACCGCATTCAATCAAAATCCATGCACAAATTACGACAATCACATTACACTGATTACAAAATGGAAATGGAGGTCAATATGATCACATTTTCTTGATTGCACTTAAATGGAATTTTAGGACTCAGTCAGTACCCCAAAAATAACTTTTAGAGGTTTCTTTCTCCGTGCTTTTTGTATTCCAAGTAATCAATAAATCCATCATTGTTCAGATCTGCTTCTCTTAAAATAGGATCAATGACCTCTTCAAATGCAGTATCTGAAGCATGCAAGGCTTCTTCTTCATCAGAGTCTGTAAAAAAGAAAAGAAAAAAAGAAAATGTACAATGTCATATTAACATAATGAAAAATCTCTTGTGCACAAGAAAAATTTAACAGTAAGTCGAGCCAGAGGAAGAATGCAATTTCTATACATTAACTTATTATTTATTATTAAATAATTCTTATTTACAAAATACATAATTTTATTTTTGATACATCATTCTATAGTTTGGATCTACCTAGACCACCATTAGACATACACTTTTTCTATCACTATTCAAAATGGAAATTTTCTTGCAACCTAACACTCCCTTGATCTTTCATGCATTAACCTTTTCTACTCAAGATCTATTTTTACTATAATTTTGTTTTACAACATTGAAGTCATTTGTACGAAGGCAGAACCAATACTTGTGTACTTCCCAGTAGATTTTGAAAGTTAACTCCAGAGGATTTGCTGGATGACATACAAAATTTTCCGTTGAACTTGATCATAAAATAAATTGATACAGCAATGATTTTAAATGTGTATAGTGGATGCTCTGTTTCTTTGCATCTTCAGTTTTCTGAGATATTTATACCTATTCACGATAAATACTTCTGTTTTTATCAATCCTTTTGTGACAAGTTCAGGAAAGAAATGCAAATGGTTTTACAGTCTTCGTGATTACAAAATAAAATATGTAGCCAACAAGATGGTAAGACTGAAAATGCATTGGTAAACGAGTGTAATGACACATGATGCTTTATTATTTTGTGATCCTCAGTATAATTTGGAAGATCTTAATAGCAATGTCAGTACAATACAGAGCAAGAACCCTGAAGATGTGTGGTCTGTCTAGTCAAATGCAGATACTTGGTTTACAGAATTTTCATTCAATTTCAATCTGGGGTTGATCTGATTTGATTTATTTTCATAAAAGAACAATAACAGTTTTATGTGATGTTCGGGGAAGAAATATAATCTCCGCTCATTTTCTTGAGCACCGGAGTACTTCCCCACCCTTGTACAATACATAGTGAAATAATGAATAGAAGTACCAACAAAGTAAAGTCAGCAATACCTGAATACTACATGTCTCAATTATAGAAAATATATTTGCATAATGAAACAAACTACAGATTTTATTTTATAGTATTGCTAACAAAATAGTAATCCCACCTCTGGCTCTACTCCTGCCACAACTAGCAAAAGGAGAGCTTAATAAAATGGGTGCACAGTGAAGCTACATTTACACCCAGAAGCATAACAAGGGGGATCTCACCAGTTGCTCAATGGATCAGGGAAACATCAATAAACCTGATTGAGCTGGAAGGTCTCGATTAAAGGAGGGCAAGTCGCCAATTTACTTCTCTCGATTTTTCCTTCGGAAATTTTGAAAGAAGCTAACATGGTTGCTGTATGTGCAAACAGCTTGCGTAACAGTGCCATTTCACAATGACATCCACGAGATGGCTTTTGAGCTGAGGTGCATAATACCTTCTACTAACTCTGAGTTGTAGGAATATTTCAAGATGTCCCCTCTGGGATGCCATACAGGTGCATAGAGATATTAGAAAGAAATGAAAAAACAGTATTTTAACAGTTTAATTTGTGGATCACACAAACAAGTTAAAAAATAAATAATTTGTGTTGAAAACAATCTGACACTTTCCTACAAACAGAAAAAAAAATACAGAACTTAAACTTGAGTGCCATTTTAAATTTTGAATTGACATAAACCTTAATTCTAATTTTTTTTTCACAACAAAACAGCCACCAAAAAAATTTGCAGACACATGCACACAATATGAACAGTAAAGAAAACCCACACACATCTCTCCAATATACAGCAGAAAAAGATTTGCAAAATAGACAAAAGCTAGAGAGAGGCATTCTCAAAACGTGAAGAAATTATGAAACAGTTTACCACATTTACCGCTTGCAATTGGTTCAAATGAATGTATGAAAAAAGCTAACAATTATTTCACAACACATTTTGATAATATAAGTTCTAAAGTTTCCACTTCAAAAGCAGCTTATTTTTTCAAAATTTCAAAATATTTATTTTGATTTGCAATTGCATATTCAATTAGATTTATTGACTTTAACTACGTAAATCACCATTAGTTCCTTTGTTCTGATTATTTCAATCTCTAACAAGTTTAAACTTATGTCACTGCTATGAACTTTATTTACATAACTTGCGATGTGACTATTTGCTTACACCTCCTTGGCAACAATCTCATTGAAATAAAGGAAGTAGTGATCTGTCTGAGCACACCCTTGATTTGATATTTCATTTAAACCTTTATACTTTTGCTTATTTATTATGAAAGGATACAATAATGGCTAATGAGACTAACTACTGCAGGGGCCAGATTATTCATTCACATGAATACACTTGCACCCCACACTAAGTAAGAGCCTCAGAAGGCTAAACTGCTTTGCCTGTGAATAAAATATAATTTTCCTCTCGTATCATAAATTAAACTAAACAAACTTTTAGAACACAATGCATTTTCAAATTTTGAAATTCCAAATCTAATTATCTGGTAAAAGTTACCATTTTCTTCAATGATGCTTAAGTGATTTTGGGTACACCCACCGGTAAGAGGAGCCCTTTCAAGTGCGTGCTCCACTTGCAGCAGCCTTTTGCTGCGCACGAACAAACTCAGGGTAGTCTATGAAGCCATCGTTGTTGCCATCGTCCATGCTCAAAATAGGGTCTATGAGCTGGACGAGTTCCTCGTCTTTGAAAATCTTCTCTCCAGTTGGACTGGCATTGTTCGGGTCACGATGACCCTGCTCTGAACCAGGGACCAACCCACACCACACATTATCACACAAGACACAACAAACACAAACAAATTCACAACTACACACATTTTACATAAAGCTGGCTCCATGGTAGATAACTCAGTCTTTATAGACTTCTTTTTAACATATTTCACAGAAACAAAATCACTGAATTGACCTAAAGAGGACTAAATATCAGGAAGTGAAATATGCACAAGATGTATTACCATTGCTCTGCATTCAGATTAAAAACTTTATTATCAACAAATATTGAAGTAATTTTCCAGAGTTTTTGAGAATTTCATTAAATCCTCGGTACAATTTCAATTTAACACATTACTAAGGTAAATCCGGGATATATAAGGTAATCTTTTGCACCCATGATATGTGAAAGATTCATCAATAATTCAAAATATTTATTAACGAGTTACATTTGTAGATGTAATTTTCCTTGAAGATATAATTCTTTTTTTTGTGTTAATTTTAGTTTAAGATAGTACAGAGATTTGTAAATAAAAGTTGAGAAGTTAAATCTTAGAAAAACAACATACTTAACTGAGAAAGCTAGAGGGATCTAAAAGGAATATTCATCTCTGTTGTGTCTGAGTGCGCGGATGTTAATTAGAGTTATGATCTGTTAGATAGGGGGAAGAGGTTTAAAAAACCCAAATTTTTAAATGTATTATTGGAATAGCCTCCTAATAAACAAATAATTAACTGGACCAATAGTCATTAAGAAATGTTTGTTTTACTGAAAGAAAACAAAAATAAACATAAAATTTTCGAAAAACAAAAAAGAATGTTTTTTTGAATGTAGTTTTCCCAAAAAGTTATTTGTATGTTCATTTAAGATACATTTTGGAACAAAAAAGTTAGCTAATTTTCTTTAGATAGTTACAGCAAAATTAATGTTAAACACTACCCTGACACTTGGGAACAATTCCAGAAGCTCTTAATCACAAACTTGTTTAAACATTCAATTGATTAACAAGCTTTCATACTAAATCACATGCCCTTATTCAAACTGTTCAGAAAATTAGGAGATCCGACAGGGAGATGCAGCCTAAATACACTGTTTTACAAACCTTTGATTTCTATTTACTTCTAAAATTTAAGGGGCATATAGTTTGAAAAATGTTTGTATCATTACTAACTGTTAATAGAAATGCCATTAATTAGTTAACAAACAAAGCCAAACACTTAAATCCAAAAGATTTTTCCCACATCTCAATTTGTCTGGTTGAAGACAGGCTTCAAACTAAACTTCAACGATAGCGAAGATAAGAATTAAAATGGAATGTAGTTAAAAGTACTTAAATTAAATTTTTATTACTTATTCTTCACAAAGAAATTACCTATAAAACAGATGATTGGAATTGTATTAGCGCAAAATCAGAGAAACTAAATTAGGAGAACTGAACACTCATGTGCAAAGTGAATAAAGACCTGTGCATGTTGATTCAATAATAGTGCTCTCAATGCAACCACTTCCTTGATAATATTGAAGCAAACAAAATGTGTATGTTAAAAGCTCAAATCTGCAATAAGTGCAACGTGGATTTTAAAAAGTGTGCACAAAGCTAGATCTTGCCATGTAATATTCAATTTCAAATGAGAAATAAAACCCTTTTATTCTCAAATGAAAATGTATCAATATTAAGCAATGTACTTATGGAATTCAAAACTCACTTAATTAATCAGTAGATTACAAAATATTCAATATATTTCTTAAGAGCTTTGAAAATAAAATGAAAGTCAAAAATCTATAATTGCAACACATTTTTAGGTGCAATTCACTAATGTGGTGCATTTGTAATCGCCAAAAAGAAATGCATGTAATGTGCTATGTAATAAGGGCAAATGGAAAATTGAATTCTTGATTAACAATTTGAATGAACATCCTAAATATATAATCTACTTTCTCCAAACCTCAATTAAAATTAAGTTAATATTTTTTCTGAGGTTTGTTCAAATTAAGTATCATTATCCATATTAAAGAATTAAACCAAATCACGCACAAGACATTTCTCATAGAAAATTTAAATTGCCACATGCTTAAATCCACTCAAGTCAAAGCAAATTACAATAAAGTAATGCACACAGCACACGTCTGTATTAGAAAACAAACATAATTCTTACCATGCCAGTGAATCAATGACTTGATGAGTTCACATCCATCTAATTTATTATTATTATCAGCATCATGCATTTTAAAATAATGAAACTGAAGCTCTTGTTCTGACATCTTACTTGTGTCTATTGGAACTTCCATATGTTCTTGGATATGTCTGAAAATGAACATGAATACATAAACCAAAACTAGAAATCATAGAAATAGTATGAAATTACACGAAATGTAATTCACATTGGAGATAATATAAAATGAATTTGCATCATCTCAAAATATAATATGGTCATCAGTATCTTCCACTATATCAGTTTGTAATAAAAATAAGCTTTAAATTGCACCTTAGGGGTCAAAGGGCAGTGTGCAAACTGAGTCTTAAAGAGGTTGTGGTAGTTGCACTGTTTTCTATGAAGAAATTTTGTTGCATTCAAGCTTTTCAGAAATGTTTCACATGCAGAGACTGAATTATAAACAGAAAAATATGGTGTTAAGAAAGAAAGAAAAAAAAAAAAAAAAAAAAAAAATCTTTTGACAGAAAATTTGACATTTGTCTTATTTGTTACTTTAAAATGGCCATATTATGAAGAAAATGTTCAAAATTATGAGGCTGCGAGATGAAAAAAGTGAAATTAGATATTACATGATTAGTACAATCACAAAATCTATTCACACATCAATTAGAGAATTATTTTTGGTCTTACTCTTTTTCGTGGGCAATATTTGCTGCATTTAGAATTTGTTGGCCATGGAGTCCATGAATTTGTTGCCCAGGAATCTGTTGAACAGGAACCTGTGGCATTGGAACTTGCTGTACAGGTACTTGTTGTTGAACTGGCACTTGTTGAACTGGAACCTGTACTTGCTGAACAGGAATTTGTGGTTGAAGTTGCTGAACTTGCTGCACATGCATTTGTTGTGCTTGTTGTACTGGGATTTGTTGTTGATGTTGAACTTGTTGCACAGGTACATGCTGTTGCTGCTGCATATGCTGTTGCTGTTGTATATGCTGTTGCTGCTGCACATGCTGAACTGGCACTTGTGGCTAAGAAAATTAACAATAGATGTTATAAAGCTTTTGGTGATTTCTTTCATTTTGGAAAAAAATCTTTCACTTACTTGTCCATACTGTTGCGGAGGTACTCCAGGAGCCACTCTCTGTGCAATAGTAAGTGTAACAGCAGAGAGGAGGATAGTGTACAGATGCCACTTCATTCTGATATTCTGGAAACAAGAGTCAAACTCTTGAAAAAATTCACACACCGACAGGGTCACACTCAAACTCACTAACGCAATGTGTGTTAAAAGAGTTTTTTAAAAAAAAGGAACCCCTTCACTTCGGCAAATCGCATAGAAAAGGAAACTCGTATGAAACATTGAAATGTCCTTCATCTGATTACATCCCTATTAAAATTTCATCATAAGGAAACAGCTCTAAAATAGATAAAGTAAATAATACTTTTACGTACACGTCAGTTAAAATACCATATGCAATTAACTTCACAAGGTTAACCTACCTTTTGATTACCATCCGTCACTTATGATATCAAAAACAATGCCGAAGTATCAAGGTCAAGATGACGAATAAAGTACAGGTGAACATATAGTATACTCACTGAGAAAATATTTTTTTAATCAGGATATCTTCCACAGCATCAGCACTCAATTGCTCTGCCTCGCTCGCATGGTAAACTATTCCGGACCTGCCACACAGTAGAGTCCACGTGTACATCCGCGCCACAGCACAGATTAAATAGTGTGCTATTTTACCTCTCCTTACCTGACCTTGTTCACACAAACACACGACCACTTTCCAAAGAGTAGTTCGTATTTCAAAAGAATTATCTCACATTGCCAACGTTGTAACATTTGCCGAATACAGTGAATAAATAAAGACTCCCGCTACTTTTTGAACTTAGAAAAACGCTATCTAAAAGCTATTTAAAATCATTATTTTCAAGTTCAGTTTATGAAGTCATACTCCAAAGAAATTAAAATTCTCCTTACCTTTTGTTTCGTAGACTGCTTCGAACAAGATCTTTTCACTCATATAGTATTCATCCATGGATATATTTTATTAAAAATGCTCACACTAGCAATATGATGTATTAAAATGTACTAAGGTAAATTAATGAGCTCAGATAAATTAACATTTTTTATGAACATTTAATAATGTTAATTGAACAGAGAGTGAAGTTTAGAATTACATTTACCATTTAGATGCTTCATTGGTTTATTCTATAAAAAAATAAAAAAAAATATTAATAATAATAATAACAATAACAATAATAACAACAACAACAACAACAACAACAACAACAACAACAACAACAACAATAATAATAATAATAATAATAATAATAATAATAATAATAATAATAATAATAATAATAATAATAATAATAATAATAATAATAATAATAATAAACCACACACACACACACACACAGCGTTTATGTTTATTGGGAATACAAGATTTACAACTGTCAAAACCAAGACAATGGATCATTTCAGCATTTGATGTATTGTTTGAAAAAACCTATTCAAGATGGAAGTCATTGTTCAACCTTAATTTTTTAAAATAACTTTTGTTCCTTCATGTGCATATTACAAGAGTAATATAATTGTTAGAGCCCCAAGTTCAAACATAAATTTGACCTTAAATCAGCAGGTAAAAAGGTATTAATTTTAACTGAAATAGGAAGGCAAAAATGCAATTACTCTGGTTAAATAGGGGTGCCCAGGATATGTAAACAGTGAAAAATCTCCATTTAAATGGAATTAATGTAAACCATTAGTAATTAAAATTATTCAATTTTTTATTCTAATTGTAAAATTAATTTTAGGTCTGACTAAGAAGTAATGATCGTGTCTTTGTAAACTTGATTGCACATGACCATCAGATTTTTTTGTATACTCCATCTAGCAGAAATATTATTTTCCAGTTTCACTATTGTTTTAGTGGCACACTAAATTTTGGTAAGATTACTATGCATTTGTCCCACTCATGACACTGTTTCTACAAAATGCTATTTTGAACTCTCTTTTGAATCCTGGAAGGCATTAGTGAAGATCTGACAACTCTTACCTCAAAAATGACTAGATGCCCCAAAGGTACCATGGGATTTCTTGTGAGTAAACAAAGCATGTCAGCATCAATGAAAGAAATTAAAAAGTCTTGACTGGCATAACCTTTCTTTCTCATTTAGATTTTTAACATGCTCAAACCCTGAAACCTTTGCTTTCAGAGAAAGATAAAATGTGACAATGTCTTTATGTTGATCAGACTTGCAGGTATGTTTCCAGTGTGATTGAGATTGGTATCAGGAGATAAAAATGCTTCTGAGTTCTAATAATTGCATATAAACTGAAATGATTTTAAAAGTGAATTCAAAAAAAGTTATGGCTTATTTTTGCCTTTTTCATGACTATGGAACCTCACGTGTCCAATTTCATATTTAAATCAGCTGTATATTGGGCAAAATTCTGTTTTCTTATCATGTCTAATAGTAAACTGATGTAACAAAAAAGGCTAGTTGAACTTTGCACCTTTGAAGTAAACTATTCCTCCTATATTATATGCAAATTATTGTGTTTTACTGGTGCTTCATTCTCTTACATTAAATTCAAATTATTATGTTTTTTAATTACCTACTTGTATTATTTCATTACTTAATGTTTTATATTTGTTTTATATAAGATATCTAATGAATGATGATAGCTAAACCATCAAAAGCTGCTAATATAATACACAAAATTGTTAGCAATGGCAAATTGTTGACTTTGCATTTTATTCACAAATTTGGAATGCGAACATCACATCACTCATAAACCAATATTCTGAAGTACATCTTGAGGGGAAGTAAATTACACATGAAATATCACAACTGAATGAATGTCTTAAGTTCAGAATTTATTGCACTTTTACTGACAGTATTCGTGTTGGCTTTGTAGTTTGCATTGGGGGTGCCATGTCAGATCATTCTTCTAAGGCAATTTCACAATAAAAGTCAGAAATTAATAAACAATTGCATGATATATGCACCACAAAATTTCTGAAACAGAATTTAAAAACCAAACATGATATTTTGATAAATAATTGATAGATAATGTTCATCAAATACTCACATGAAATATTACAGATTCAAAGTTGATAATTTGATTTAAATTAGCTTACTTGTGTTATAATTTTTAGCTTTAATTCTTTGGTAGGTGCTTCACACTGTATTATTTAATTGAACTTCTTTTAACAATTTGAAGTTATTATTTTGGTACGGGGTAAAACTCCATTAATTAAATTAGATCATTTTATTTATAGAGATTTATTGGCTAGTACTTTGTCAACCTTTCATATTTTCTGTAACCATCTATTAAAAATGAGAAATATCTTTTACATGCACGGCAAACATACTTTAATTTTAAATAAAATTATTAAAACACTATTTTGTCACACATATTTTTAATTTCAAGGGATGGGGAACCCCAAATGGCCCTGGGTGGTGCCGACTATTCCTTCAGATGCAAAACTCTTAAACATGAACCATGTGTTTAGTGATAAAAAAGCATGATTAATGCTTGTTTCACACAGATTAAATTATGGTAGAAATACAATTCTCAGACATTTGCTATACACGTGTCCTAGAAAGAAATGTCAATAATGTGGGTGGTCACTGTTGTGGTCATACTAAGCAGAACGTTTATATGAACAAGCTTCACTGAAGGGTTTTAGAAGTACTACTTGACTGTACTTTAGTTGTTTGGCTCTCCTTGTATCCTTTCTTCTCGTCGTACAGCGCTGTTTCTGAAGCTTCGAGCTTCGAATACCATGAAGTGTCAATTGGCCGTCTTGATTGTTAAGTTCTACATCGTAGAAGTGTTGTACAAAATGCCGCCCATCTTCATAAATCCTTAATATTCTGTATAACGTTGTATGTACACCTAAGGAAAAAAAGAAAAGAGTTGTAGTTTTCTTTTACAATCGTCTCAGTTTCTGTAGTTGCGTGACGAAGAAGCTCAGGCAGGCGGAGTTGGCTAGCTGCGTTGAAGGGAATACGTCATATTCGGCACCTGCCTCTCTTGCCGTTCAAGCGTGGGAATTAAAGAGCCTGCATGGGGGACACCGTTAGATAGCCAGTTAAGTCGGACAGTGACCCCAAAATGCCAAATACATATATACTCTGCGTGAACAGCTTTTGCGATGACGGTGTCACCTAACTGGTATGCATTGCCGAGGTGTAACATATTTGCGTGGTTGTACCTAGATTTGCTCAATATCCAGGTCTATCTCTCTGAAGCGACCAGGGGAGGGGAGAGTCTTAGGGTGTTCTGTTTCTTAAATGCTCAAAACTATGCACATTTTTATGACACCTTTTTTAAAAAATCTTGTGGTCTCCTTTAAGGCAACATTGAAATGCTTTAGAAATTTTGTAGGATGGCAAAACTCAAAATTCACTAAATTCAATAAACATGAAATGAAATAATTATTTTGAAATTCGTTTGATGTTCATTATTGTTATGGTATAAGCAGATAGAGCCGTGGCTGACGGCGCACTGGCCGACCGAGCGTCGGGACCAGGAATGAGAGTTTCTGGGAGGCGCCGCTAGGTGGCGGGGCGGCAGCGGCGACGAGGCGGCCCACTGAGCCGCAACGGCGCGAGTAAATGGAGGCTCGCTCCACAGGCTCGGGAGGTATAAAGCGGCCGGCCCGAGAGGCCGGGGCAGTGACAGTCCCGAGATAGTGCAGAGTGTGAGCGAGTTAGAGGTGTTGTAAGGTGATTCTCTTGGTGATTGGTTATTTGTACTTGTAAAGGGACTTCTACTAGTAAACGGCGAACTGGCTTTGATTTATGTTTATGCTCTTGGACTTTGGAATAAAGCGACATTGTTATTACGAGCTGTTGTTTCCTTTGGGATGAATATACAATTATGATTGTTTGTTCTGCAAGAAAGCTCACCCGTTCCCCACAAACAATTCGAAATGGGCTTACAGTCGACCGAGCAGCTCCTACAATCTCAGCAATCCACGCATCGAAAGGATGTTCCAAACGATCTCGAACTGTTCTCGCCGCCTACGAGTCGAGCCGCAGTGTAAGAAACAGGCCGAATCAGGTCGCTCGATTGAAAGTTCCGTACCCGACGCCCACATGCGGCAACTGAAGGACACTCAGTGGCGGATTCAGGGTGGGGCGGGAGGCATGGGTGCCATACTACCCCCCCCCCCCAACACGCCTAGTTTGGTTTGTTACATTCCTTTATTTGGCAAAACCGGTGTAAATATTTATTTTAGAATTATGTTATTACTTAAAAACAATATTGTATGGTATCGAATCTAAAATGTACAACAATAATACACAATATAATAACGAATATGTTGATTATTTAACAAATATCTGTGCCTTCCCAAATGATCGGCTGGATCCGTCCCTGGTTATACTCTCATTATCTGTCACAAATCAGCTAATCGGTGCTGGGAACCCTCTTCGAAGCATCGGAGCCCTTCACGACGGCTCTGCCAGATTTGAATAAATTTGATATTGATGAACTATCAAATACAGACGAAACAAAAAAGAGTCAAGAAACGCTAGTCAATGCTACTTATCAGTACAACAGTCTGGATAAGCACACAAATTCAGATCCTAAAGTATTTAAATTCATAAAAAATGCATATACTTTATCTTCTAAATTCATGCGTAATATTTGGAAACTGTCATGCTAACGTTGTATTGACAGTCATGAATTTATAATATCAATTTGTGTAAATACTCATAAACACGAGACATTACTAGATATTGTGACGAACGCGAGTGACTATGTTCGTCCCACACGCCCACACATCAAGAAAACGCCTGTGGTAGACCGGGTGAGCGAGCGCGACGCGATTTGAAAAGGGCGCGCCCACAGCTACACACACTTTGTCCGCGGCACGGCGCAGGAATATAACGTAGAGGCAGTCAGACTGGAGAGGGGGAGATGATGTGCACTACCCCCACACGGAGGGGACGTGCATAAATAGGCGAGCCGAAAATCAGTCATCCTCTTGTAGTTCAAAACGAGTGTCTCAGAGCCGCCCTCTGCGCCCCTAGATTTACTCGTATAGAAACTTTACATCGCGAAGCACCAATGCCACTGCTAAAAATTCATATAAAAACAATAGTTAAATTTTTTTTTGAGAAAGCGGCTGACTCGGAAAATGATTTGATTTCCGCGATCGCCTCATACCAACCCGATCAAAGGGCGAAGTATAGGCGACCGAAACACTTTCTGGAGTAAGAGCAATCTGAAACAGAGAGGAGGGACTGAAGCATAAACAACATAGTATTAAAAAACACGCAATGCGCGCGCCGGTAGGCTAAAGTCGTTTCTGACCTTTGTTTTTTCTCTTTATGTTACAGGATAGGCCATAGATGACCGTAAGGGTAGGAATGGTCACACCGCAGTGGCGTGAACGCGCATTGCACTTTTTCGTGCGTTCACAAAACTGCACAAATGTACTCTCTGGTCATCCTCTTACCAACCCGACCAAAAGGGCAAAGTATAGGCGACCGAAGCACTTCCTGGAGTAACAGTAATCTGAAACAGAGAAATGAGACTTGAAACATAAACGTAATATTTCAAAACACGCAATGCGCGCGCCGGTAGGCTAAAGTCATTTTTTGACCTTCTGTTTTTCTTCATGTTGCAGGATTGACCATAGATGCCCGTAGGGGTAGGAATGGTCCTACCGCATTGGCGTGAACGTACATTGCACTCTCCGTGCGTTCACAAAACTGCACAAAAGGTACTGATGAGTCACCATCGCGGCGGCGATGGTGTAACGGTTAGCGTACTGGACTGTTGTACCCAAGTTGGCGGTTGGCGATCGAAGTCGTGGATTTTTAAGGGCGAAAAAATCCTTCGTACTCCTTCCTTCGGAGGGGAAGTAAATCCGGCTGTCCCATGTTCGTAGATTTACTTGCATGTAAAATACCCTCAAGCCTAAATGACACCTCTGAGCTAAATTCAAATCGCCTGTTTCTCGCCCAAGAAATACCTTCTTTCTCTGCTAGATGAAAGGGGCGTAGCGAAATTTGCGTGGTCAGACGGAAGAGCGGGCCTGATGGCCCGAGTCTCGCCACGTAAAATAAGGCAAATTCAATCAATCAATCCTCTTTCGTTCCTGATCTTCGAGCCAGCAGCACTCTCACCAGCTCTTGACCCTTGATCCATCAACAGCTTCGCCGAGTCGCTTGAATGTCAGACAGACGCCTACATAGCCGTCCGCGAACTTCGTTAGAATTTTTCTGGAAGAAAGTATTTCTTCAAACAACACGCGGGGAGTTAATCTAGTCTACCAGTTATTGTGGAGTTGAATACAGAATAATAGGGAAATAGTTCGCGCTGAGATCAAGTACATTTCAATCAGCGGCGAAATTTGGGACAACCACAGCCACAATTTGCCACAGCCTAATTGTTGTAGAGAGTGTGGTGCATCTGCACCCGTTTTTTTGTAGTAAAGTTATTTGGATGGAATGTTAAATTGTATATTATGTCATTGTCTAATGTAAATAGGAATTGTTGCAAATTTGACTGGTAAGAGTAACAAAGGGAATTCCCAGTGATCATTTGATCGAATAGTTTAACAATTAATTCTTGCTTCATTGAAGGGATTTCAGTTTTTTGTGTTATTGTGTTTCATTTTTGAATTTGGTGTGATTTTGTAAGCAATGAAAAGGGTTTTAAGATTATTAAACCGTGTTTAATTGATTTATGTGTTCTTGTTGTTGGATTTACTCTCAACATCCCAAAAGATCCCACTGCCCTGAGGTATAACAAGCTCGCAAGAGCACGATATCTGCGAGGTTCCCCAACAGGCGATTTTGGTAATTGTAGCTGGGGGGGGCATTCGTCAGAGTTGTGTGTATTGACATTCATGAATTTATCATATCAATTTGTGTAAATACTCCTAAACACGTGACACTACTAGATATATAAAGTCGAACCGTCCTGATGTAGTGGCAATTTTTTTAACGCTTTTGTAGAAATCTTCTTTATTGTGGATCCTGTTGATTCCAAGAATTCGTTTTCAAATAATACAAGGGACCGTTTTTACATTCGCTCTTTCCTTTGCGTTTGTCTTTTGTGAATGTGTTATTTTTAATGCAGAAAACCCCCTTTCTACGGATGGTGTTGGAGCTGGTATGGTGCACATGAATTTACCTAAACGGAAAATTTCCGTAAATAGGCAGTCAACGTTTTCTTTTTAAAAAAATTACCAACATTCGTGGAGATTTATCTTAAAATGTTGCAATCCTATTTTAAAAAAATCAATTCAATTTTTTTGAATCCCAGTGATTCTTAATTTGTTATCTTAACTTTCCTTCACAGAGCATGATAACTACAAGCCTAAAAAACAAACAAACTAATAAACCTAATAAAAGTACTCAATCAGGACGCACACAAACACAATATACCGTTTCTCTTACAAGTTCCTACAACGTCGTAATGGTTTTACCACGCGTGGCCGGGAACTGCCGAGATTCTACGAAAACAGCGATGACTCGCGTGCTTGTCGCCGTGCGAAGGAATACACCACAAGGCTGCCGAATGAACTCAGCACTGTGCTCGGAGGCGAGATCTCCATTCGATGCGCTAACATCAGGGAATCCTTTGTACTACACTTGCTTCTCGTTGTTTCACGGCGATTTCTCAGCTTCTTTTTACGATTACCATTAAAATATCAGTAGATTTTTCCTAAAATTTAATTCTTCTCCAAAATACTGAAAACGCATAATTAAAAAAAATGTTTGGTCATCAGCGAATCTATCGATGGTCTAACACCTCGCCCCTTCTGGTATGTTGTAGAAACATACATTTGAAGGTTTCTTACACGCACAATTACTGATCGTAGTGATATCCATGGTGATAAGGACATTTCGTGAATTTGGAACGATATGCCAGTGCTAGTCTCATCTGAACAAGTGCTTGAGAAGGAACAGGAAAACATTCTTCAAATACTAATTAGCCCAACAAGTAGCAATCGAAGATTATGCACGTCTGTGCGTTTCTCGAACCTTGATGAACGTCGCGTGAAGACACCCTTATTATCCACAGAATGTGAAAAAGTTATATCATGACGTCTATTTAGCATGGCGCCAAGAGCATACCTTCTATCTGTGGCTAGAGTACTAAATGCACATTTGGATCTAGAGTCTCTAACCTCTCTCTCTCTCTCTCTCTCTCTCTCTCTCTCTCTCTCTCTCTCTCTCCCTAGAACTCCTTTACACCCATGGGACGACTTAATCTACTTTCGAATTGTATGACTTGTCACCAACAGCCAATCAATATTATAGTGTGTGTGTCTATCATTACTTCCATTCATCAGAAGAAGCTATTGCGTGAACACCAAGATTCACTCATATAAGCAACACACCACGCCCTCACACGTGTTGAAAAGTGCATTGATGATCAAAGTGGAATTTTCGAATATGTTTTGTAGTATGGAAACTGTACAGCCTGTGACAGTTGAAAATAATTATACCGACATTGCAGGCAGTGATCTCTATGTCGGGCACTCTTTAGGATACGGCACAGCCTTGACATTTCTATACTGCCAACTAGTTGTTGAGAAAATTATTCGGAGTAGGACACATAGTAAATGCCACGTAGTAATGGTTTTGCTTAGAATGACTGATACTGTCACCTCCGAAAATACTGACAAATCCTCCTCTAAGAAAACCCATAATTTATACAAGCAAGAAAGGTAAAAGTAACAACTCCGTCAAATATTTCTTACTGACAGGTTAGTGACATCTAATGTCTGGATCTGGGGCCCAGAAATTATAAAGATCTATGTTTAAGAAATTTGAAAATATATATTTGCAACGTCAATTTGGAATACAATATTAATTCAAAGATAATTTAGGAAAGTTTTAATATAATAAAAGAAGTTGAATGATTTTTAGGTAGTTTTAGCAAATATAATTTTGTCTTAGAAGAACATTAATTTAGACTTTCGATTCGCCAAGCACTTTTCTTAACAACAAATACGCCATACAGTCCTTGAAAACCAAAAATTATGATCAAAATTATTTTTTACTTTTAGGTGCTTTGAATATTTTGAAGTAAGTTTTAATATCTATAATTTAATTTTTATTTCAATTCAGAGAGTTAGATCGAAATCGTTTTCTAAAAACTACAAGAGTTTTGAAATAATTTCTTCCATATTTTCATCCCCCAGAAAATTCGGCAACTAATGGGAAGGAGGAATTTAATTGCGCACTGCAATTTTCATTTTTTTCAAATTCCCTAGAAATAAAAGCAAAACTGTAGCTCATGGCTTGTTTGATGGTTACCAACATTTTTACGTGTGTGTTTTTCCTTTTCAATAAAACATGGCGGGTGGCCTTCACAGGTGGTATTATGTCCTTCGTATCAAAGCGTTCCCCTCAGAAGACGCTGAGATATGTAAACTATTCAGACAGCGACGAAGAAATCCACTGTCGTATCTGTCACGACACCAAAGACAATGAACCTCTTGTTTCTCCATGTAACTGCAAGGTACTGTAAAAAGGCATCGCGCACTTCATCACATAGTAGTTTACCGCTATGCTATTTCTTCTTAACACATTCAATAAGCCTTCTTACGGATAATATATACATTCTGTGAATAGTCATTATCGCTTAAGGTAAATATACTATTTTGCTTAAGAAACACTTCGTTATCTGCACATATTTTATGTTGAAGAAAAAATTAATAAGAACTAGTGATGTTACAAAATGGCACAGGCTTTCTCGCCCTAGTTAGTTTTCTAATCTTATTAGCCTAGTCTAGATTTTCGGTATTATCCCACCCTCTTCCCAATTGCTTCATATCGGAGCCAAAACAACATTTTCTCTATTTTCAGCCCTCTTATAGTACAATTGAAATAACTTCGTTAAAAATATTACAAAAGAGTAATGCACAATCCTACTTTATAAATTTTCATTGAAAAATATGGAGCCGTTCTTGAGAAAATGTCATTTGAGAATATGTCATTCATGAACATGTGCGGTTTTGAGCTCATTTTCACAGAAATGTTTTGTATGTAGGGGAAAATTAATAACAAATAATTTGAAGCACTTGTATTCTCACACGTAATAATGTATAGAAAATGCCCGCAATGTATTTATCAACATGTGTGACATATTGAAATTTTCTAGTGATATATAAACATTACACTTGTGTAATTTTTGAAAAACCTAAATAATGCATCAGTATGATGTATATTTCATATAATGCAAAGTGATTAGCACTATCCATACAAAAAGTTTTAAGAAAACAAATTGGAGCAGTTTTTGAGAAAATCTTGTTTTTAAAATTGACTTTATTTCACGCAAAATGACTCGACAAGTATTCATATTTTGAAGAAGTGTATGTGTTCACTAATTTGAAGAACATTTTATTCAGAGAAAAAATCTTTATCTTACTATCGTTGTAGGAAAACTCAAAAAAATGTCAACGTTTGCAATTTTCGAAAATTCAAATGTTTCACAGAAACTGAGACCTGTGTCGTTTTTAATCGTCCTTTACGCTTAACGACAAAGTTTAATAAAAAAATTTGGGGTCATTTTTGAGAAAAAATTGAAAATGTTCTTGAGGCTTCATTAAATACACTCAAATATGAAATCACGGGAATTCAAGGGACCGCAACTTCAGCCAGATCGATTGGGGTATATCAATTTAATATATCGTAGTGTGAATTCGAAAGAAGACGAAGAAATGTTGCAACGGGATCTTGATGCGTTACATTGCTGGGCGGAAAATAATGGAATGACCATAAATAGCTCCAAAAGCAAATCCATCACTTTTGGCAGGGGGCATAATTACAGAGAAACGAATTACCGTTTAAATAAAGACATTATTCCGATAGTTTCCTCATGCAAGTACCTAGGAATCAATTTCGATAGTAAATTAAGCTGGAAAAGTCACGTAGATTTTGTTGTAGGGAAAGCCTGGAGATCTCCCCACTTTGTAATGCGCACCTTAAAAAAGAGTACGACAAACGCGAAGGAAATTGCTTATTTATCGCTTGTTCGACCGATAATGGAATATGGAACAATTTGTTGGGATCCGCACAAAATTTTGCAGTGTAAAAATTTGGAAACGATTCAACGTAGGGCAGCTAAATTTACTTTCAGGGACAAGAAATTGGCAAAATGAGATTCTCTCGAAAATAGGCGATCAGTAGCAAGGCTATGCGCTTTGTATAAAACTTATAGCGGTCAACCAGCTTGGAAAGAAATTAATCAGCGACTAAGTATTCCAACATACATCAGTAGGGGGGATCACAGGCACAAAATAAATTTAAGACCGCAGAGAACAGATGTGGGGAAATTTTCTTTTACAAATCGAACAATAAAAGAATGGAATACATTGCCTGCAAAAGCCTTTGAACCCTTTCCTCGTAGCGTACAACAATTTAAGAAATTAATTTAGAGTATTACTATATAAATGAGGGAATTGGCTGACAATAGTAGGTTATAGAGCGATGCGTCAGTAATATATTGTGAAGTGAGGTGTCGTGAAGTGCTGAAACAGAGAAATAATGTAAGAAATAATTAAAGGGTCATAGTGAAAAGTGTAGTGAAGTGAAGTGAAGTGAAGTGAAGTGAAGTGAAGTGTAGTGAATTGCAGTTGAGCAAAGATTCAGTGCGGAGTTTGATTATGTTTCTTTTTTTAAGGTGTTTTAAATGTTTAAGGTATTTTAAATGTTTTATGAATTAGACAGTTTTATATCATTATTATTTTTATTATTAATGTTATTTTATTATCATTATTATATTATTATATTATTATATTAATATATTATTATATTATTATATTATTATATTATTATTATATACTTTGCATGTTAGCTGCAGTATTTTATTTATGTAATTAGCTGCCACCGGGTTATGGCCATTTGCAGTTCAAGTAAATTTTATCTTATAAATTTTAATTTTGATGAAAATACTGCTTACTGTTTAGCTGCTAACATTGGTCACAGGCGACCGACGGACAATCGGACAAACTTTTTGCTGAATCAATTTTCGGTCAAGCATTCGCAGTATGTGGATTTGGACGACACAATTTTCTATATACTACATTAAATAGCATAAATATTAACATTAATATAAACATTAATACACTTCCCACTTAAACTCGTGGTAACTAAGTAATTCCTAGGCATTTTAGGATCAACTGCGTTTCCTAGAGTTCCCCACGGAACCATGAAATTTCTTTCCTGCATTTACTACCAGCAATGCTAAATTGCTCCATCGTAATTTACAAAGTGTGTGTAAAGTTTAATAGAGTTTCTGAGAGCAATTAACGAAATAGTAAGTAGATCTTCTCGAGACGTGATCCCCACGGTCTTGAGGGCACTGATTGTGGATCTTGGCATAGCCCCAGAGATTCCAACCACCACTGGCAGGATTCTGGCGTTGGGTACTCCATGAAGTTGAGCTGCCAGGGGGATGACTGATTGATGTTTTACCACCTTTTCCTCTCCCGCTTTAAGAAGGCTAGACCCATCATGTTGGTGGACAGTCACGTCGACCACGTGAACCCCTTCCCGGCTTAAAGGAGGTTAGAGGAAATCATTTACTACATATTCAACCCCTTTTTGTTATCAAGGATCTACAATATGAATTTTTCAGCCGAAAAATCGCTGTTTATCGCTGCAGCATTACTTAACTTTCTCTATACTACGTGCGCAGTTTGCGAGAAAGTAAAAATAATGGCGATACAATAGCAAATCCTTTGTCGTATTAATTATAACTTTTGAAAATAACATAGTGCAACAAATTTGAATTTTGTGCCTTGTAAAAGTAAGTGTTCCTTACTAAATCACATACGCTGATTGTAAAAATGAAATCAAAAATGTTCCATCTCTGACTGGAGAACATTCCTGGCACCCTTTTGTTTAATTATTCTCCTGAATTATCTGTTTCAAATCTCACATTTCACCCGACTGTTGTCCGAAGGTTATTTCAAATCGCCCCGTCATGATACAAATTTATGTGTGTGAGTCTAGGCCGTCTATACGGCCGTCTACACGGTAGAGAAATATTTACGTAATTTGTTTGTTTCCTAGGTTTGGGAACTCTCTTTGTTTTTTACTCATAAATAAAAATACTTACTTCAGTTATCAACATTTCGTAATGTATTAAGCTGTAAATCATATATATATATATATATATATATATATATATATATATATATGATATACAGCTTAATACATTATTAAGAGATTATATATATATATATAATATAATCTCTATATATAATTATAGAAATATTCTATTGGAAAACAACAATAGTAAAAATTTTCCCCAAACACAATCTTTCATGAATTCTCTTATTCTCCTTATCAAATACTCGCTACAAATCCCTCCCCTTTTGCATGCATGCCCAAATTTTCTCGTTATCTTTAATTTAGAAAATTTACTTTAACACAGAACTTGGTCTTCTTACAATGGCAAATACAAATAAAAATAAATGTTCCCCGTTTTGCTACTTTCTTTCCGGAGACCCGCCGCAATCTTGAACTTCGTCCAGTTTCCATTCAGTCTCCATTTTCAAAGAATACGATCCACTCCAATGATGTTCGCGTCCTTCACACACGTAATTATATTTCCTTTCTAATTATAACTAACTAACCTTAACATCACCTTTACAAACTCACAATAGTCTTATTCTTCCCGCAACCAAACAGCTTTCCCTTTTACATCTGACTCACGCCGTGTCAAAATATCCTCAAACAAAAGCTCCGTTTTTCCATCTCGCGTACCCTTCACCTGTCTCTGATCTCACGCGATCTCATTTCGGATTGGTCACACGCATTTAACTTTGTATCGGTTAATTTTTTGGTTTCTTGCTCGTAATAACTTCTTAATTTATTTTCTGTCCCACGGAATTTGCTCACATGTTCTTTCACTGCATTATTTATTAACATATTACGTATTTTCCCCACTATCAATTCTATTGTCCATTCCTCGTATTGATTCCAAAATAAAGCTAATCTCGGTTACTTTTCTATGCCCCATTGTAGCTAACGTCCATATTTACAATTATATCAATTTATTATTGACATTTAATTACCTTTCTGACATTGTCGCATTCCGTGCTCAGAGCACGGTGGGGCATGTGCAGTTGGTGGGGTGGTATGTATCTTGTGGGTCTGGTGCTCCTGGTGTACCTGTAGCGCTGGCTGGAGTGAGGAGGCAAGAGCGCGGCAAAGGGGATGGTGTGTGCGCAGAGCACGATGGGGCTGGTGCATCTGATGGGACTGGCACTCCAGGCGTGTCTGCATTGATGCACAGATACATTTTAAGGGAGGAGGAAAAAAGCAGGGCGGTGGAGTGTGCAAAAATAACGGCGAAGCTCGAGCTCCTTATGCGTCTGCAGCGCTACTTGGTGCAAGTTTGGAGAGGGAAAGGCTAAGGAGAGACTGAGACTGAGGTGCGGGAGGTGGTGGGGGCGCAGGGCACAGTAGGGCTAGTGCAATGGACGAGCCTGCAGCGCCACCTGGACGACGGTTGGAGGTGGTAGGGCCTAGGGGCGACTGACTGAGCGGGGCAGCAGTGTGGGTGCAGGGCGCGGTGTGGCTAGTGCATTGAGCGCGCTGGCAACGCTGCCTGGAAGAGGGTTGGGGGGGGGGGGCAAGGCTAAAGGGGAGATTGAGACTGAGGTGCGGGAGGTGGTGGGGGCGCAGGGCACAGGGCTAGTGCATTGGACGAGCCTGCAGCGCGGCCTGGACGAGGTTTGGAGGTGGTAGGGCCTAGGGGAGACTGACTGAGCGGGGCGGCAGTGTGGGTGCAGGGCGCGATGTGGCTAGTGCATTGGGCGTGCTGGCAGCGCTGACTGGAGGAGGGTTGGAGGGGGTAAGGCCAAGGGGAGGCTGAGACTGAGCTGGGTGGCGATGTGTGCGCAGGGCACGGTGGGGCTGGTGCACCTGGCGTGCCTGCAGCGCTGTATGGCTGAGTTTAGGGGGTGGTAGGGCCTAGGGGAGACTGACTTTGCGGGGCGGCAGTGTGGGTGCAGGGCGCGATGTGGCCAGTGCATTGGGCGTGCTGGCAGCGCTGCCTGGAAGAGGGTTGGAGGGGGTTAGGCGAAGGGGAGGCTGAGACTGAGCGGTGTGGCGGTGTGTGCGCAGGGCACGGTGGGGCTGGTGCACCTGACGTGCCTGCAGCGCTGGTTGGTGGAGTCTTCGCGCAGCCGCTGTGAGCTGTGCGGGGCGCGGTTCGATCTCCGCCGGTCGCTGCACCGGTCCGCCGCCCGTGGCCTGGTCGCCTGGTGGTACGCTTGTTGTCGTTCGGGGTCTGCATGTTTCGATTCGCACACTGCTTCCTCACTACAAACACTAGCACTTTAAGGCCACTTACTTTGGTACGTTGTGTGCAATGCGAGTTGATGGTCGATGAACCTCACATGTGCAGTCTTCAAAATTATTGAAACTTTTTAGTCTCCTGCTACTAATTCTTGAAAAATAAATCGAAATTGTTACTTTCTCGCTCTTACTTTGTAAGAGGAAAAATATTGTATTCGTGCGCCGTGAAACGGGATTTTTCGACTGAAAACCTTTATGCTATTCTTAACGAAGTGTCAGGTTTTCCTCGGTGTCCGTCGGCTCCTCACGTTTGCGACTTCTTTTCCCCTTCTTAAGAGTTAGTGAGGCGTCTTTAGTTGAGATTCAGTGTACTGGTAGAGAATTTCTAATCCTTTCGGAACGTTCTTAGAATATTCTGGAAAACGAGATTTTTTGGCGGATTTTAGCTACTCAAATGCCTTTGTTTTTTTATAAGGAACTACAGAATTTGTCAGTAGATGATTCGTTTCTCTCAACAAGACGAATTGATTTGCATTATTTAGTCACATGTTTTTAGAATATTCGGAAAGAAAATTAAAAGTATTCTTTTAAGTTTCAAGACACTGAAAACGTGTGGATTGATTGAACCTGATAACTGTATTCCTTTTCCGTGATGACATGAAGGAATATATTAATTAGAGGTGTCATAATATCACATATTTTCTCTCATTAATATAATCAGTTACGTAATATTGAAGTATTGCGAATTCTGTCCTACCAAAAACTCAGCTAATAAACATAAAAAAGGCGAATTCAACCAATTCAAATGAAGCACCTGTGGTGAGTACCTGCATTTATTTCGATAGTCGCGAATAGAAGTCATTTCTTTCATTTACACATGAAACAAACATGAATAAATTTAACTGTTACAATATTTGCAGCATACTACTACGAAAAAATAATAATTTCACACATGATTGCCTTGATTACATTGAAGTGGGGTATCCAATTTTTTAATACAATAATCATCAGTTAAAACTTCTTAAAGTAAAAGAAGTGTACTTGCTATGCTTAAAAAGTCTTTTAAAGTCTTTTGTCACAGTTGTTAATGCCTTTTACTCTTCAGCCAGGGGCCCGGCACCGTTAGTAACTGTGATTCCCAGACGGTTACCCGGCCAGGAATTCGTAGTCTCGAGTTGCTTAACTTCGGTGACTTCAGGGAGTGTTAAGCAATTTGGCGAACGACTACGTTATATATATTGAAACCCAGAATATGTGTTTCATTACACTAATTAAATCATTAGTGTAAGAAACCAATTGCTATTTTGAACTGCGCGGTGCGCGCGCTGAGCGCGGCGCGCCGGGGCCGGCGAGCAGCCGCTGCTACCGCCGACGGTGCCACCGCCGCCGGGAGGCTAGCGTGTGAATTTCGGTTGGAACTGGGCACCGCGCACGTGCAAAAAGTTCGTTACGAGAATCGCGGACGAGAGCCGTTGGCAGAACGGTGACCAGGGAGATGTTAGCAGAGCGGCGACGAGTGCGGACGTGCGGCGAGAGTTCTCTGCCGGTGTATGGACGCATATAACATTGCGACGTATTTTACGTGCTATTAGGAACCGCAGAGTAATTGACGTGTAAATAGAACATTAGAAGTATCAGTATAGTGAAAGATTAGTGTTGGTAGAATAATTGATGTTGTTCTTATTAGTTGGCGCGGTGGAAACATTCTTGAAATTACGCGGTACAAAACTGTGACCAGTATACAAAGTAGGCGCGGGTTGTGCAATTGAACCCACTGACGAACAGTGATTCGAGGAAGGTGCGAAGCCGAGGTGTCAAGATTCTGATCGGGGAAGAATTGCTGGAGCATCGGCCGTGGGCGATTGCCACGCCATCCGGCGCTGACGGCCCGCAGCAGTAGCAGAGGTCGACAATCCTGTCGGCGCGAGCGGTCCTACGAGCATCATAGGTATTCGATCGGGGCCCCGCAGGTATGAGAAATGCATTTCACTCTTAATCTTGGTACCAAGGCAGAGTGTAAAAACGTTGTCTGATTATGTAAATAACTAATTTGATTTAAAATAAATCTTGTTTATAATTGTATTTCAATTTATGATTAACCACCCCAACGTTGCACCAACTTATCCAGGGACCCATTCACGTAAAAGACACCCTCTCTTAGTGTTGTATTGCAGTGAAAATACCCGGCACAACCAGGTATGTCACAATATATATATATATATATATATATATATATATATATATATATATATATATATATATATATACACTACCTTTTTTATAAATCTATTTCGTATATTCATTAAATAAATATATACACACTCGCACTGCTGAGCTGTGTCTTCTTCTCACTGGTTCGATGCTCTTACACCAAATCATGTCACTTAGTACCGTCTGTAATAACCCACTGTGTTGAGTCTCCTTCTCGCAGACTTGTTGCTAGGACCTCTATAGTCCGCTTTAAACAGAGTGGCACTTGAAGGTCACAAGCTGGAAGGAGAGGAAGACATTGTCATTGATGCGGGAGGTCCAATATCAAAACTTTTAAGCCGTAACCTAGCTTCCGAATGGATGACAGTAACCCCCTCTCTCCATCACGTTTGTGATCTTGTAGTGCCACTCTGTTTAAAGCGAAATGTACACTGTGTCGTGTGCCAGCTCTCCAGGCAAAGGAGGGGAGTCTTACGCAGCGCATCCGACTTCAGCCAATGAACTTTAGACATGAGTTTGCGTCACAATATTAGCGGGAATTTTGAATGCAGCCAGATACCAGAATGATCACGTCGTTACACGAAATTAAAATTAATTAAATTTACGCAGCATTTATTTTAAATAATGCATATTTTACCCCTTCATTGTGCTATTTTTGGTTGGTTACCATAGAAAATTGTCGTTGTCTAGGCTATCCGGGACGAGTCGCTTCACTGACATGGTGGCTACGTCTAGGCTATCCGGGATGAGCCGCTTCACTGACATGGTGGCTAGGAAAGCCGGACATGGTGACCGGATAGCCTAGACAACGCTTCCGGCCGCGGAAGCCTTCGCAACCATTGAAAATTGTCACTTTGTACCACTTCCAAAATGTTTCCCAACCCTTCTCGCTCTCCATGCAACATGGCGGCCAGCGTCTGGACTGGCGTTTCAAAGGAAGTGGCGTGTCGTGTCGTGGTCACGTGGTTCGTGACGGTGCGCAGGTGCGTGCCGCACGCGCTGACGCGGCCGCGCCTGCGCCGCCAGAACCGGCGGCGCTCGCTGCGCGCCGACCTGCTGGTGGTGGGGCTGACGGCGCTGGTGCTGAGCGTGGCCGACGCCGCCTGCGTCATGCTCGCTGACTTCTACCTGTCGCGCTACGCCTACCCGCTCATCCACGACCAGGCGCCCACGGAGCGCGCCCCGCGCCCGCACCATCGCACGCACGCCCGCTGGCTGCCGCCGCGCGACGCCACCGCAAGCCCCCACGGCAACCCCTACGCGCGCGTCGGCTTCATCGCGCAGGGTGCGCGCACCCACTCTCCCTCTCCCACCCTCTCTCTCCCTCTCTCTCCCTCTGTCTCCCTCTGTCTCCCTCTCTCTCCCTTTCTCTCCCTCTCTCTCCCTCTCCCCTCTGTTCCTCTCTCTCCCTCTCTCCCCCTTTCTCTCCCTCTCTCTCCCTCTCTCTCCCTTTCTCTTCCTCTCTCTCCCTCTCTCCCTCTCCCTCTCTCGCACGCATCTAACGTATTAGGTGGCTTAGGGCATCAGTTGATGTCACTGCAGTGCGTTTTAGCCCCTAGGGTTTCACTCCTAAAGGGGGCTGGATTTTCGACACTAGCTACATAGCTAGGTCGAATTCAGCTATTGTCTTGAGGAGATTTCAACAAGTCAGCTGCAGTGATCGCAGTTTTTCACGGTCTCTACTATCAACACCAGGCGAATGCCGGAGCAGTACACTAACCCAAGGACCGCGCGCGATCTTTCCCTCATCTTCCTTGTCCTATCCTAATCCTTTAAACACACTTCAACTTGTATCAATCACACTACTATACGCATGTGTACGGAGACCAGTCGGAAGCTTTCAGCTTGTCCCAGCTGGGGCGGTGCTCCGCTGGTGGGAGATACCTGGCTGAGGTGAACCCCGCTAGCTGACGGGTAGATCGGTGCTGGTTATCACCATACAGCGGGGGGAGGTCACTGCCGCTTACCGAGGAAAAAAAAACTCACCAGACGTACGTGATTTATTAACTTAGCAGTTGACACGCAACGAAATAGTTCATCATTCAATCGCACACTTCTCCCTCCCTCTCCCTCTCTCCCCCCTCCCTCTCTCTCTCTCTCTCACACACACACACTCACACACACATACACACACACACACACTTTCTCTCTTCTCCCTTCAACGAGGGAGGTGGCTCAATGCTCAAAGCGACCGGTTGCCTATGCAGAGACTCTGACGTGCCTAGGAGTAATGGCAGATTGTTCACAGTCTAATAGCTAGTTTAATAGCTAGGCCGAATTCAGCCGCTGCCGGGAGCAGAATTCTAAAGGACGGCCACAGGCGAATATTGGAGAAGAACCTTCAGAAATGAGCCATGGATTGTGCTCATATTTTTTTCTTCCTTCTCCCCCCTCTCCTTTTACCTACACACGCACACACACTTACACTTACGTGCACTACTCATCCAAGCACGTCGGAACCCAAGTTCAGAGCTTTGAGCTTGTCCCGGCTTCGGCTTTACGATGCTGGGAAAGGTATCTGGAGGGGATAATTTCATAAGCCCACCTGCAGATCTGCACTACTTACTACCACGTGTTGATCTGCACAACCACTCGTGTCGGACACACGTCCAGAGCTTCGAGTTTGCCCCGGCTGGGGCAGAGCTCCGCTGGGAAAGATACCTGGAGGGCACAACTCCGTGAGCCGACATGCAGATCGGCACCGTGCCTCAGGCTTTCGCGGGGGAGGAACGCCGCCACTGCCTGGGATAGAAAATTCAACACATTAAAGGAACAAATGACCTTAACAATCGATGCGCCAGGAAGTACTAATCAAGCAATCAAAAGCTTCCTTTTTCTCTATATTTTTTTCCCCTCTCTCTTTTCCACTTCCTTCCTCTTTATTCTTCTTTCTTCCTCTCTTTCTCTCTGTCTCCCCGATGGCGCTTCAAGTCGGGTTGCGGATGACATACGCGTTCTTATGGTTCTGATGGAGGATTTCCGATATAATTGGAGAAACGGGAGAAATGCCACACCTACATTTTTGTGTCCATGTATCAATGTGTTGGTATTAAAATCTGTTGGGGTGTAGGATTTGCAGCGAACAGAAAAACGTTCTATTTTTATTGGACATTTACGTTTTTTTTCTGCTACCTGAAAATATAAGAAATATTTGGAAAGGATTCAGATTTCCAAAGGCTATTATTCATACTATTCATTGAACATTTAGATGATTCTTTATTTGATATAACAAAAAAAAAAAGAATATGAGATGACGTGAGTGAAATCTCTTTATATCATGCATAGACACTCTGGCACAAAAATATCTCCAGCAAATAAATAGATATTCTATTAGAATTAGAAAGAAAATGAACATTATATTTACACTGAAATCAAGTATTTTATGTTAAATATTTCGAATAAATAATCTAGGTTTTATTAAGAAAAAATATTTATTTACGGCAGTCCAATGATAAATTATTTATTTGGAAAATATGTAGAAATATAAAGAGACCATTATGTTTAAATTGTCGATTCATTCCATTGTTTCTAGACTTAAAGTAGTTGGTTTAAATAAAGTGCGACAGGGGCAGCGCAGGGATTGGTTATAATATAAGTGCATTTCGTTCAAAGAAGTCATTAAAGAGTATTGTAGTCGGCTTTTATTATTTAGACGGATTTAAGCGGTCACTTTTATTCTTAGAGGAAAATTGCTTTTAGTGCAGGTGGCCTTTTAATACAGGTTTTGAATTTGGGAAGCAAACATTCGGTAGAATTTTGTTTGTAGTAAAGTATGTTTTGCATGTTAAGACATTTTAATTACATGTAAGGTACAAATAATTTAAAGTCTACATTTAAAGTTCTGCCTTTGTGTATCAAAACACATGTTAAAAAACCATTCAAATCATTATTTGAATCCATATTTGAAACCATTCAAATCATTCGTTCCTTTTCACTAGTACTTTTAACGTCTTTACGTAATTGTATTTGTTTCCTAACTTAAATGTCCAACTATCACTCTGAGGAAATGAATTCTGCGGAAGTTGTGACCGTCTAATACAGGTTAATTTACGAAATATACGATGGTAGTGAACTCAGGGCCAGTTGATTGGTTGGAAGGGAAATGCGAGGAATAATCGTATTTTCACGTAACTTTGGGGGAAAATGTATCGGTTCAAAGAAAAAGAAATTGGCCGTTATTGAGGTGGCCGCTTAATCGAAGTGGCTGTTCCTGCAGGTTTCGCTGAGCAGCGCCCTCTTTACTGACGGGATGACGTCACATACGTTGACGTCCCTCTGCGCTGGCGCGCGCGTGTGCCTAGCAGTAAGCGGCTACTTCACGGCCTCCATGCTCCTGATCATGGTGCTCCTCAGCTACTCCTGCTTCGTGTGCTGGGCGCAGATGGCGCTGCGGCTGCAGACCAACATCTGGTACTTCTGGTGGCAGCACGACATCACCGTCACCATCGTCGCCGATCCCGTCGACAAGCTGGCTTACAGTCGCAGGTAGTATTGTCCCAAACGGTTCCTTGAAAAGGAAAATATTTTTTGTTCGTGTATATTTATAGGATAAGTCATTTCAGTGGGCAAAAACATAAACACCGCCGTATTCACCACAATTAGACGAGTATGTGCTTCTAATGTCATTTTGGTGAAAAAAGTTCCTTACACAACTTACTTCCTTAAAGTTTTTCTCGATTTTTCTCTTCATGTAGAAGATCCAGAAGAGTGTGCTTCATGTAAGTCGAAGTGCTGAGGATATGCCGAAAAAAAATTCTACTCATTTCGGACAGACAGAAAATGAAAAATGTATGAATAATTGGAATTGAGTTTCATATCAGGACAGCCCGATATTTCCAATGGCTCTGCAATTGCGCCGTGGCTCCCCAGCCAGCCGACAGAATTAAAGTGCACACGCTGTACGCAACTGACGCGAATGACATCGAGTGTAGAACCGCGCTTCGAGACTTAGAAATGCGTACAAAGTTCGGGGATATATAGGCTGCGACGAAATTGGAAAGTTACAAACAATCTGTGGTAAATTACGCCTCCGAGGCCAAAACAGTATAGGAATAATGTATTCCTAGTGTTGTAAGGAACATGCTTGTGTGTTTTTCCCACTTGAAACGACTCACTCTGTATTAAGACGCGCCGAATTCTTTAGCAAAGAAACAACCAGACAATGAGTTAAGTATATGGACTGAGCAGTGGATGTCAAAATACTGCAAATATATAAAATACTGCTAAATACGAGTAATTGGAGAGAACTTTTAGGGTTTAGAATTTGGCTTTTCTCTTAAATCCTTGAATTGATTGCTCGTTTCTAGAGAAATGCAACCTCCTGAATAATTCAGATGACGATTTATTTTAAATCTTGTTTGAGCACCCAGAAAGTAAATTACATTTTTATATGACCACGATGTATTGTGATGTTTCAATACATTTCAAATGATACAAAATGAATAATGTAGACGCACCAATCTTCCAATTCGTTTCAATATGTTTGAGCACACTGTATATGACCATAAACTTCATTACTGTCATTGAACATTCATTTAAATCGCTATCAAAATTTCTGCATTTATACCTCGAACACTTCGTTGTTTAGACATCCTGCAAACAAAAATAAATATTTTCGTAATTTGTAATTTTCAATTTTGAAGGTGTGGAAGTACGTAAAGTTCAATTTGCGTTCATGCTGTATGTTGCTTGGATGTGGTTATGAGCTTTATATTGTTTGGATTCTTGATACTGAAGAATATCGTTTGGCATAAAAATATCATTTTCTAGCACACTTCGATTGAATTTACAGAACATGAAAATAATCATCCAGTAATGCATTCAACAGTGACTAGAGATCACAAAGGGTGATGTCGATTAACTTCTTCTAAGTAAATTATTATTTTGAACATTTAAAAGAAAAAAATGTTTATCACCCGGCCTCTAAGAAATTTTTAGTACGCCATCGATTAACTCTAACTTAGAAGACTAGTTACGTAAATAACAATAAATGAATGTGTCTCTTTTTACTGTACATTCTGAATTAGTATCATGCCAGAGAATTTGAAGGATCTTAGAGAATGAGGTGGCAGGCAAATTGGAACATATGAGGTAATTTTCCATTACTTTCTCCCGCCCAGCGAGAAAATGATGAACCACAACTCAGTACCACGCATATCCCTTCAGTTCTATCCCCATATCACCCATACATGCTACCCTCGCCCGTAACCCCCCAGTGTAACGGAAGTGTCAGGCCAGTAGTTAGGGATTATACGTTGAGTGTGCAACCCGACACACTTGCCTGTTTTGCGGGTTGCCTTTCACACTTGAAAGGAGGAAACATTCAGATAAATGGGAAAGAGCCATACAAACGAACGCAATGAACCTCTACTTCTCAAAATACAGCAACAATTGTTGATGAAAATAACTATGTTCAGAGGGAAGGAGTACAATAAAAAATATACAGAAAGAAACTTCCTCTTTCAAACGAGAGGGAGAAGAAGAAAGGGAATGAAATGAGATGAGATGAAAAGTAGGGTAATAAGATAAGACGTAAGGTAATGAGAAGTGGTGTAAGTAATTAAAAGGGATATAATGCTTTGAAATGAAAACTATGTGTATAGCGATGTAATGAGCTGGAAGGTGAGTGTAATGTTTCTATTTCTCCTAATTTAATTAGATGACATGTAATGTACTGTAACTAAAATGACAGTAGACATTGTAAAGATCTGTATGTAAATGCAACGATGAGATTTCTCCTTAAGGTAAACGCAACGAGACGAGATAAATGTAGTGTAATGAAATTAGAAGTAAGGCAAACAAATCACCTGTAAGATAAAACTAAGGATGAGCGTGCTCCTGGTGAGATGGGAAGAGGTGCGGCGCGTGATGCCGGCGCTCGTGGTGCGCAGCGTGCAATTCAACCGGCGGCGCGTCTCCGAAGGCGGCGACCCGGGACCGGCGCTCCCCGGCCCGCCCAGGGGCGTCGCGGCCAGCGCCAGCGCCCCCGCGCTCTCCCAGGTGCCTCCTCCCGCCCTTGCTCCTCGGCCACGTTCAGCGGGTGGGATAAGGTCCTGCTGGATTTCACAACCGGTGGCCAAACCATCCACAAATCCTAGAAGTTCGGAGTAAAGTGGCTTACAGAAAGCGTACTGTTGGTTGGTTGGTAGGGACCAACGAGCTGGAATATACTATATAGAGTGACTGTCCCTGTAGTTTCAGCGCTCTTGGTGGAGGCGCTCCGAACTAGCGGTCGCCATGTTTTTTGAACTCAAAACATACGAGTGGCGCTGTATTAAACTGCTATACTGAATCGCCGTTGTGGAGATGTTATTTCACAACTTATTTCTTTATTGTTTTTCGTTTAACGGTATTTAAGTAACGGTATTGCAATAATATTCCCTTTCAGGATTTATGCTAACTACTGTAACATTTCAATAGCTTTAATTTTTATGACAATAATTGATGCAGGAAGCAACGTCTATTTAAAGTTTCTAAGTTTGTTATCCTAGCATATTTTCATTATATTTTTAAATGATTTGGTTTTAATCGTGAGAATATACAATAAGAGTATACTACGCGCTCACCCGTCCATAGCCAGCGCCAAACGAAATGCTAGAATATTTGGTTTCCCAGAGAGCGCTCAATTTGCTACAAAGATGAAGGCTCTTCATCCACTCTATATAGTATATTTTAGCTCGTTGCTAGGGACGTAGGCCATTATCGCAATGAATACGTATGGATATCAGGGTCTTAAACTGGCCACTGTTTTTATATGGTTATGATCATAAGTAAATTCAAAAATATTATTAGAGCACGACTTTGTAATTTAGATATTTGAATAGTTTAAACAATTTATTAAGTTATTTTGTTTATTTTCGTTCATTTAGTCATTTATTATACATCTAAAGAAGATTGAAAACCAATGAAATATTGAACCCTTCACATCCAAATATCCGTTTCCAGTTCGCAGGGTTTTAAGCTCGTCCAGATCGATGGATAAATATTAGGTTTGGAGAAATTCTTTTGAACACTTTAGGATGAGCCAATACGGACATATAGACGTTTTGCTTTCAACCATCTTTTTGTTATTAAAAACTCATAAAACATGCTTTCTGACTACACAACATGTTAGAGGAAGTACGTCAAAACTCAGGAATGATATTTATACTTCTTTATATTAGGACCCCAAAATACGCGTTTTTATGGCGAAAAGTCGCCCCAGTTTCCTTTACAGCATTAAAATTCTTTCGCATTATTACACAAGTAATTAGTATGGAGAGGAAGTAAAATTCGCAAATGGCTTAGGGGAAGACTGCACACGACCGAGCGCGGCTTGCAAGCCTGGCTCGCGCGGGTCGCACATCTGCGAGAGCACGTCCCAATGCCTGCATGTGAAGGGATTTGGTGGTGCGCCAGGCGCCCGGCGCTGCGGAGGAGGGTGGCCGCGGCGCGGGAGGCGCGGCGTCCCCCGCCGCCGTCTCCAGAGTCTCCTCCGCCACCCTGGCCGCCTCCGCCGCCGCCTCCGCCGCCGCCGACACGGCCGCCGACTCCGCGGTGGACATCGTCTCGGTCTCCTCCCACCCACCTGCGCCCCCACCTGCGCCCCCGCCCCCGCCCGGCGTTTAATAAACACGCTTCTTTTCTTTTTGGACCAAGCGCTCTTTTATTAAGCAGTAATCTTAAGGAACTGAAGTGGCCCAGAGCGTGGTGCGCTCACTTCGCATTCGGGAGTTCCGGGTACAATTCTCGTGCCGGCCATCCTGACGGGGGTTTTCGTGGTTTATTTTTCGTGGTTTCTCTCGGTCATCCAGGCGAATGCTGGGATGGGTATACTGAAAGGCCATGATCTCGAAACCGGCGTCGCTAGCCGAATTCGTTAACTAACGGAAATCACGGAGGTTAAGCGCATTGGAGGCATCGCGGGTTCCTGGTTGGGTGACCGACCCAAGATCCAACGCCACCGAGTCCATATGCCCTTTACGGAACACACAATGGCTAAATACAAATACAAAATGTTAAGGTAGCCGCGGCTTGCGAGCCCGGCTTACGCGGATTGTAAATCTGTGGTCATCACATCGTTCCTGCGGCGGAGGGAGACGTGAGGGTAATGTGGCGGCGACACATCTCCAACAGGCGCAAGTGACTCTCACGAGCCGCGCTTGAGCGTATACGGTGTCCTTTTTTCTCTTAAGCAGCCAATGCACGGTCAGGATTCGTGTTAAGTTTACCGTCCGTGTGTAACTGTATATTCGTAGTGAAGGCGTCTCGCGTACAGACCGTCCAGTTTTTCTTGCATTTACTACATCTTGTATCCTGAGGTCGGCGAGCGACTGACTTTGTCTTCCTCCGTCACCGGCTGATCCGTTGCTCGCGAATGTACTACATAAGAAGAGAAAGTTATGTAATCGGGCGCAGGCAAAAAGCGAATTCGTTTAGTATTGACACGGTAAGTGCTGGGACTTCCAGACTTTCTTTTTCACGAAATTTACAAGATTTTCCCAACCCAATTTGCTATCAGACATTATTTCCTAAGATTCAGAATAAGGTTCTTGGAATATTCTAGAAAGCGGTAATGGTTTATTGCAATTAGTGTCATTCCAAAATGGCTTTCGTAATAGTTATTACCATCTGATTTGTTTACGTCTAGAAGTGTAGTCTGTGTAGCTGAATATTGTAGCTGTGTGCAAAATATTGTGTTCTCATGAATTAGAAGTTCGTATTAAGAAGAAAACTGCATACGAGTCGTTGAGAGCAAAAGTGGTGTAAGTCAAATTTTGGAAGATTTAAGTTAAATGCACTGGTAGGTGGATTTCACGTGGTTACATTACTGGTCAAAAAGGTGTGAATCAATTTTCAATATTTTGTTTGCTAGAGGGCAGCACAATGCAGAAGTAGACACAAGTTGCTCATACCGCTGATTGCAATTGTGGAGTGAGTCACAGGTACAGGAAATATTTCCCATGAAATAGATTCTTGTTCATCTTTACCCCACACGGAAGAAGCATTTAAAAAAATGTAAAGCTTGTAATAACAGTAAACAAACTTATATTTTATTTTTTTGCGATATTAACTGCTTATACTAATTCACACCGTATAAATATCAAAACATAGTGTACATTGCATATATTGCAAACATTGATTTTCTTGTTTGGAATGTATTTCACTGTATTTCCCTATTTTTCCACCACATTGCTATCGCAGACGAAAATTATGCAAGCAAATTATTTGAATGTACGAGTAAGACATAATTTTCAAAAACGACGTGTGAAAGTAAGCCAAAAAAATAATTAATTAATATACAATGTTTCAGTCAAAAATATCTACAGTAAGTTATAAGAATATCTTCCTAACACGATTTTAACACATTTGCTAATTTATTTCTAAGTATTATTGTTTTACTGCGTTTTTCGTTTACATGTCATTTTCTGGAAAGTATGCATTTTGAGTCACACCACTCTTGCTCGCAAGGGCTGGTATATCTGTTCTTTGGAAAAATAATTCTGCATCATTGTCAAAAAAAAAAATCATATGAAAAAATAGAACATTCTTTACACAAATCCGAAACTAGATCTAGTCTGGTTCTTTGTTTTGAACTGCCAATATTCCATTTTTTCAATTCATTAGTATTCTAACGAATATGAGCATGGTGAAAATGCTTATACTTATAATGCATGCTAATGCTATTATTAAATGTTAAAAGCATATATAGGCATAGAGTACACATGTCAGAGTTCATTAGAAGTTGTCAAGTAAAGTGTTATTTGCGCTTTCAGTGGCATTTTAAGACAAGGTAGAAGTCTTTGATGTCCAAAAAATATAAAACGTATAAAAACATTCATTCTAATAAGGTTATTCTTCATATAAGGTTACAAAAATGTACTTTTCGCTCTGTGATGGTTGTATCATACGTTTTCTAATGAAGGGGATTTCCTCGAGCTATTTAGGCTGAAGACAACCCTTGCTGGTCGTTCAGAGCCAACTTTGGATAGAAAAAATTCCGTGGTGGCAGCAGATATCTTGTGGTAATCCATAATATGGTATATATGGTAATATATCTCCACAAAAGTTTTGTGGAGATTATTTCCTTTACCATATTTTGGGTAGAAAATAGCAAAACCCAGATCGCAATAACATAAACATAATTCCAAGTAAAAGTTAAAAGTATTAGTTTATAAGTATTAATATTAAAGCATGAATATTACGCATTACTATTATTAATTATTAAGCATTAATGTTCAAAGCATAAATTAAGACAAAAGAATTCAGACACACTTAGAACAAAGAAAACGTAAAAAGTTGATGCTTAGTGTGACATCAGCACAAATTTTCGAAATAGAGGTCAAATAACCAAATGCCAGCTATAAAAGCAATAGCCGGCCGCGTGCGGACAAATTATTACGAGGCGGCAAAAAAATACAATACAATAAAATTAAAATCACATGATATTAATAATCAAATAATACATACAAAACAAAAACAATAGGGCCATCCGTAATCGAGTGATCAGTTACTTTTGCATCTCCGGGAACCAGCTGCAAAATACGGTCAATTCATGCGATATTAATAAAACAAAATACACATATTTTACATACTACATACACGTGACGCCTTACATGCAGGTGTGTCATTTTGTGAGGAAAGAAAACTACCACCATCTTCCCTACGATTAACTGAAAAAGTGTTTCTTAGATAATTTTGATCAGGATGTTGTAACCGAAACGACTTAAATGAACGCGTTTGGATATCGAAATTAGCGGGATGTGGGGTGTAAAACACAGTCCGTATCGATACTTTTTGAAGCTCTAGGATGTAGGTCGAAAAATATTATGTAAGAACATGTGCAAACTCTCAAGTCATTCAAAGGATTGGGAAGTGCAAGAGATCGCGTTGTTGGAAATAGTCCATATTATGCGGAAAGTACGAGTATTATAGAGGCACCAACAGTCACTAGGTCTACTTCCTAGAACCTAGTTGCAGACTTGAGTAAGTTTTATAATGACCGACACCTAACAGCTTTAGTCGTGAATTTAGGACTTAATAATAATAATAATAATAATAATAATAATAATAATAATAATAATGTACTTGGAATTTTGCATCGTATTACTACTATTTTTGCCAGATAGTGGTGTTTTCTGGACCCTATTTGTATTGTTTTACCCACACCTGGATTTCAGGGAAACATTCAGGATATAGGGTTCAGGGACAGGGTTCAGGTTTCAGGATTCAGGTACATATGGCTAGTATGACGAATTTCCTTCATCGTATCTAGCATACTTACTTTACATGATCTTTTCTTTCGTCACATGGCTACAATTTTAATGGAAACGGTCAAACGGAGACAATTTTAATGGAAAGCTACAGTTCTCTTTTTGCTCCGATCGGGAATCGACCTCCGGATCGCACCTCAGAAAGCAAGCACGATATTCGTAATAATAATAATAATAATAGTAATAATAATAATAATAATAATAATATAAAATAACAGTTTTGTACCAGTAATACAAACGACAGCATTAGATAGTACCGCGATGATGGATCAGCCTTAATAATAAAAACAATAATTAGAAAAACAATACTCGTATGTAATGGACGAAGATTAGAACCCACCGCCCAGCAATAGTCGGGTGAGGCCGAAAGCGGACAAAAGCAGCGGCAGATCTATTCCGGGGCGGAGTCTCGCTGGGCGTGGGGTACGGCGGCGGCGGCGGCGGCGGCGGCGGCGGCGGCGGCGGCGGCGGCGGCGGCGGCGGCGGTGGCTAACGGGACGGCGGGCGGGGCCGGCGCTGCGCGGCGCGCGGCCTTGAACCCGCACCTGCACGCGGCAAGGTCGCCCCCTCCCCCTCGCCCCTCCCCCGCTCCCCGCCCTCCCACTCCGCGTGTGCGGGGCCGCTTTGTTTGCAGGCGCTGGCAGCAATTCTTCTCGCGGTAATTGGGCGGTGAGGCGCCGCTTTGGGACGCAAACGCTGTGATTGGGCTAATCTCCTCGGGGGAGAGCTACATGCACTGGGAGCGACTCGCCCAAGAAGCTCGCACCGACAGAGGTGGCTCTGGGCGTCAGTTGATGTCACTGCAGTGACAGGGGGTCCTAGGGCTTGAGACCCGACGTTGGCAGGATTTTTGTCACTAGCTTGTCAGCCAGGTCGAATACAGCATCTGTCTAGAGGAATTTTTAGCGGCTGGATCGACATAAATTAAAATATTTTGTCACGCCTGATCATATGTTTGTAAATAGAGTATCCGATGCTCGAAACGGACAGAAAGTAGTATGCTGACGTTCCTGAAAGAGAATAGATGTCATTCGGAAAAAAGTCTCTCGTACAAAATGTCTTCAAACAAAATTTGTAATTCTTTCGAAACAAATTTCGATATAGTTAACCACTGAAATTCGTTTTTCAGAGTTTTTCTTCTCTCTTTCTCACCAACTGTGTACTTAAGTAGTGAAATCGTATTGTAATGCTGCAGCGGAATATGGCGGTTTTTCGACAGAAGAAGTCGTATTATGGGTCCCTGATTTTGAACAAGAGAATACATCTTGCTCATCTTAATATATATAAATCTCGTGTCACAATGTTTGTCCTCAATGGACTCCTAAACCACTTAACCGATTATAATAAAATTCGCACACCATGTGCAGTTCGATCCAACTTGAAAGATAGGATAGTTTAAATCTCAAATTATAGTCGCAATTTTAATTTATTGCTAATTATTTGTCTGAATAATTGCTAATTAATTGTTGTAATAATTGTAGATAATTGTGACTGTCAAATAATAACAGACAAATAATTAGCAATAAATTAAAATTGTGACTATAATTTGAGATTTAAACTATCCTATCTTTCAAGTTGGATCGAACTGCACATGGTGTGCGAATTTTATTATAATCGGTTAAGTGGTTTAGGAGTCCATTGAGGACAAACATTGTGACACGAGATTTATATATATTAAGAAGAAAGATTACAACAATCAGCTAGCTGACCCGGCCACGCGTTGCTGTGGCTTTCACCACGAAAGAGACCCTGCGAAAGATACCCCAGAGAATCTGATGGTATCATCGTCAATTATTTGTCTGTTATTATTTGACAGTCACAATTATCTGTTAACTCCAAATGATTCTAACAGATGTCGACACCTTTCGACTGGGTTGAGTAAGTAATCAATAGATGGCGCAGCTATGGTAAAAAATCAGCTCCAAGAATCAGGACAGCAGAAGGTCATGCACAAGAATCTCAAGAACAGTGTAACGAACGTATTCAAGAGAATATCATAAGAACATTGTGACACGAGATTTATATATATTAAGATTATTTAACCTTCATTTAAAATTATTTTGCACTTATTATTTCAATGTGCTATGATAACATGTTTTTCAGTTCCTCTTTCTAATATTTAAACAATTATTATTATTTTCAGTCAAATGCCACCGAAAAAATCTAACCTCAACAACGCGAGCAGCAAAGGGTCACGACGCAAACGTGTTGAAAGAGCTCAGCAATTACCAGAACAAATCGAAACAAGAAATGCAGCTCAAAGAATCAGGACTGCAGAAAGTCGTACACAAGAATCTCAAGAACAGCGTGACGAACGTCTGCAACAGAATATTACGAGAACAAGAGCGGCACGAGAACGAAACATTCGAACGTACGTATTCAAGAGAATATCATAAGAACATTGTGACACGAGATTTATATATATTAAGATTATTTAACCTCCATTTAAAATTATTTTGCACTTATTATTTCAATGTGCTATGATAACATGTTTTTTCAGTTCCTCTTTCTAATATTTAAACGATTATTATTATTTTCAGTCAAATGCCACCGAAAAAATCTAACCTCAACAACGCGAGCAGCAAAGGGTCACGACGCAAACGTGTTGAAAGAGCTCAGCAATTACCAGAACAAATCGAAACAAGAAATGCAGCTCAAAGAATCAGGACTGCAGAAAGTCGTACACAAGAATCTCAAGAACAGCGTGACGAACGTCTGCAACAGAATATTACGAGAACAAGAGCGGCACGAGAACGAAACATAGCTACAATACGAGGACTAGATCGACAAAGGCAACGGATCAGCCGCTCATTAACACGTGCATCATTCGTTCGGCTTGCCTTTGAATATGCACCAGATATTAACTACTCGGCGCATTCAAAAATTGCTATCGGTGGAATGGATAAAGTATGTCAATATTGTCAGGCATTGAAATTTCGGAATGAAGCAGCCGGCATGTGCTGCGCATCAGGAAAAGTTGTGCTGTCACCTCTACCCGCTCCGCCGGAGCCTTTATTATCCCTTCTTACTGGCAATTCAGATGATTCCAAATTATTTTTGCGTAAGATACGCAAATTTAATTCTTGCTTCCAAATGACGTCATTTGGGGCAACTAAAATTTGCGATCGTGCATCCGATGGACGTAATTTTGAAACTACATTCAAAATTCAAGGCCAGGTGTACCATAAAATCGGATCACTGATGCCAATGCCTGATAACAATCCGAAATTTCTTCAAATTTATTTTATGGGCGATTGTGAAGAGCGCGTGACGACTCGGTGCCTGTATAATTTTATTGAACAAGCAGAGGAAAGAGCAATTGTGATATTATTGGAAAATTTTTTAGAAGATCACAATCAACTAATTCAATTGATCAAAAGAGTTTCGCCACGACTGCAAAATGACAATTATCAAATCGTCATAAAGCCGACAAAGTACCATTAGGTGAACATGCTGGTAGATTCAACGCTCCAACTGTTGATGAGGTTGCTGTTATCATGGTTGGTGATGCAGTTGACAAAAGATCTATAAAAATTACACGGCGAGACAACACTGTCAGTACGATTTCGGATCTACACCGTTCATATGACGCACTACAATATCCATTGATATTTTGGCAAGGACAAGATGAATATCACCTTAATATCAAACAGTATGATCCAAATACCGGTAAATTTTACAATTATCTATTTACTTTCTTACTGTATGTATAGATTTCAATTTCGTATTGCATTTATTTTTTTATTTTTTTAGGTGATTACAGAAATAATAAAGTTAGCTCAATGAACTACTACGCACACCGAATAATGGTTAGACAACATCAAGACAATTATATCCTTCGATATCGTCAGCTGTTCCATCAATACATTGTTGATATGTATGCTAAGGTCGAAAGCGAACGCTTGCGATTCCTTCGATTCAACCAGGCAAAACTACGATCGGAAGAATATATTCACTTACGAGATGCTGTTGCTGGAAACATCGATGGAAATTTAAATCCCATTGACATCGGTAATGTTTTCATTTTACCTTCAAGCTACATCGGCAGTCCACGGAACATGCAGGAATACATACAAGATGCGATGACTTACGTACGTCATTACGGCCGACCGGATTTATTTATTACATTCACATGTAATACGAATTGGGAAGAGATACAAACTTTACTATTGCCAGAACAACAAGCCATTCATCGTCATGATTTAACTGCACGTGTGTTTAAACAAAAATTGAAATCCTTAATTGATTTTATTGTTAAATATTCAATTTTTGGTATCACACGTTGTTGGCTGTATACGATAGAGTGGCAAAAGCGAGGTTTGCCTCATGCCCACATTTTGGTTTGGCTTAAAGATAGAATCCGTCCTGAAGAAATCGATCAAATAATTTCAGCCGAAATTCCAGACCCATTAACTGATCAAGAATTATTTGATATTGTCACCAAACACATGATCCATGGGCCATGCGGTGCTTTCAACATGATGTCACCGTGCATGGAAAATGGAAAATGTAAAAAAAAATTCCCAAAGCCGTATACGAATGACACGATCACGGATATTGATGGTTATCCAATGTATCGCCGCAGAAGTACTGAGAATGGTGGCCACACATTTACAATGCGACTGCCGAACTTTCCAAATCAAGTTGAGTTTGATAATCAGTGGGTGGTACCATACTCACCACTACTTTCAAAAACTTACAAAGCTCATATCAATGTTGAGCTTTGCAGTTCTGTTAAATCAATTAAGTATATTTGTAAATATGTAAACAAAGGCAGTGATTTGGCCATATTTGAAGTACAAAACATAAATAAAAATGACGAAATAGCACGATACCAAATGGGCAGATACATTAGCAGCAATGAAGCTATTTGGCATATTCTCAGCTTTCCCATCCACGAAAGAGATCCTGCTGTCCAACATCTGGCAATACATCTTGAAAACGGTCAACGTGTATACTTCACTGAAAAAAATGTTCTCCAAAGAGCGTTCGAAGCTCCGAAAACGACTCTAACTGAATTTTTTACATTGTGTCAAAAACCTGATGTTTTTGGCCAATTCGCGAAGACATTGGTGTTTGGTGATGTTCCACGTTATTTCACATGGAACAAATCCAGTAAAAAATGGGAGCCACGGAAACAAGGAAAACCACATCCTTCCATTACAGGCATATTCAAAGCTAAGACATTGGGGAGACTTTACACGGTACATCCAAAGCAACGTGAGTGCTTCTATTTACGTTTGTTATTGGTGAATGTTGGTGTAATATAACAAAAACTTTAGCCACAGCAACGCGTGGCCGGGTCAGCTAGTATATATATATATATATATATATATATATATATATATATATATATATATTACTTTGTATAAAACGATGTGTAATTAGAATTCATGTTTTGTGGATCCTCATTTTAATCGAAGAACGCCATACGGCAAAACGTCTGTCCGTTTCTCCGCCTGTGTTCAACGCCAGCGGCTAAACCGTTCAGACGACTTTCTCCAAAATTCACGCCAGTTACTCTGATCCATAGTCTCCGATCAACACCAGCCGTATACAGCAGCAGTACACTAACAAACGGGCCACGAACCGCGCACGAACTGTCCTTCGTCTTCCTTGTCCTATCCTCACCCCTTACACTTACTCATCTTATCTTTACATGCACTACGCTATCAAACATGTCGGGAGAGACGTGCTTGTACCGATTGAGACGGTGACCTTTGGTGGGAGATACCTGGTCAACGAAAACCCCGCTAGCCGCAATGTAGGTCGGCGGCAAATCTCACTGTCCAGTGGGAGAAGATCATTTTCGGCGATACTTACTTACACTACACTTAGGGTACTAATGACCTTACAGTTGACGCTGCCGGTATCAGTAATCAATCAAGAACCCAAGAAACTCGCCGTGACTGCATAGCGGAAACGAGTGAATTGGAAACTCGCATTCGAATTGCGAAAGAAAAAGTACTGATTATCAGCGGGTGGATTAATGTCACTTGCAATCTCAAAATACACTGGCATTTATACGCTTAAAACCAGTGTCATGTTCACAAACAAAATCGAAATATGAGCGCAAAATGTGGGTGTATGATCATACATTACTTCAAAGATGTCTATTTTTTATTAATTTTATCCTTCTCTAATGAGTGACTATTTCATTGTACGCAGGTATCAGATATCCCTTTCTCAAAGTGCATTAATCTGGAATAATTTTCTGACACCATTTCTCCAGGAAATTTCGATACTGCAAATAATTCAATTTTTAAACGGAATCTTGGCAGAAACGACAGCTTTGCACCTCAGAAAACGTGATGTGGTTCTGAATTGTTGCCAGAAATCTCTGCCAGAATAACGTGTTTCTATACGATTGCTTTCTTTATGCATATCCCATATATGCCACTGACTTAATTTCTGCGTAATTGGGAATTTCTCAACGAGAGAAACCTAGGATGCATCTAATACACGCAAATTATTTATTTATATAGAAATAATTCGAAATAGTTTCCTTCGAAATATTTTTTCCTTTGGATTTATTTACATATGCCTTCATGTTTGTAATACGCTTGGCACACAAAAATTTTCCTGTCAGTTGACTGAGAGGTGTTTCTTTGAAACCATTTACGTAGCAAAACGCTTCTGCAAGATTCTTCGCCTCTGTGGCGAAACTCCCACCTGGTAGCGCAATCTCTACTCTAAATATTACAAATACGCTACTATAAGATTTTGTTATACGATTATCTGACTCGATAATTAGCTGTCATTGAACAATATTTTTTTTAAAAAAATTACTGCCTCTGATCTGCTCCCCAGATTGTTACGTGATACTCTCACAAGCCATTGAAATAAATCTGTTTAATTAACCAATAAACAGAGTAGATTATTGTGAGAGAGTAGATGTAGAGATGAGTAAAGCAACAGATTTAGATTTATTCAGTCAAAAAATATTTTCCCCCCTATATGTTACATACAGTTTTTACTGTTTTTTTTGACTGAATAAATCTAAATCTAAATCTAGAACGCCAGTAACTTCATTCATTTTTTCGTTTATTTTGTCACAATGGATTGCTGGTGTTTTCAAATTGGACTTCGTTTTATTTATAATTGGCCTGTTATTGAAGGTTTTTAGTTACGATATGGAGTGAAAACAGAAAAGAACGACATATGGTGCTTCATTAAAGCGTAAAGTAGTTAGCAGTAAAGCAATTACAATGCTAATTATGTATACGATAAATTTATTGTTGTATAACACAACGTAATACACAATATCGTATATATTATTCCGTCATTAATACACATTATATTCTTTACAAGGCCTTTTTTTACATTTTGGATTTTCAAATATGGGGTGCGCATTTGATACGATGGCGCATTCGATTCACGCAAATACGCTAATATCTCACAATAAAAATGTATAAACTAAATTCAGATCTTACATTCTAGCATACATGTTTCGATGAATGTTACATCATCTTTAGTGCTTCCGAAGTAACATGGTAAAATTCTTCGAATATAAGATTGACATTAGTGTAAACACATTTCTAATGTGAAAGATTATTTCTTTTTACCCAATCATATATATATATATTTCCACAACATATCTGCGGAAACAGCCGACTTTAGCCAATATTGCTTTTAATGTGAAAACTTCATCTAGTTTAAGCAATAGTTGATAATTTTATTTAAATATTTTAATACTTAACTTATTATTTGCAAAAATTATAATTTACTTTCATATTCATTACTTCCATATTCAATATTTCAATAATATTACGTTCGGGGATGTTTGGTATGGCTTAGGACACTGAGTTATTAATCCGGTTGTAGTTGCTACTTCGTCTTTAGAGGTGTTTATTAACTCTTCCCTAAAACTACTATCACCTTGTAGAGATAGGCTAAGTACTCTTTTATGAATCAATCTACGCTTAAGATAATGATAAAACATTCAAGAGTATAGGGTAAAAATACTGGAAAGCTTCGTCCATTTTAAATATTTCAGCTCCAGAGCTCAAAAAAATCGAACTAATTCGAAGAGAGGACACTCCGTTTGGAATAAATCCTCGGTATCTTTTAAGCGCTGAAGTTGTAGACAAACAGAATGATGGATAGGAGGATGTTTAAAAAAAACAACTGTTTTAATATTAGAGAACCCCAAAAAATTTTCTTAAAAGTTGTGACAATTTTTTTGGAGTTCATTTTTTTATACGACTTACACGAAACACTAAAAATTTATGGTATCAGATCTGAATATCAACGGATATACTAATACATATATTTATTGTCAACGGGAAATATAAGAAGTGGGTGTCTTATGCAATGAATGTCTCCCGTTTGCTAGCAAATAATTCAAGATATAGCAAACAACAATGAAACAGTCTTCTACCTTTTTCTACCTTTACTGAGGATTTATTGCATATTTTGACAAAGGTTTGATAATAGATATTACTCGTACATGATAAAATTCATATCGGTCTCATTTACGGCTTGATCAGAAAGTGTCGATGAATTTCATAATGGTTTAAAACGTAATTTAAACTTGAGCGACCCAAGTAGCCCGTCTGCTTAGCGAAACGGGACGCGAGTTCTGCAAGGGTTAGGCGCGAGTGCCGTCCAGGGATAAACCCGAAAGCGCCGGCCCGCGTTAAAAGTCCCCGAGCCTCCAGCGGCGCGTGCCAAAGGGAGAAGCGAGCCGTGCGCCGGTGGCGACACGGCTCTCGCACGCGCGAGCGCGCGACGCACGCGTTCCAAGGCGCGCGTCGCGGCACGCGCCGAGCACGCGTGCCAGCCGCGCACGCCCGCCGCAACCCGGCACGCACGCGCCTCTCTCTTCGTCCACCGCGCTTTTCGAGTACACATTGAGACGGCGAAACGCATTTGCGGTTTGGTTGATTCATTAACCGGCAGAGATAGCTCATAACCAACCTTGCCTCTGACTTTGCAGCGAGTATCACCGGAAGGTGCCAGCGTTCGAGTCTCGACTGTGGCGGATTTTCGACAGTAGCTAGGTTGAATTCAGCCGCTGTCTGGGGAATAATTCTAGCGGCCAACTGCTCTGTTTGGCAGTTTTTCTTTGTTTCTCCGGCCCACGAACACTGCGCGATCTTCCCGCCCTCTTCCTTCTCCCACGCTCTCCCCCTGCACACGCACTACACTACCACTCATTTCGGGAGACTAATCGGGAAGTTAAAGAGATTGTCCTGGTTGCGGCGATTCGCGGAAAGAGAAAGTTTTAGCTAGCCGACGTGTATGTCTCACCATCCAGTTTGCGAGGAACGCCGTCATCTCTGCACTAACGGAAAAAATAAAATATTCTCTGCACAGAGGGGGATATTGTCCGCGGCAATTGACTGATTACGTTTCCCGGTGCGTCATGGTACTACTATGGTAGTTAGTCCCATAAAAGTATTTTGTATTTGTATTTGTCCAATATATGTCCCGTGAAAAGCAATTGGCCTCGGCGCTGTTAGATTCCGAGGTTCCTAGTCGGTCACCCATCCGGCAACCCGCGATGTCTCGAATTCGCTTAACCTTTGTGACTTCATGCAGTTAACGAATTCAGCTAGCGACGCCGATTTCGCGGTTGGGGCGTTTCAGTGGACCTACGAAATGGAATTTTTCTGGATGCTGAGGGAAACTACGAAAACCCAGATCAGGGTGGTCGGTACTTGGATTAAACTCGTGCCTCCCGAATGCGAAGTCGGCACGTTACGCCTTGAGCAACTTCGCGTGGCCTTGTAAGCGTAGTACGTGTAATAATTTTTTTTTTTAAATTTATTTATTCTCGTTCGACCTGAAGGTCTTTCGAGGGTTTTCGGTTTTACATACTGACATTTTGGGATTTGGGCATTCCTGACAAATTGAGATTAGATTTCTCTGGCTCGTTTAATTCCTTGTTTGCTTCTAGGAGCTGCTGGGATTTATTTTTTTTGGGGGGGAGGGGGAGGGGGTAAGCTGTTATGGATAGCCCTAGCGGGCAATAGGAAGGGAACGTGCTAGGTTTTATTTAGATACGGGATGATATTATTTGTTTAGGGAGGTTTAAGCATGTCTTTGGGAAATTTGGATTTGATTCGGCTTGGGATGTTTGCTGTTTGACCTAGTTGGAATTTCAGAGTGGCATGAGATGAGGGAAGGGAAGAATAGAAGTTATTTGCTACTTTTTTTAATGTGTTCGAGCACTGTTTCCATTTGGAGTTCTCTATGAATTTGGTGGTTAGGTATAAACCATGGAGCTTTAATTGACTTTCTGAGGACTTTATTTTGGACAATTTGCATTTTTTGTATGGTGGTGGAAGCAGCGTTTCCCCATACCGGGCATGCGTAAGTTAGCGTGGGTAGGATAATATATTTATATAATAGAATCTGGCATTTGGTATTGAGTGTTGAATGTTGATTTATAAGAGGGTATAGTTTTAATATTTTGGCATTGGATTTGTTGATAGCTGCGTGAATATGAGGTTTCCAGGTGAGTTTCTTGTCTAACAATACTCCTAGGTACTTTATTGGTTCGCTTTTCCAAGGTATTTCGTTGTCATCTATTTTCAGATTGGGAGGGATTTGAGGTCTCCTAAGGGTAAATATCTTAGTCTGGCATTTTTGAGAATTGATTGCAATTCTCCATTTTTTTGTATTAGGATGTTAAGATTATTCTGAACTCTATTAAATGCTAGGTTAATATCTGAGCTTGCTGAAAACAGTGCCGTATCGTCGGCAAAAAGAGCAGTTTCCACGTTGGAATACTTAGGTATGTCACTCATGAAAATATTAAATAAAATTGGTGAGAGAACTGAGCCCTGTGGAACTCCGGCTGTGATATTACGAAGAGTAGAAAAGGAGTGATTAATTTTGACCTTAAATTTTCTATCAGAGATAAAACCTTTAATAATATTCTGTATATACTCAGGAACTCCAAGTTGTCTTATTTTAAATAACAGACCGGTATGCCAGACTCTGTCATACGCTTGTGCTATATCCAAAAATGCAGCCAGAGTATGTTTTTTCTCTTGGAAGCTCTGTGCAATGTATTCAGTAAGCCTTAGCAGCTGGTGAGTGCAGGAGTGGTTTGCTCTGAAACCAAATTGAATATCTGGTATTGCATCCGTGTCTTTCAGGTACTTGTTAAGTCTCTTTAGTAGAAGTCTTTCAAAAATCTTGGAAATTGAGGGAAGGAGGCTTATTGGTCTGTAATGTTCAGGGCGTCGAGGGTCTTTTCCTGGCTTGCGAAAAGGTAGAACAATTGCAGTCTTCCAGGCAGTAGGGAAATAATTAAAGCGTAAGATAGCATTAAATATTGCAGTTAGTCCTGCTACAGAGTTTTTATTAAGATTTTTGAGCATCTTATTACTGATTCCATCTATACCGGGTGTTTTTCGTTGTTTTAGATGTTTAATGATGTTAGCTGTTTCAGACGGTGAATTAAACTTTATTTTGGTTTCGGCTGTAATTAGTGGTTGTTTCATAAAATTTTCAATTTCATTGTTGTGTTGTATCATTGTTGGAGGGTGTGGTCTAAATACATTTTGTAAATGATCTGCAATCGCTTTGACCTTCTCGTCATCTGAAAGCAGTAGCTTATTGTTCACTTTTAATTCGGATATTTCGTTTTTATCTCTGGTGATTCTTTTTGTAGTTGTCCAGAGATGAGCTGAATTTGGATCAATCTGGTTTATAAACTGACGGAATGAAGTATAGCGGTGATTATCTAATCTATTTTTGACTACTCTTGATAGTTTATTTAGTTTTGCTTTAATATCTGGCCTTCGAGTTATTTGCCAGAGTCTTCTTAAGTTATGTTTCGATTTAATTAAATTGATATTTTTCATGGAATTTGGGAGGAAAATATTTTATTTTTTGTATCATACATATGGGGGGATATCTTTGTTGTTATTGAATGGTCTAGAGAATTAAAAATAGCTGCATTAAACTTTTCTAGTTCGGAGTCGATATTTGCAATCGACCTAATAGGGAGTTTTATAGAATTTATAGTTATTTTTCATTAGGTAAGCGAATTTAGTCCAATTAATATGTTTTCCTAATGGGTTATTTCCTGGTATAATTTCTTTAAAATTTCCTTTGTATGATATTAGGATCGGATTATGATCTGAATCTAGTTCAGCTACAACTTTTTGAAGTAGAGGGAAGTTAATATTTTTGGTTATGACTATGTCGAGAATGTCTGGGATTATATTACAATTATAGGGAACATGTGTAGGTTCAGTTGGGGCATGAATATTAAGATTATTATTATTTGCAAATTCCAATAATTTTCTGCCTTGTATAGTTATTGAGTTGCAGCCCCAAGCTCTGTGTTTACTGTTCAAATCTCCTAAGAGAATTATACGATTATATGAGCTATTCTATAAGCCTTTTCAGGGAATCTTTTATTGGGAGGTTTATAGGCTGCAATGATTATTAATTTGTTGTCATTGTTAGGGTTATTATTAATACTATTACTATTAGTATTACCGTCACTAATTTCACCACTACCAACATCCGTTCTAGCATTAGCAACAAAACCAGTGTTAGCATCAGCTGCAGTAGCAATAGTAGCTGCTGAGGTACCAGTAGTGTTAATGGTATTATTACTGATAATACTACTCTTCACTTCTATTCCTATTGACTCTAAGTTTGGAGAAAAGGGCGTAGTTACTTGGCTGCACTCGACGTTTTTAGTTACTATTATTGCTACGCCACCTGATGCTTTGTTGGCAATTCTGTCCTCTCTGAAAATTTTAAAACCTGGGATGTGAAACTTTTCACCCGGAATTAAATGGGTTTCGGTTACGCAAGCTATTTCAATTTCATTTTTCTTTAGAAAATACCTGAATTCATTTTCTTGGCGTTTCAGTCCGTTGGCGTTCCAGTTTAAAAGTTTAATATTGGCTATTTTATTTGCCATAATTCAAATTTGTCAGAACAGATTTAACTGTGTTTTCAATTATGGGAGTGAGCGCTAGCATGACTTGTGATACGATGTTTGAGATTAAATTTGATTGTTCCTGTTTAAATAATGAAGAATATGACCTCGATTGGTTATTAAGGTATGGATTAGAATGATGGGTAGGATGTGATGGTGACTGTCTAGTGGCAACAATGTTAGGATGACTAGTGGTTAGATGGGGCATGTTAGAAGGTGGGTGTATATTTTTCGAGTTTTTCATTGAATCTGCTGCCTTTTTGTATATGCTGCAGCCTTTATAATTAGCTGTATGTTCGTCACCACAGTTGACGCACTTAGGGGGGGGGGTAGATTTAATTTTGGTACACTCAGAGTAGTGATGTTGGCCAGTACATTTGACACAACGAGGCTGAAGGCCACAATTTGCCTGGGAATGCCCAAATCTCTGACAACGTTTGCATTGGATTACATGAGACTTGATTCTTTTTTGAATTCTAATTACACTGTACAAAAATCGGTTTAGTTTAAATATTTCTTTACTTTGATATGTGTTTTCTAGATCAATTGCACAAACAAGTATGGGGCATTTGTCTTTATTATATAGTCTTGCTACTTTAATTGCTGGGAATTTTAGTCTTACCAGTTCCTGCAGTATTTCACTTTCCGTGTAGGTAGTGGGAATGTCCTTCATTACTATGGCTAAAGTTTTTACAGTTGGGTCTTTGAAAGAATGGAACTCAATTTTCTCAGATTCACAGAATTTCCTAAAGCTTCTATAATCACTTATTGAAGTGAATGAGATTTTAATAGCGTCTTTTTCTTGTTTAGTTGTGAAGTCGTCCTTAACGTTCTTTTTAATATCATCTAACAAAAGTTGAAAATTGCTTGCATTATGCACTATGATTGGGGGGATTTTAATAATTGGATCGATTTCGGGTTCTTCATTAGTCTCTAATGTTCCAAGAAGCTTATACCTATTTGAAACAGGAATATTGTACCTGGATATATCCTCTTCTGGCGAGCGTGACCTCTTTCGTTTAAGTTCATTACCATGTTCCTGCGTGCCTTGCAGCTGCGGTTGTTGTGAATGTGATTGCTGTGGCAGAGGCGGTTGTGTCGGCACGTGATAATGATTTTGAAGCTGGGAAAGTTGCAATTCTATCATTTGTTGCTGATGTTGGAGATGTTGCAGTTGTTGCTGAAGAATTTCTTGGTGTTGTAGTATTGTTTGGTCGGGGGTGGGTTGAACAGGTTCACTGATAAGCAGGTTTTCACCATCATTTTCACTAAAGGTAGCGTCCATTGCGCTTCGAATTAGTTGCCCCGTAACGGAGCAACTACTTGTGTCCATTCACTGGTGTTAAAGATTTGTTGGCTTTAACTAAAACTAAAATAACACTTTTCTAAGCGTGGCACTGTTCGCACCGTTCACACGAAAGACACTGGCACTGAGTGTTATCGCACTGATCGCTGCGGTTGACCACTAACAGAGAGCGATAGGGCAGAGCTACCTCGGGCACAAGCGTTCGCCGCGGCGGCTCGGAACAGACTGGTAATAAAATGAGGTGGCGGAATTCTTCCCCTGATAGAACCTGAGCTCGAGACCTCACCTACACGTCGGCTTGCGCGTTTTTGCCGTCCAGGTACCTCCCGCAGCGAGATAAGGTCCAGACCGGCCAAGCTTCCGATTGTTCTCCCGGCATGTGTAGCGGTGTAGTGCTTGTATGTTTGTAGGGGGGTATGTGTGTATGCTGAAAGGGCAGAAGACGGGACAAGGATGAAGAAAGAAAGATTGAGCGAGACCTAGTTATGTAGCTAGTGTCGAAAATCCACCATCGTAGAGACTCGAAGCGGGAATATTAAAGTCACCGCCACCGCCCGGCTGGGAATGGTGGCTTTTCAAATGCAGGGAAATCTGGTGTGCCATGTCACGTCTGTGGCATGTAAAACATCCTGGGAAGTTGATTTGCAATATGTCTGGGAATATCTCGTTCATAAGCGATCTTAACTTTCTACAGAAAACACAAAAGATGCAACCCATTGGCATTGTCATCGAGATCATCAAAGCATCATCCAATTAACGATGTCTCTATTCTGCACGTGATATCAATTAAGTCAAAAGTATCCAGACTAACCAACGTAAAGATTTCTTAAATACTTACCTCTTTATGCTGTGCTTCAAGTGAAACAAGTAATTGATGAACCAGACCAAGAAAAGTTAAATATCCTTCTATGTTATGTGATTTGGTAAAACCTATTCATGAGTACTGAAAGATATAGGGAATGTGCAATAGAATTAAAGTTATATGTGAAAGTTAAGACTATCATTACTTTAAACAGATTCATGGATTGTATTGTAGACGTACAGGCTCATATAGAAATAAATATACTGATGGAATAATGTCAAAGCTAGTAAAGGTTTGACCATACGCAAGTTAATTGCCAATGTCCATCCCCTTCCTTACTGTACAACGAAGAACACCATTGTTCGGCATGTAACGAACCATAAGGCCGACCGAACCCCCCTGGCAATTGTTCAGCTGTTTTCTGAGATTGCCTCATCTACAAGAAAACTCATCGAACTTCCAACAATTAAAAAACAATTCAAATCAAAATTTGCGATACACTGCGTGCAGATTACGATGTATATGATCAGTAAAGTTTTGAATTTTCATCTTCTGAAGAGGGAAAATGTGTTTTTTGCGAACGTTTCATGTTTAACGCAGTCTGTACATGTATGCATTACGGTGAGCCGTGCGAGCATGCGGGTCATGCGCGAAGTGGGGCTAGGCAAGGCGGGACGAAGAGGGAAGGCAATTGTTTTTCTGAAAGACTTAAGGAACGGCAACGTAAACGAGTACGACAGCGTTAGTGTATTATTGAGGTTTCTTGAACAGGTCTTTTATTAGTTTAAACTCATTGATGACATTTATCTTTAACACTTTATCTCATTCCTAGGCAGGGCAAGTGCAATTGAAACTTTATTAAAGGGAAAGAAGACGGTCCCGAGAATCGTGCGCTTTTCCAAACGGCGGCGTCACGAACGTGGGCTGGCGCGGAATACGAGATTACAGCGTGACGCGGCCTGCCCGGCTTCCTCCGCTTGACGCTACGAATGTGGGCTGCTCACGGGGTGAAGAGGGCGGTGGAGGGAGGGGAGAGTTCGGGCGGGGAGACGGTTGCGTGCCAGATGCGCTTTCGCCTTTGCTGCCACCTTCGCGTCCGGAAGAACCTCTGCATCGTCTCCGCCGCACGCCGCCCGCCACTCCGAGCCGTGCTATATGTCCTGCATACACCCAGTTCTGAATACTCGTAGACCCGTCAACCGGCCCGTCCGTTACATAAAAGTGCAGATCCAACTCACCCGCATTCATAGGGGTACCCGTATTATATGTGTACCCGTATTGTACGTATGTTACTGGTACCCGTATGATACAGGTACCCTTACAAAATGAGGGTGAATTTGACCCATAAGAATACTCGCATACACGGGTCCTGGGTACCCACATGAACAAAGACTCTTAAAACTCCAAGGGTCACTTTCTAAGAAGGGGTCTGGACGCGGTTTCTTCGAGACGTGGTTTCAAACCAGGATTTCGCCTGCTAGAACGAAGTTCGTGCGCCATTTCCAGACCGTGTCTCGAGACGTGGTTCTTAATTACAGACCGCGTCAAAGGGAGGTTTGAAACCACGGCTGTAGCAGAAAAATGACTGGGAAAATGGAGTATTTTCAGCGAGTTTCGGCGGAGAATAAACCTCCAGAGAGCACTGCACCCGCGAACGAGGGTCTTGCGGGATCGTAGCAACCCTCTCGAAAATTATACAGAAAAATAATTTGGAAGAAGGTATCGTTTTCCAAAAGAAACGACGATTTACTTGGCGGAGATGCTGCGACCTAACCTACAACACCAAGACAGAAGAGGCTTGGGGTTACCAGTGATACTCCAGCTCCTGATAGTTTTGAGGTTAGTAATTGCCGTTTCACATGTATTTTCTATATTACATTTTTACATGCTAATTGAATGCGGATGTGGATAACCAGCCACCCAACAATACAAGCCAACGCATGAAACTTGTATGGTGCGAGTTGTATGTATAGAGAGAAGAAGAAAAAAACTGGCCATAACCTGTCGCCTCGTCCTCACCATTTCAAAATTTAATCAAGGAATATGCTAATACTGTTAAATCATATGTAGCTGTTACCATAATTGTTATCATGTACTGCTAGTATTACTATTAGTAGTGTCATTACTATTATTATTTTATAAGTAATGTTATCTATTATATTATTATTATTATTATTATTATTATTATTATTATTATTATTATTATTATTATTATTATTATTAAGTAGTAGCAGTAAAATCAGTATACCAAAATGAAACTGTACAAATCTTGAAATAAGTATTTTAAATTAAATTAAAGTAAGATAAATGTTCAACTATTTTGCTACTAAAAATAATTATCTACTATGTAATATCTTGATATATCTTTAACAAGTATTGTAGTATAATCTCTAGGCCAATGACCCCATCTTGATCAGGTTTTTTGTCAAGTTTCCCCGGTCCTTTCAGCAAATGCTGAGATGGCCCCTTGTTTTAATTCTGGACAATAAATGTAACTTCACTCGCTGTACTCAAGAAGATGTATGCAATTGTACTCCCTCTATATATATCATATTTGGCTTGGGATACACGATTGTAATTGTATATGTGACTCAATAATTATTATTTATTATATTACAAATATGTTGCTTTGCAATAAAATCACATCAAAAGAAATAAATTGTTTGGCCTCCTTTCACAGATTTTACGCCACTGGAGCATTCCAAATTGTAATAGGAGACCTAGTGGGCATACATGAAAGTCAAGTGTGCAGCTTAATTCAGAATGTCTCTGAAGTTATATGTTCATGGATTCGCCAATACATATATTTCCCCCACAGACGTGATCACCCCAGAGTGAAGCAACGGTTCAGAGCTATCACGGTATATTATACTAACTTATATTTTTCCTTGCACATAGTACCCAAGGAGCATACTTGGGCAAAATGAATGTATATTTTATTTCACTGATTTCCTTATTGTACTCTCTTTCAATAGGCATAGATTTGTATATGAATTGTTTCTTCATAAACAATTACATTTCTTACACACTTTCAAGACTATTAACAAAAACATTGTTTTCACTTTTATTTATATTTTTTAGAATTTGTTTCTGAATTCACTTACAATTTAATCATCAGTTCTTATAAAAGATAAAATGAATATCCTCAGGCTTGAAAACAGCCCATTAGTTGAAATGTTTTGTGAAATAAATTTGTGGTAAAAGCAATTTTAACTCCTAGTTCATATCACAAAAAGAAATTCACCACCATATTCCTAATATATTTAAACGTTTATTTATTCTATTTTCTTAAAATGCAATTTTTAAAACCTTTTTACTATGTTTCTTTGTAATACGATACTCCAATTGGAGGAGAAAGAAAATGTATATATTTATTATGAAATTCTGTTAATGCAGTGATAATTTTCCTGGGATCATTGGAGCAATAGATTGCACCCATATCAGGATAGTGTGTCCAAGGAAGGAGGAAGCAGAAAGATACTGCAATAGAAAAAGATACTACTCAATCAACTGCCAGGTAAAGTAAAAATAGTTTTCTTATTTTATCATTTCATTGAGAGTGCTTTTACAACTGGATTGAGAAAAACATGAATTTTGTATTTCCAGGTAATTTGTGATGCTAATATGAAAATCACAAATATTGTGGCAAGATGGCCTGGCTCATGCCATGACAGTAGAATTTTTCGAAATTCGGTAATAAAAGAGGTGTTGGAGAGTGGCACCTTCTCTGGACACCTAATTGGGGACAGTGGTTATGCATGCTCTAGGTACCTACTGACACCTGTTGTAAATGAAAGAACACCTGCTGAGAGAAGGTATAATGTGGCACATAAAAGTGCCAGAAATGTAATAGAGAGAGCTTTTGGCAGCTGGAAGAAGAGATTCCCCTGCCTCCACTACACATTGCACACTAAGGTGTCAACCACATTAAAAATTATTGTAGCTTCAGCTATTCTTCACAATATTGCTGTTGAGAGAGCAGAGGAAGAATTCAATGAGGCTTTAGAAGAGGGGGAAGTAGTAATAGAAGCAGACAAAGCTGATCGTCCTGAAGGTCTAAGGTGGAGAGAACATTTTATTAGAACTCATTTTACCTAAATAAAAAAAAACTTGAACAGATGACTACATAGTTTTTCTTTTACAATCCTTGAAATTGTTCATTTTTGCCAGGAAAAATTAAATTCTCGCAATTCTCGCAAGTGATTTTTCTGATCCATATACTTTAGATATGCAGTTCATAACATATCTAGGTATGTATAACATGGTTACATATGTCTATGTTACATGAAAGTTAAGAGGCTGGGCTTGAATTGTTATGTAAAATCATGTTCATAATGCCAGTTTCAAAGTTTTATTTTGCATGTTTGAAATTCCCATTCAATGTAATTTCATAGTTATGCTAAATTTCATTGTATACTTAACGATAATGTAATGACCTGCATATTTTAGGGTTGGTATTATTTCCCTTCATGCAAGTGAAACTTGAATTAAATGAGTTGATATTCTCTTTTTACTTCTGTCATTCCCTTTAATATGTTGCTCACTTGCAAATGAATTATGCAAAACTGAAGATATTCACAGAACATTACTACTGAAGCCTATTGACATGTTTCCTGCTTTGCGGGAAAAGGGCCTCCCTCTCAAATCCTATTAATTTGAATACAGGCTATAAATTGGTCATTAGGTATCAACTTTAATATAGAGTATCAGATAATCTTAAACTCGCATGAAATAACTAATTTTGACTGAATATGCATGGCCCTCTTTCAGGTCGTATTCAAGTAAACAGGACAATCATGATTTCTTAAATTCTAATATATTTTAAAATCTTGAAATAGAGTAAATGATGCACATCCCAGTGCTTGATGTTTGTACATACCTATCTGACATAGGGAACAATAGCCCTCCATCTCCATATACTGTCACAACTGTTCTGTTTGTCTACCTTGTTCGAAGGTCTAACACACACTGATACGAATTAATATATTTATTACAGATCTTCAACTGATGACGTAAATATCAAAAGGAGAAAAAAACACAGATCAATACTATACTGCGATTTATGCAATTCTGCCACTGGCAGTTTCATCCAATCGGGAGCTTAAACATCACCATAGTGATAGGACTATCTGAATGAAACTCAACAGCTGATACCTGCCAGTGGCAAAGTTGTGGAAATCACAGTACACAATTAAAATATCAATTCCATTAAGTGAAATTTTCAACATTCCTTTTCCTGGCAATTATATTGCATATACCTTACAACTAGTTATAGAGCAGTGGGGAATAATTTACACGTGCTACTACTTTAAAGAAGATTGTAATTTCAGAGTATACACAACATTACAAGTGATTAGGATTCTGGAATATGAAAGGAGGTAGATGTTGAAGGACCAAGGCACGGTTCATTTCATAAAATTACAATGGTTAATGCAAATTAAATTTTTATTTTTTATTAATGTACATTTGCATTTACTCTTTAATATTTTTAATTTAATTTTTCTTTCTAACTGCAAAACCTGCATTTGCATCTCGTGTTTTTCGATTTCCATCTGCATTCTTCTGGCATTGTCGGACAATTTTTGCAGGTGCTCTTTTTCTGCCATCTGGAGCAGCTGCTCATCATACAATGATTTTTTACTGAAAAAAAAGCCAGCCATTAACTTTAGATTTATAGTTATTTCTCACGCCAGCTTTAATATTTATTCTATAACATTACAATAAAGAATGGTAATATTGAATAATTAAATTCGGTCGGAACGTTACCTTGCTATAACACTTCTCTTTTCACTTCACTACTTCTGCTGCACGTGGACGCCACGAACTAAACAAACACGCCAGCTTTAATATTCATTATATTACATTACAATAAAGAATGATAATATTGAATAATTAAATTCTGTCGGAACATTTACCTTGCTATAACACTTCTCTTTTCACTTTCACTTCACTACTTTTGCTGCACGTGGACGTCACGAACTGAACACTCACCAGAACACAACTACACACAACAAAGACTGCAATACGACTGAAGGAAATTCCGCGAGGAAAACAGAGGACGAGCGAAATGCGCATACACAAAGGCAGCGTTGCCAGACCGATTGAGGAAACCATGGCTTGAAAACGGGGTCTCGCCAGACGGCGTTGAAACTCCGTCTTGGTAAGCCAACGCGAGTTGTGCCTACGACCGGGGTTTCAGAACTACGGTTTGAAACGGCGTTTTAGACCCAATCTTAGAAAGTGACCCCAAGAGTTCTATTACATACAATGAGATGTTTCCAGATAGAAAATTTCTGAAGGTGCTCAACAAAAAGGAATCGCAATTTCACGAGAAAACTTTATTGTAGCCGATGCAACTCATGTACAATATTTCCACACATTCACCACCAGAACAGATTCATTTGTCATATCGTGGGAGCAACATTTGTATCCCTGTGTCTGCTGTCAGGAATAGGTACCAGTGTTTAATAGCTACCTGCAACTTTGATCACCGGTCAGGAAGTTTTAGAGGAATAAGAATATATATAGCGGGAAACGAGATCCAGATTATAGGATCGTCTAATGTCTCAATTCTGGTGGAGATTATGTGAGAAAATATTATGTGCTGAACCTGCTACATTAAAGTTTTTTCCTTGACATTGTGTTTTCATTTTGTTGACAATCTATGTGGAACTTACTAGCTGAATGTGCCTCGTACGTCGGAGGTAGTTTCAGATGGAGCTTCTGTAGCTAAACAGTATTTAAAAATGTCTTCCTGAGTGTACGTTTAATTTTGATTGGCAGTTGTGCCTGTTCCCTAACAATCAGCTGCCACCAGGCAGCCAGTTTAAGTTTTCCCTTCGTCGTTTAACGTAATGTCGTTACGCGTTCGGTATCTGGGACAGTTGATGTTTTTGGAGCACGATTGCCTCACGCACATATGGAGCGAGACTCATGTCGTAGCCCCAATCGCTCCTGTACACTTGCAGCAACTCCTCAACTCATTGATGGGGAGTAGGGCGGAGGGACAACTTCGATAGTAGGGGTCCCTTTGCTCAAACCTTGCCTTCAAGTTTTTTTACTGCATGGTATATCTATAGGATCGCACAACTTTCTTGTTTTGGTCGTCTTCTTAATTTTCTTCGGTAAAAGATTAGGTTCGTAGTCTGATACAATTAGCCTTTTTCTTTTCTTCTTTTCCTTCTTTTCTGGATTACCATGGGTTCTTCTACATACCCCCTTTTTCGCTTGGTTACTCTCAGCAGTATACTATTTATTTATGGAAACACTGCACAGTAAACACTGCATGTGAGTGTGGAGGGAGGTAGTACAATGCACGCACGATACCTTCTTGAACTTTTACCACTCGATACAATAATTACTATTTTTCTCTCTATAGATTATTTGTTTTGTCCTTAATATTTGTACTGTAATACAAATACCATCCCCTCATATATCTTAGAAACCATCTTTTGGTCACTGCATTTCTCTTTTTAATCTCTAATCTTTGCAAATAATATCAGAATCCTTGAATACAATATTAGGGAAGTGTTGAGAAGACTTTGGAGACAATGTTTGTTTAAGCTAGGGGGAGATTAGAATCAAACAAGTATTCATCCCGTGTGAAGCGCGATACCTTAGCTCTTAATGAGATATATAGAGGCTACAATAAATTAAATAAGTAGATAAATAAATAAATCTTTGCACATTGATTTCATTTCGTTTAAGTACGAACGAATTCCAGAAAGCTTTAATAATTTTGATCGACAAGTCTCCGATGAATTGCTTCAAATATTGCTTGAAATTCGTATGATTATTTCTCGATTCCAAAGTATTCTCAAAATATGATACACAAACATCTAATGATGTGGTAGATTTGTGCAGGGTACGTGATTAAGATCAACGGGAAGATTGAAGATTAAGTTAACTTAACTTAAAACCACGTGATCAAAAAATCCGCACATACTGAAATACAACTCGTACTTGTAAATCCGCCGTGGTGTCATGAAGAAATGTTTCAGCGCTGATGCATGGAAAGCACTCGGTTCGTTCCGGGGGCGGGCGGAGGGCGGCGGGCGAGTGGCGTCGCCGAGTGGGTGGGCGGCGGGTGGCCTTGGCGACGTGGGCAGCGCGTGGACAGGGGCGCTCCTAACGGCCGACTCGCGCACTGGGCCTCCGCTCGCTCACCCTGACACAAGGAGAAGAAAAGGCCCATGGAATAACGGATAGCACAGGACACCAAAACTATTTGACTATGCTATATGCAAGCTGTGCACCTCCCACGACCCGCGTTCAAATTCCGGTCGATCTATTTGGAATTTGTGGAGGATAAAGTGCGTTCGTGGGAGTCCTCGCATTTCCCTTGATTGATTGGTTATTTTTTTGTTTCAAGTCGTGTTAGCGGCTATGGTCATTAGTCCCGTAAGTGTAGTGCACGCTCTATCACGGGAGGTGGCGGTGCTCTTCCCGATTTGGTGGAGAGAACCTGCGAAGACCTACACGTCGTCTTCCGGGATTTTCCCCAACCACATACCTCCCGCCAGAGGGCACATACCCAATCGAGACAGCTATTAGTTCCCGACTGGTCTCCCGATGAGTGTGTGTGTGTGTGTGTGTGTGTGTGAGAGAGAGAGAGAGAGAGAGAGAGAGAGAGAGAGAGGGAGAGAGAGTGTTTGTATAGTGCATGCACGTGCCTGTGTTATGGGTGAAGATAGGATAAGGAAGAGGAAGGAAAGAAAGCGCGCGGTCTGTCGCCTGTTTAAAAGGGAATTGCTCCAGCATTCGCGTGAGTAGTGTTAAGTATAGACCACGGAAAACTACCGAACAGAGCAGCCGACCCCTAGAATTCTCATTCTAACAGTGGATGAATTCGATCTAGCTACCTAGCTATCGTTGTCGGGACTGGAACCCTAGGAGCTCCCGGTCAAAGACACTGCAGTTGATGCTCTGAGCCACTTCAGTCGGTTCTCATTGCTTCTTGCCACTCATATCATATATTAAAATCATAGTAACGTCATTACTCCAAATTATTTCAGTCACGGCCAAGGCCTACAAATTCTACTGACTTTCCGTTACTATTACATCTGTGAACTTGTTCTTGCTTGACTGTCGATAACTCAATGAAATAATGAACAAAAATCTCAATTTTCAAAATTATCAAGGAAGTATTCAATGATACCCTAATAGTAGCAGTAAAGTTTAAGCGTAGGAGCCTTATTTTACGTGTTTCCGTGGGAACTGATTATTTTTTACTAGCTTAACGTGGCGTATCTGTCTTATGTCTAAAGATTTATAAAAGTAGGTTGACAGTATGAAGAATCAAATAGCAATAGTTCATGTCACATCACAAAGGCGGTGTTCTCCCGGCATGTGTAGCGGTACTTCACCACTGTAGGTTCTTGAAATACTTCAAAACACTTTGTTTCTAAACAGACAAATTCCAGAATAGTTTAAAAGAATGCCAATTTATTTGTGTCGTTAAGATAAATCATTTGAGCCATTGGTCACCTCTGTAGGTTTCTTCAATAACCCAAAATTCATTTTAGATGCTTAAAATCACCAAAAACACGTCTAAAAGATTCTCTTAGAATGTTCTGAAAATATCAGCAACATGATCAGTTCTCTATCAGAAGGGCGAGATACATTGCACCTCAGTACCTATTACACCTACCAGCCATATTACACCTCAGTGTTTGGTGTGGACCCGAAGAGATGTACCCTAAGGTTGAATTTTTGCATTTCGAAAAAAATGATAATATGCTCTTCTAAAAAGGGAATTATTTTGAAGACTCAGACATTCTGATTTATTAATGCACATTTATCACGAGAAGAATTAAGAATTTAAGAAATAAGGACAGTTTAATATGAGGTATTAGTTTTCTGAGAAAATAATTTCGTGTTATTGTCATTGGAAATGATCTATTAAGTGTGACAAAAGAAACTGGATAAGCATATCTTTGATTGATACATAATTGCATTAATATAGAAAATAATTTGTAATCTGTTTGTGCAAATTATTTGTTTAACTTTTTCGATATAAGGGAGAGTTCGAACATTACTTTTCTTACTCGTATGATATGTATGTATGATTAAATGTTACATTGGAAGAATCCAGTCTGCCAGAATGAAAAAACCGGACGTTCTGTGACTGCTGCTGCACTGTGAATGCAGAAGCAGGAGGTATTCGTGATATGGAGGTGACAGGCACAACGTCAATCAAATTAATCAGAAACTCCTATCTCTTAATGGCCTAAATGCGATGACTATGCAAAACGTGCAACGTGGGCCGGGAATTCCGCGACGGTCTCTACCAACCTGCGTAGGCAGAGTTCCACCTAACAGCACTTTTCAGAAATAGATTTACGGATAGATAGTGCGTCAATAGGAAAAGTAAGTCTTCTGCAAAATACTTACTGCTGTAACTAGAAATGTAACGGCAACACAATATTTACTTGACTGTGGAAAGCAATCAGGCTAATATGTTTCTGTGTGGTGATTTTCCCCGATATCTGTTTAATCACTAGACTGCAATGAATCACAGGAACAGTCCTTACGAGCTACAGGGAGTGCTCAGGACTGTTACATATTTCTACATTACTCCGAGATCAATTTCTCGTTGTCGTTATATATTAAGCACATTGGTTCAGAGAGTAAAAAAGTTAAATTATTTAATATGTTTATGTTATTGATGAAACAAAATTATTAACAACCTATTGAACGTATTTTGAAATGAAACGTATTAAAGCATCCAAATGACTGCGCTAATCAAACTTTGGTGCACCCTGAGTGTCAATGTAGTGCCGGATCCTTGAGAATGTCACGGTGTCAGTATCCTCACTGTTGAAAAAATACTTATTATTCAAGAAGAGGCACAAATATTTGATTAATAATGTGATTCCTGTAAGATTATTCCTTTAAGAATATGTGATTCTTGTAAGAGCGCGCGCCTCTTTAATATTTACTGGCATTAACCTGTCATCAAACTTCGTTATAAAGGGAATTTGGTGACATAAAAAAATTAAACTCTTTAGAGCTTTCTATCTTCACCGCACATTAAAGACACCATCTAAATACTATCACATGGGACCTTTCATCCCATTCCTTCAAATTGAATGCTTGAATCAGCGCCTGCCAGTATCGGCGTCTTCGCACCTTGGCGCGAACACACGTGCACGTCAGCGCGCGCCCCTGGCGGCGAGTCCAGGAGGCCGCGGCGGCGCGCGCGGCGTGTCCGGCCCCGGCGCGGAGGCCGGGCGTTTGCGAAGCGGCTTCGAGGCCTTTGGGGAACGCTCACGAGCAGCGCCGGGGGACGCTCCCTTCAATGCAATGCAATAGGACTGATTGAATGGTTGATTGGTGTTTCCGGGTGCGGCGACTGCTAAGGTCAATAGTTGCGTACGCGTAGTGCATGATTTTTTACCGCGGGAGATGGAGGTGATCTTCCTTCGCTGCATGGCGATAACGGCGCCGACCTAACGTCGAATTATTGGGTTTTCCCCAACCAGGTATCTACCACCAGTGGGGCACTCCCCCTGCCGAAACAAGCTCTAAGCTCCGACTGGTTTTCCGATTTGAGCGGTAGTGTAGTGTATGCACGTGTGTGTAACTAATGGGTGAGGATACGACAAGGGAGAAATATGAAAGGTAGCGCGCAGTCATTGCCCATTTCTGAGGTTTGAGTTCCGGCATTTACCTGGTGTTGATAGGAGAACTGTCGATGAGAGCAGCCGGCCGACAGAATTCTTCTCTAGACAGCAACTCAATTCGACCTAGCTCTGTAGCTAGTCTAGAAAATCCTGCCACCGTCGGGATTTTCTAGACTCTCCCGATCAGAGGCACTGCACTGAATACAATATGGACCATTGGTTCAAAGTGGTGGGGGTGAGGGTTGAAAAGGGCGTGTCCTTCCCTGAAAATTTCGAAAGGTGCCCCTTGGCCCCGCAAAAGAGAACATTTTATTTCCGTAAATATAACCGAGTACTGATTAAGCTGAAAATTTGGGAAATCGATACACCATTGAAAGAGCATGCTCTCCAAACCATATGTCAACATAAAACTGTTAATTAAATGGATAAAGTTACAACTTAATTTTCCTTGTAGTTTGATTTATTTATTTCCTAGTGAATGTCATGCGGTAAGAGTCATTCAAGTAATTTCGGGTCTCTGGCTGTCGTCGCTTCGCAGGCTGATTACATAGTACGTTTCGGTTCTAACTCCGTGGGTGGGCGACGTGGATTGAAGAGTTAGCTGAAACGAACGAGCCTAGGTAGCTCGATTCAAAGTCTCGCGATTGGAAGTTCGCATCCAGCCTCGCTATATTCGTTCACATTTGTGTGCGGGTTGTAGCTTGGTGGTCCTCTATCTCGTGTCTTGTGACGTGGATGGAGTAGGGTATTGAGATATTTGGGCCCGAATAAACGGGTTATGTCTAGCTGCGAGTTCGAATCTCGTGTGTCACGGATGTCGTATGTTGTGGCCTGGTACGCATCATTCCTAGCACACAGTGACAAGGGGTCTTACAAGGCATGGTGTGATTTCCTAGAATACCATGAATAACCTTTGCATCTCAATTCATTTCCTTATTTACTTCATCTTCCCAGGTAAGTTTTATGAGAAGTGACAAGACGTACGACGTAAGGACTTATGGGCTGTAGCGTCAGCGTTAACTAGTTGAAGTCTGGTTCCCTCTCTCTAATACAGGACAAAGAGCGAGGGGTTCGTAAGCTCATATGCAATACAGAGTGTACCATTACCATTAAAGAACTACATCAGCGCAAAGGATGGGGGAATAGATAAGAAGCACGATGGCTTCTCGCCCAGGGATGTCTCATTCAGGGAGGGAGGACAACTGAGGGAATAAACTAGTGCTATTACAGAAAGGCACAGACTTTCCAATATTAGTTTTCTATTTCTTTTGGTCTGGGCTAGCTATTGCCAGCTGTCATCTATCGGCGCCCAAAGTACATTTTTTAAAAAAAAATTTTCTTAATTTTTCAGTTTCCTAATTGTAGAGCGGAAATATTATTTTAAAGATTAATTATCAGTAAAAAATCGTCTTAATAAGTTTCTTTGAAAAATTTGGAGTCATTTTAAAACAAAACTGGCATTTAAGTGCTTCTGTAAATTCGTAATTTGAAGCTCTTTTTCACAGAAAATTTTTGAGTTTTCGAAAAACCTAATTTGAAGTCATTTTAAGTACTTTAACTCACAAATACAACAGTGTTTTAAAATTGCTGGAAATGGACATATCAACGGCGTGAGAGATATTTTAAAAATACATTTGTGTAACTAAAAAAACAACAAAAATACACCGAAATAAACTTTACGTCATATTAAAGAGTGCAATTAGCACTATCCGTCCGAAATGTTTAAAGGAAAACTTTGGATCCGTTTTTAAGAAAAAGGCGTTTGAGCGTTTCTGAAAATGCGGAAATTTGAGCTAGTTTTCACAGAAACTTATTTAAAGACAGAGACATTATTTAAAGCACACGTACTCATAAATACAATAATATGAACAGATTGCCACTAATATAATTATAGAGATAAGCAAAAAATACACTTTTGTAATTTTTGTAAAAACAAAATAATAGAGCAATATGGCGTTTATGTCATCTTATGGAGTACATAAAGTACTATCATTAACAAAAGTTTAAAGAAAATATTTGGAGCAGTTTTTCAGAAAATATTGAAAATGCCCAAGGGCTTCATGTAAAGTAACCCCAAATACTAATGAATGATTTTCAAAATCGCAAAGCTTCGACTCAAGTCAAATTGACAGTGGTTTCTTCAATCTGGAAAAAATACTTCTCATGGTTTAGGTGCTAGTGTTGTTCACACACCAGACAAACGGACGGACGCACGTTTTGAAAAAAAACAACACTTTTTGGTATCAGAGGACCTCAAAACGTGTATTTCTATTGAAATTTTGAAATAGATTTTCCGCAGCATTACATAACTTTCCCTATACTACGTACATTCGTATATACGTACGTATACGGGAAAGTAAAAATGAGCAAAGACATAAAACAGGAATAAATACACAATCACGGGGTCATTAACAGGGCCCACTCAGCAAAATAATCTTTGTCGTCCCCCAGCCTTCTCAGAGTCTCCGACTTTCCTGTTTTCTAACCGAACAATCTTTTCTATTCATTGGAAATTAATACACACAGAAGGGTTTGTGGGCGTTATTAACTTATTGTGTTCTGATGCAGTATTTGAAGTTCAATCTTAAGATGATGTATTTGCTCGACCAGCTAAACTGTTTACATGGATATGCGACAAGATGTCAGCTTGCCATACCTCCGACATCTGCAACGAAAGCCCACTCTGCAAAAAAAAGTACGCAGCAATAAATAACTAGAAACTGACTTGGAGGAGGAAAAATGAAAATTGTTTGAATTCATATTCTTTGATGCCGCTTCGAAGATTAATGACGCCACTTAAGTGACTAAATTAACTTAGAGTTAAATCCACAATTCTTAATAAGAGGATAGTGGTTTAAAGAAAGATGGAGACACTCATTTGTGGAAGAAACGGATTTATCTCGTTGCCAGAAAGTTCCCTCAGGCACGTAGTCCATTCTGGAAAGTGGTGTAATATGGAAGGGCGACACTCACTTCTCGGTACAAGTACTGACAGTGCTTGTGGCAGGGGACGGAAATGACAATTCGTTTCTACCCAACGGCGACCAGCCTGTTATTCATTTATAGAAAAGGAAGGAAATAACACACTTCCTCTGCAGAATGTTAGCTGGCTGAGATAGGAACATCAACTGTTCCTACTGCAATGTTTCTGTCCTGGAGGTTGTAGGATTTGAGTTCCGATGGTAGGGGATTTTCGATTAACTAGAGAGCCGGTCGAATTAAAACGCAGACTGGAAGAAAATTCTTGCTGCCGTTTGCTCTAATCCGTAGCTTTTTGTTTTTTCTACGATCAAAACTAGGCGAATGGCGGAGTTGAACTTTAACAAACGGGTCACGGGACGTTGCGGTATTTCCTTTCTCATCCTTGTCTTCTACACACACTCTCTCTCTTTCTCTCTCTCTCTCTCTTACAATCAATTTCCTTCCATACGTTCATGTCAACAGACCAGACGAGATGTTAGAGATCATCCTGACTTGGGCAGTTTCCCGCTAGTGAAAATGCCACGATGAAGAAACCCAATAGGTAGGAGCTCACGCACCAGCAGGAGACGAACAAATGCACCTCATGGGAAATAAAATGTCCTTCACAAATGGGACTAATGGTCTTAGCAGTTGACGCCCTCAGAAATACAACAATGCCAAATCAATCGCCAAAATGTTGCATGACACGGGTCATTGGTGCCTTGAACAATTCGATGTCATCCTGGCCTAGGGACGTGTTCAACTTTCGTCGTTTGTGGAAGAATGTAACTTTCGTCGTTCAAACAGCAGCAGCCTCCGTGAAAGAAGTCATGGTTCCCGCAGCAACACATACGTTGACACATGGGAGAGTCTACAATTTAATTCACGAATTTATCTCATACGTTATATTATACGTTGCGTATAATTCCCCCAATGATCCATCATTATTAAAACAATAGCAAGAAAATTATCATGTATCTGTTAATCATTAATCTACTCTGCATTAGGTAACACTCACAAATGCAAGTATAGGTTATTAGTACAGTGAAAACTGAATTTGGTGAGCTTGATTTGTAGTAAGGTATCACGTATTACCGCGGCGCTAGCCATCAGTCACTACATGTGTCATGGATGGGCGCGGCGATTCATACACCAACATGCCATGACGGCTATCTATAGCGTTTCGTTTACGAATTTGGCTTTCATCCTATAGTTGCCCATTGTTGGAATCCTTGTCAATCTATTTGGAATTCGTAGTGAACCCTGTATACTTGCATGTTTTCTGGGGGTTCCTCGTCATTTCCGCCTATTATTTCACCATGGCTTCATTGACTTCCTATCATTTATTTTTCAAATGTTAATATACCCTACATTAAGACACACACTCAGGTATGGAATGGTAATAGAGTAATATCTGGATTTGGAAAGTCTGTCGTGCCAGACGATTCCAGTCTGTTTTCTTGATAGTGAGCAAGGTAAGCAAAATATGCAGCAATGCATAACATCACGTCTTGGCGGCAAACCTAAGAGTTTCGTATATGGTCCTGACGTTCCTTCGATGGTTACCTGAACTGAAATCCCTGTCAGTCTTTTTGGAATTTATGGTGGAGTGTGTAGTATATTTGCAGCATATTTTTTTAAGGTCTCCTGTCCCTTCTACTTCTCATTCCACCACATCTCCATCCTCATTAATATAAAGGTATATCATCGTGAACACCAATCCATCAAACATTAACCCATCCCAGATTAGATTGCTTATGGCCAGGCCCAGGAATTCGAATGAAGTAATAACTGGATTCGGAGAGCGAGGCGTGTCGGAGGATGCAAACCACCTGTACGGCTGCAGGCGTCAGTTATCGCGACAGGAGACAGCCAGCGCGGGGATACATACATCACCCTGCGACGGCGGCGAGACTGTAATTTCACTCGGCGAAACAACCGGTCACAGGAATTTACCTAATTTGTTTGCGCTGGGCTTGCGAGCGTCGCGCCGGGCGAGGGCAGGCCACGAGTGAGGTGCGGGGTGGGTACGAAGGGAAGTGGCGACGGAAGAGAGGCAAGAAGGGGCGGGGGAAGGAGGGGCGGGTGGGAAGGAAGGGCAGGAGGGGTGGGCAGGAAGGAGGGACAGGTGACAATGAGGGGCAGGCGGGAAGGAGGGACGGGTGGGAAGGAGGGACGGGTGGGAAGGAGGGCCGGGTGGGAAGGGGGGTGGGTGGGAAGGATGGGCGGGAAGGAAGGAGGGGCGGGTGGGAAGGAGGGGTGGGTGGGAAGGAGGGGTGGGTGGGAAGGAGGGCGGGTGGGAAGGAGGGGCTGGTGGGAAGTAGGGATGGGTGGAAGGAGCAGTGTGTGGGAGGGAGGGTGGGCGGCAATTAGGGGCGGGCAACGACGGACGTAGTGGGGTGGGGAAGTGGGGCGAGAGTTAAAGAGGGACGGAGAGGAGCGGTGGGTGGGGCGGAGAGAAGCATGACGGCGTAGAGGGGGAGGGGGGAAGGGAGGGGGAGGGTCAGGGACAGGGGGTGAGAGGGGAGGGGTGGGAAGCGGCGTGGCGGGGTGTCGCGGGGAGCGGAGGCGAGGAGGAGAGGTGCGGAGAAGAGCATGAGGGTGAGGGGTGGAGCGAAAGGGGGGGGGCGTCGTTTCACGCGCCGAGCTGGCCGGAGGCTGAGGAGGAATTAAAAGCGCAGGATTTATGGCGCGACCCGCGGCCGCGGCGGCGGCGTAATTGGCGATTGGACGCAGCCCGTGATTAGCCGCCCGCCCCGCGCCCCGCCCCCCTCGCCCCGCGCCTGGAGCCTGCGCCCGCCCTGATGGCTCATCCCCGCGCGGACCACACTCACGCGCTAGCACGTGCGCGCTTCAACGCAGGGCTTCCCAACCGGGGCGGTACTGACCCCCGGGGGTCGGCGAAATGTTAAACTGGGTCAGTGATGATCAGTGGTGCTCCAGGGGGTCCATGGGCTCATAGAACTTCAGCCCCCCAAAAGGTAATGATGTATAAAAATAGAGCTTTTACTAATTTGTTATACTAACGAAAGACATTCAATATAGCAATAATTTACGCTATAAATATGAACTATAAGACGAATAAAAATACTTTTAATATTCTCCATAATGAAGAATTATTTATTAGAAAACATCAAGTCCGCTGGACACCTACAGTTTTCCTCTCATACACACCGAGAAAAATCCTGGAACGATCGAGGTGCTAATTGAAGGTCTATAGCTCAATATGGACCGGCGAGAGAACGGTAGCATAAAATTCAATTATTTATGTTATGTTATGCGCGATTATTTGTTTTTGTTATATGCTATCACAGAAAACATTGAAGGGTATCGATGAAGCAAACCATTCATTTGAAAGTGTTGATTAGGGATAATTATAGTGGAACCTTATTTTAAGTCAAAATTGTTTTCATATATTATTTATTTACTGACTGATTATCAGGCAAAGCTCAAATATTTATCGCAAGCATCTATTGAACTAAGGGACTTAAGGACTCTATTAAACTAAGTTTTGTAAAAGAATCGTTTTGCTAAAACATTTCCAATTGCTCCCCTCCGTGTTTTTTTCTGTGGTGCTCAATATTAATTCGTGAAAAATTTGTAAGCAATCTTTCCAATAATTCAACAGCTTTTGTAAAACGCATACTCATACTCGGGTGCAAACACTATCACACACAGTCACGTTTATATATATTGGCTAGAATATTTATTTTGTAATTATTTAATTATCGCCCTCGTCTCGCAGCACACCACCACACACATTACCTGCGACCCGTCCTTATGTCTTTATCCCTACATGGAAGAGTCGTACATGAACATATGAACTTCCCTGTAATACTTGAAGGACCGATAAGGCTAAATGATTAATTATCAAAGACAAATCATGGGACAAATATCCCTTTGCTTTTTCTAAAAAATCTATTTTTTCAAATCATCATTTCACACAAATCCACATATTCTCTTCATGTCCTAGTAATAGTTTACTTAATATTATTTTCGAATTAACTAACTTCTCAAGTCATCTATTTGCTGCTTCTACCTGGAACTTCTGTCTTCGGTTTCTCTTCAATTTTTCGAAACTGCTGAAATCCATCCTGCTGATCTTCTTTGATCCTATCTTTCATATACGGAAGTTAAGTGACCCATTATGGCTTTCCTTGGGATGAATTGGGGGAAAGTGAGATCTCGTTAAAGGTGAATGTTGTTGGAGGCATTTAATTTTGCCAGGCATACCGCCAAGGTAATTGTACATGCCACTAGTGTGACATGGACACTGTGGATTTTCCACCCTTCGCAAATTCGGACACCTCGGTCGGGAACGAACCCACACCCTGGAGTTTCAGAGACTAGTAAGAACCCCTTATCCACCCAGGACTTTCTCCTGTTGATACAATATTACAAATAATTTTTTCTATGTTGTCCTCTTTTCCCTCCCAAACGTTCCCTTCCAAAGTTCCTATGAAAAAATACAGTTTTAGCAACGACTTCGCACTGACTGAAACAATTTTTTTGTCTTGTCAATCAATATCTTTTGTCAACACTTAGATGTTGTTCATCCAATATCATGCACGCACTTGTATTTATATTATGGTTCCTCCCTTTTCCCAAATTTTGCAGAAACGTTTTTCAGAAACTTTTGGCTCACTGGCTAAACTGGTACATAAAAAAGAAAAAAACATTTTTTTGTGTAGAGTAAAATTTTCATTTCCTCTCAGGTCAATGACTTAAAACGTCGGCAGACAGGCAAACGGAATTTCCTCGAATAAATTATGAGACTTATTCTCAGGACGAAATGACTTATCAAGAAACCGCAAATCTTTCTTCAGCATCTACATTAACCCAGTCCATCAAATTACGGATTCGCATACCAATTTATATCTTTTTTCCAGTGGCATGAGATACAGCTAATGCATTTTGCATGTCAGTTGTGCCTTTAGAATACACCGTTAGGTATCATTAAATTCTAAGAAATTTATCCATTTGAGAGCTAAGATGGATTACCTTTAATTGAGGAAATGAAGGGATCTGTTAATATTCTCTGGTCCAGCGGGGAAGAACCGTCGTGCACATTACACTGACCGTAGTCACTCTCGTATTTTTTTCTGAGTCAGATCACATGTGCAGTGCAAAAATGAAAGTATGGATTACACTCGTAGATACGGAGAAATAAATTCTTGATTGATTGAATGATTGATTGATTGATCAGTGTGTTCGCGTGCGTCAACTGCTGAGATCATTAATTCCGTAAACGTAGTGTATGTTTTTATCACAAGAGATAACGGTGATGTTCTGTCGCTATATGACGAGATTTGACGCCGACCTACACGTCGACTTGCAGTATTTCTTCAACCAGGTATCTCCCACCAGAGGGGCACTACCCCAGCCTAGACATAATCGAATTTCCTGACATGTGTGATAGGGTAGTGAAAGTAATTGTGTGTGTGTGTGTGTAATTAAGCGGTGAGGATGGGATAACGTCGAGAGAGAAAAGATTGCGCGCGGACGATGGTCCTTTTGTTACGATACTACTCCGGTATTCACCTAATGTTGATCGGAGAAACCACGTAAACTATCGATCTGTGTTTCCGTCCTTCAGACAGCAGGTGAATTCGATCTAGCTATCTTGCTAGTGTCGAAAATCCTGCCGCCTTCGGGACTCGAATCCTAGGACCACCCGGTCAGATGCACTGCAGTGTCATAAGTTGATGCCCTGAGCCACCCAGTTTCCAGTTTTTCTTCTTCTTCTTCTTCTTCTTCTTCATATCAAAATAACATAATAAAGGCCCGCAATCTTTCCTTCCTCTTCCTTCCCCTCACCTCTTACACATACACAAACACACACGTACATGCACTACATCACATGCTGGGAATCCGGTCGGGAGCTTATGGCTTGTCCGGGATGGGAAATACCTAACAGAAGGTGCTCCGGTGGTGGGAGATACCTAGATATGTTTGTAACAAATAAAGTACTTCTGCTTCCGGATCAATGACCCCCATCTCGATCAGGATTTTGTCCAGTTTCCCTGATCCACTGAGCAAATGCTGAGACGGCCCCTTGTTTTGCTTCTGCGCGTAAATGTAGCTTCACTATGCGCACGTTTTGTTGAACTCTCTTTTTGTTTGTAATGGTAAGAGTAGAGGTAAAGGCGAGTTGCTATTTTGTTAGCAATGCAGAAAAAACATACTTGCAATTCGTGTACCAATGCAAATAAGTTTTCTATAACTCAGAAACGAAAATGATTATTTTTCAAATATTGATAATAATACGATTTTTAAAATTTATTTATTTAATTTATTTATGTTCAAATTTTTCTAACCTTTCAACTTTTCATAGTTAAAATGACGGGAAGGGATTCTAGAACTCTAGAAATCGTGCGCAAATAATCTTTTCCCCCTATGTCACATACAGTTTTTACAGTTTTTTTGACTGAATAAATCTAAATCTAAATCTACCTCGTTGGTGGAAGATAGCTAGTCGGGTAGGTCGGCGCCGGATCTCGCCTTCCTGCTGCGGAAGAACACCGCCACCTCCCGCGATAAAAAAACACACTTACGGTTCTAACAACGGGTCCGACGTGCCTGGAATCACTAATCAATCAATCAATTGTTGCTGTCCTTTTCACGTCTTTAAAAGGCTGGACGCAATGAGCTGACAGCGCCAAAAAAAGCATCGCGCGAAGAGGGGAATGAAATGGCGTTATTTGACTTAAATGATTCAGGTAGCGCATTATCAACTTGGGCAACTTGCATGCCTCCGCTGATCTAAGGGGCGCACACCGACTGCATCCTGCCGACAACGTTTCCTAAGACGTTTACGAACCTCCCCACAAAGGCAAGCCCCACTGAATCCTTGTCTGTTTTCCTCCTTAGTGTAGGATTTATTTGGATTTGTTTGATTAGTGATGTTTGTTAGTCGATTAAAGTTGAGCCACTTCTGTTTTCAAGAAACATTTGCACGTTCTTTTAAAGTTCTGCCAAAGTTGAAAATCACCGCTTAAAAGATTGTGGTGACAAACCTTCTATCCATTTTCTCACCACATTGAGTTAACATTTTCGACAATTTTGATGGTTCTGCCGAGTTCACCCGTGTTCGAGGTTCTCTCTGGACTTTTGCGAGAACATCTATTTGTGCTAATTATGAATGCAAATTTCACAAAACATTTACTCCTTCCGAAAAACCGGACGAACAAAATGGGATGCACCCTGGCTCTTCCTTCTTAGGTACCAAATGGGCATGATTGATTGATTTATTTTTTTGTGATTCCAGGTACGTCAACTAACAGGGTCATTAGTCCCGTAAGTGTAGTGTATGCTATTTTCTCGGGAGGTGGCGGTGATCTTTCCCTCACTGTATGGTGAGATCCGGCGCTGACCTACCGTCGGCTAACGGAGGTTTCCCCAATCAGGTATCTCCTACCAGTTACGTACCACCCCAGCCGGGACAAGCTCTAAGCTCCCGACCGGTCTCCGGTCTCCCGGCATGTGTGCTTGTGTAGTGCGTGTTAGTGTAAGTGTGTGTAAGTGGATAGAATAAGACATGGAAGAGGTAGGAAAGATCGCGCGAGGTCCGTGGCCCGTTTGATAGGGTAATGCTCTGATATTCGCCTGGTATTAATCCGAGAAACCACGGAAAACTACCGACCAGAGCAGCCTGCAGTCTCCTCCAGACAGCGACTGAATTCGACCTAGCTGACAAGCTAGTGCCGAAAAGCCTGCGACCGTCGGGACTCGAACCTAGGACCTCCCGATCAGAGGGACTGCAGTGATATCAGTTGATGCGCTGAGACATCTCTCCCGGGCCAAAGGGGCAAGAGAATTAGCTGGGAAACGAGGGTGAGGAAACCGAGCGTGGGATGCAGTCGGGCGATTCTCTAATCCAGTCCTGTGAAGCGAGTGAAGTAGACATCGACTGTCTACCAGTCTGTTGGACATGTTGCTCCCCTCGTTCAAACGTCGCTCAAAGCGCAAATTGACCTGGAAGAAATCTGCGTGGCGGCAATAGACATTCCTGAGCTTGCACGGGAAACAGGCAGCCCGCTGTCCTACGAGCTGTTTGTCGTGTTGTCGGCAGGAGTAACAGGATGCCAGTCTCTGTTCAGCGGGTGGTCAGTCAACTAGCTGTCCTCTTATGAGTGGCAGCTAAAGGGCAGTTAGACTTTTGCGCTGTGCGCTGAAGCGAAGACTGGTGCGCACTGACTCGCCGACAGCGCTGAGCGAGCAGTACCGTTCTACGAAGTACAGCTCATAAGATGAAGGCGACGATAAGATAATCATCAGACGTTGCGTTGAACGGTGTCTCCATAGATCACAGATAATTCTCTATTGTTGAAAATTGTCTGTTCTCTAATTCACCATTCCACGCCAAGCCGGTTTATAAATCTTGACAGCGAAATAATCAGTTTCGAGCTCCCGCAGCCGGAGCTGAATAAATCCTAGACCATGGTTTATGAGCCGTGTGAGGATTGGGGAAATGTCAGAGAAGTAGCGTAGGGAAGGATAATAGATCCCTCGCAGTCCATAGAACGTTTTCAGGTACTATTAGGAAAGTTTTCGTAGTTAATTATAAAAATCGACGTTCAGAACATCTTAGCCATTGAATTTCTCACATATACTGAGGCGTCGTCCATCTCAGATAAGATGATAGACTAGTGTCGAAAATCCGCCACTGAGTCTCTGACAGCCGACTGGTACCTATGACCTCCCGTCAACGTTAGTCATTTGCGGGCTCTCAACTCCATACGTCAACTCGCATGGGAGGTCGCACTCTTATCGTATCATCGTCCAACTTAGCTACTTAGCCGAGTCTCTTCGTATATCACGGATAATTATTCACCTTTGTTGAAAGTTGTCGTTTGTCTAATACACAAACCCTCGACCTTTATAGCCTTTACAGCGGAGGGGGCTCGTTTAGAGCCTTAAGGAGAAGGGGGCTCTTGGATTGACTGATTAATGATTTCGGTAATGCCAACTGCTACGGTCATTAGTCCCATTAGTGCGGTAAATGTTTTATTGCTGGAGCTGGAGTTTCTTCTCCCGTTGGATGGTGGTATCCGGCTCCGACCTACACTTCGGTGTGCTATGTATTTCCCCCTCCGAGTATCTCCCCAGGGGGCACCACTCCAGACGCGACAATCTCTAAGGTTCCATCTGATCTCCCTACATGTGTGGTACTCGTAGTGTAGTGCGTGTGTTTAAATAATGGGTGAGGATAAAACAAGGAAAAGGAAGGAAAGTTTGCGCGTGGTCTGTGGCCTGTTCGTTTGTGTTCTGCAGGGGCACCGCCTGGTGTTGACTAGAGTCATTACGAACAATTACTGATCAGAGCTGCCACCCGCTGTAGTGATCTACCAGACAGAGGCTGAATTCTACCTAATTATATAGCAGTGTCGAAAATCCGCCACCGGTGGGACTATGATTTTGCCAAACTCGGAGCTCTCTCAGTCTCTGAGCTATACTCAGTTGATGGGGCTCGTGGAGTATTAGTTCGCGCATTCGCCATTCACCACTGAGAACCGGGTTCAATCCATGAGGAATTTGTTGCGGAAAAAGCAATCTGTCGGTAAGATTTTTCGGGGAACACCCAAAAGCTCATTACCTTTCAATACACCATCTATCATTCATGTCATCAAGATTATTGCACTCATTTCATTAAATCATCAGTTCATTAGAACACCCCATCAAACGATTAGATCATCACTGACTGGCCTCAATAACCTCTGTCGACGAAGGATCTCTACACCCCAATAAACAAAGTGTCAGCATAGTAATGAGCAGTGAGCTACCGAGGCAGGCGTAAATCCCGAGGCCTTCGGTTAGGAAAACTCCCAGGTGCGGCCGAGTGGTCGGTCGCCGCGTCTTCCACGAAGCGGTGAAAGCCTTCGGCTGCGAGCGGGCCGTGGCCCCGCCCCTCCATGCAAATCCCACTGCGGCATGACTCACGGAAAGAGGGCGCGGGAAAGCCCCGCCCCGACACTCTTTAAGGAGCCATTAGCGCCTCCCCCGCGGGCAGAGGCAGGCAGAGCTGTTTCTTAAAAAAATTCGTTAGGTTTTTTAACGCGGCTATTATGTACTGTTCTGTGCTGGGAAAATGTGGCGAAATCGTGGGTTGGCCCAACTTGTTAATATAATTTTAATAATATTAATATTACTAAAAATTATCTAGCACCTTATTTCTTTGAAGAGAAATTAATGTCAGCAGTTTACATTCCAGACTGATTGTTAATATTAGGAATTGATGCTGACTATTTAGCTCAGAAAAATTGCCAATGTGTTTCGAGAAACAAATATGGATGATTAATATATACGAAAAATTAACTGTGTTATAACAGAGAGTGATAAGAAATATATATTTAACTGTTTTCACAGAGAATGAGACAATCTGGTATGTCACAACGAGGTGGGAAGAAGACAATTAAAAATTAGAAGACAGCAGTACCCAACTGGATAAAGCGTGCTCTAAATAGAGATGAACAGCTTAAACTGAAACCAATTCTGAAGACAAATCCTTCTAGTGGATACATTTCTTTGTCTGTTGGTCTTGTAACGATGTTCGATGTTATCAAGTATTGCCATATAGTTGTTATATTTTCTCTGAACTAGAGTCTTTAGCCAAGGTTTAGATTACAAATAACAATGCATATCTTTAAAAACAGAATGCATGCAAACCGTTAAACTATTATATTTTAATTTTTCAATTCCTTAAATGGTTTGAAGGTCGAGTAAATTATTTTTTACATGAAAATTAATTTATAATGTCAAGCTTTTGTGTTCTACTAACAACAAATTTTAAGAACTAATTGATAAAATTAGTAAAATTGATAATACATCTGCCATTAAATACTTATTATAAGCTTCACCTGCATAAAAACTATATTATACTTCATGTTGTTTATATTACAGATAATTTGGAAGATTTTTGGGATGTACGCTTCAAAATTATAATAAAACAGTTCCAATTAGTTGCTGCAAAATGCTTGAAGATACAAAATATTCAGAATAATTCTTTAATTATTTCTTTGAAGTTATGCAAATGAGAGGGTCATTAATTTAACGTATTACCCATACTTCACTCTGAGGAAGATTGTTCATTCACGTTCTTTGAAACTTAATCATTAGCCTTTATCGGGTTGCCCGATAGCAGACGATAATATTTTTTCCCTCTCCTCTGCCCCTTCCTAGGTCGGACGACGCGTGTCGACAGAAACAGGCAAACTGCAAACGCTTCATTAACGCCTGGCGAATTCCCACAACAGAATTTCCACTACGGTTTCAGGCATGTGAGTTTGAGAATTGGTTATGCGTGTTGTTCATCATTCGCAGTCTTTCTCTCCGGAAACGCAAGAATTTTAAGTGCGTCACTGTGTGCTATTTTGCAAATAATGCGGTTTGATCCATTCCCTGAATTGCATGCTTTTCTCCGACGCATTCATTTTTATATTGGTAGTGTTCAGAGGACAAAGCAACGGAAGTTTTCCTTGGACGGTGTCTTCCAAGGTTGACCCCTGCGAGCCCCGACAGCAACACCGCTCCTCCATTAAAAGCACATTACGATAAGGCCGGCCGTGACCATTGAGTGACGTCGATTCCTTTCAAATCTTTCGCTACCGCACGTTTTCACATTTTTCTTTGATCTCCGAATCCTTTTAAAAGACGTTGCTAAATGTAGAATTTTCGTTGTCTTGAAACCTACTTATCCGTTTTTTCCTTTATCGACTCATATTCCCCTTAACATTCTTTGAAGTTCGTTTCGGGTTTTAAGCTTTTTATGAGGAACTAATTTAAATCCAGCCTTCAGCAGCTAAATACTACCTACATAAAAAACTGACTGCAACAGTTATGTCTACATTGATTGATGAATCGGCTATTTCTTTTCATAATAAAATTATACGTTAACATTGAGTTCACCGAGAGCAGAATGCATTGCTCAACATACCGTTTGCCGATAAATGAGCCGATACGACGATACCCAAATTATTCACTGGTTAATCGTTGTGGTGAGACGAATCCCACTGAAGGATTTGCCGAAGAATTTACATTCTCTTCGGTTGAGGTAAAGTCCTGGATGGACTGGTTTTACAGTTCTAGGTGACCAGAGAACTTACAAGCTACTTACCTTGGCAGATCTCCTTTTTATTTCATTGCCAATTGTACAACAAAATTTGAAGTAAAACGTTGACCATTACCTTGGACTCTTCGTGTTAGATCTGTAAAATATGTGTAAAGGCCGGGAGAAAGTTGTCAAATTGTGTAACTCCTCAATGGGTGTTTGGCTAAGTTCCTTCACCGAACACTCATTAGTTGAAACCCGTTCTTTTCGTATTCTGAAACACCGATTTCGGATCGCTTGCTCCTTTAAAATGTATGAAGATGTTAGGGTCAGTTTCAAGCAATTTTAACAAAAACATGTGATATGTGTTTGTCAATTTGCGTTCACATTTTGTTAGTTATTTTGACGTCCTTATTTGTTTCGTAACTATCCTGCAACGTTGGTCACGCCCCACTAACAATTGTTAGCTTTAGGCATCAAACGGCAGTAATGACACACGGTGATATTTAATAATTTTTATAATCTGTCCATGTATCTTTGGGCTGATTTAGAAACTTAAAGAGAAGGCAAATGCATTTTTTAAATGAGGGACATTAAACGGCGGAAGAAATGTGGAAGTGATGTGTTGATATCGGAACGGTAGCGATTATGCGATGTTCCAGTAGGCATACAAAAATATCTCAGCAAAGATAGTTCATTTATGGAAATTTCAACGGAGGAGGAAATGCGAAATTCCTGAAAAATACGAAGCAGAAAGCAAAGCAACAATACTCCTTTGTGATTCGGAGTTTCGAAGATTGGAATAAAATTCCTGCAGCAGTGCTGAGACTTTTCCTTCTAATTTATACGTACTTAAAACTATGATAATTACTATGAAATTATTATTATTACTATTGTTATTGTTATTATTTGTTCTGATAGATTTATTATTACTCGTAATGATAGTATTTTATTGTTATTTTACCTATGTATTTACTTATTGGATTTTAGAGCTCTTCAACTAGATTACTAAGGCCCATGAGTGATGATCTAATGAGTTATTAGTAGTACAAAAGAGGATGAGGTGAATGGTGATAGAGAAATAGGGGAGTGGAGAGCCAGTGACAAGGAGAACGCGTAGAAGACCTGTCGAAAGCTCGTTTTGTCAGCCACACAGCCGCGTGTGTGGGCGAGTGTGTGGGCGAGTGTGTGGGCGAGTGTGTGGGCGAGTGTGTGGGCGAGTGTGTGGGCGAGTGTGTGGGCGAGTGTGTGGGCGAGTGTGTGGGCGAGTGTGTGCGCGAGTGTGTGTGCGAGTGAGTGGGCGAGTGTGTAGGTGAGTGTGTGGGCGAGTGTGTGGGCGAGTGTGTGGGCGAGTGTGTGGGCGTGTGCGTGGGCGTATGTGGGGGCGTGTGTGTGGGGGCGAGTGTGTGGGCGAGTGTGTGAGCGTGTTTGTGGGCGTGTGTGTGGGCGAGTGTATGGGCGAGCGTGTGGGAGAGTGTGTGGGCGAGTGTGTGAGCGAAAGTGTGGGCGAGTGTGTGGGCGAGGGTGGGGCGTGGGTTGGGACGGGCGTGAATGTTGGGTGGTTGGTGGTGGGGGTGTGGGCGTGAAGATGTGGTTTGGTGCGTAGGTACAGTCGTGGGAGGGGGCATAGCTGAGGGTGTGCGTAGGGGCGTGGGCGGGGCCAGGGGCGCGGGCGGGGGGTGCAGGCGGAGAGGGACCGTGGCGCGTCGCCAGCGAAGCCTCGGAGGCCGAGGGCGCGCCCCGCACGCCTCCTCGCCACGCGCCCAGTTGCCTCACACCCCCCTCGCCCCCGCCCCGCCACCACTCCCCAACCTCCCCTTCGCCCACCACGCTCCCGCGCACACGCCCGTGAAAGCGCCACCGCCGCCGCCGCCGCAGACTCACCAACTCGACAACACCAGGCTCTGCGAGAAACTCCAATAATATTTGTCAGGGTTTGATAGTATCTGAATCTGATATGGTATATTTGACCAGAAAAGCTTTCTCTGTCATGGAGTGGTAATTAAAAATCCCGAACGTGATGAGCTGGGAGTTAATGTCTGTTTATTTAATTGATAATACAATTATGTCACAAATGACAGACAATTTTCGTGATAAATAAGTTATATACTTGTATTTATTTCTTGGGCCCATGCTTATGGTGCCATTATTACTAATTCTCTTGCAGAATATTGACTATTTATTCTTGGTGTCAAACAAAGGAGGCTGTTTCTTTCTTTGATGAACGATATGATAGAGAACAAACTGCATATATTTTCATGTTTCATGTGTCTTAAACTGCATGTTTTATTTTGATTTTTTAGATAAATCACATCAAGCAAGTGCTTTTCAATCATATTTATTTCTTATTAATTGAGGTTTGCACTTTTTTGCACATTTAATCACATCAATTGAATATCATCATAAAAGATAATTGACATTAATTTATGATTATACTGGTTTGGGAGTTTTTCGCAAGAAGAACTTAAGGTCTGAATAAGGAGTGTTTCAATGTACGAGGTAATCATTGACGTCCGTTTCTTTGTTTACAGAAACAATTTTTTCTTGATATATGATTGACAATTTTTTTAGAGAAGAAAGTGCCTTCATTTATTCGTGTCCACATGCTTGTGATATTTAAGTCAAGTCACCTCAGCAAGTATCAGTGCGTATGTTCGTATCATGTTATTTTTTTCCTGTATTGATGACAAATACTGACTAATACTATGTTATTTTTGTCTGGAGGTACCTATGTTCTTCTTCAGTAGTAATTAAAAAGATCGCTTGAGATAATTTTCAAGGACGTGTCTAAAATAAACAAGGATTTACGCATTTATAATGTTAGGCAGAACCTATGAAAAATCGTATTCCTTATTAATTCATTTGAATGAGGTACAGAAACTGATTCGAGTAAATGACGATTCACAACACTAAAATCCATTTTTATGCTCTCAATATTTGCAATAGCATGAGAGATAATTGACAATACCTCGAGTTATATTAAACGAATATTGCGCATGTAAACGTCAATTTTGCAGATAGAAATGGTATAGTTAAAAAACGGATTGTTCGTAAGGTGGAAAATCTCGTTGATAGATTCTGCCTTCAGAATACAAACGAAAAATCGTTATTTTTAAAAGATTCACATACCAAACAAATAAGACGTAGCTCATTAGAGTAATAAGTTCTATCGTCTCAAGTAGAAAAGAAAGCCATTACTGATGTATGTTCACAGTTAAACACATTCTATCAACCAAGTAGTTCCAAAGAAAAGTTCATTATCCGCAAGGAGTTTGTTTCTAACGAGACGGCGGATAACAAGCAGACCCCAAACAAAGTCAGCCTCAGAGGCACATCATTGTATTCAATTTTGGGATTGGGGGAACAAGGTCTTGTTGTGGTTCAACTTAATAAGGAGTTTTAAATAATTGCGCTTTTACCTACACACTCTTACACTAACACGTGCAGTATACCCCACGTGCTGGGAGACCAGTCGGGAGCATAGGAGGGAGATCTGATAGATAGGTAGATAGATAGATAGATATATTTATTATTTCTGCAGGTAGGTATACAACCTGGTGGCAGAACACTACAATTTACACATTACAACTAAGAATAGTAATACACTGTAATTTTAAAGCATTTTAAGACAATAATAACAATAATATCGTAATATTAACAATAACAGCATTACCTCTACACTTTATGACTCTCCTGCACGGAATTGTTAACTAATTAATACACTGCACTTCACTTCTTCTACTTCTCTATTGCACTACACTTCACAACGCGTCACGACACTCCAATTCAAATACCACTTTCAATATAATTGTATATTTAATAAACCAGTGCATTTAATAGTGATCATCACAAGACTAATAATAAAAAATAACAATAATAATAAAATTATAACTAAAATAATAACTATTTTAATGAGCCTAACTTACTAACACATTTTACAGATGCCCTTAGTTAATCTACTTTTAAAACTTTGTACACCATCTGGTTGGACAAACCTCGCTAGTCGACTGTAGGTTGGCACCGAATCCCGCCATCCAACACGAGCAGATCACCGCCATCTCCCGCGGTAAAAAAAAAAATCACCACACCTACGTGACTAATGACTTTAGCAGTCGACGCACCCGGAGTCACCAATCAGTTGATGTTACAGCCCAATATTACGAAAAGAAATAACTAAGCGGAGGCGCGCGGAATCCAGTGGTGGCGAAGCGCCTGTTTAGAAGCGGCCTCTGCGTGGGGACGGAGTGTGCGCGTGAGTTTGGCCGCGGCGCCCGCGAGGAGAGTTGGGCGCTGCGCTGTCGCAAGTGGCGGCGCCGAACGAAGGTCCTGCGACGCGTAATAGCGGTGGGCGCGGCGGCGATAGCTGCAACACACACACACACACCGCCACGACCCAGAGTACGATTTTGTATCCGCGGATCCATCTCGCGCCACCCGCCGATATTTTTATTTCAACCAGCTGAACCCCTGTGATTTCATCGCACAGAAATAAGAGCTACAGAAAAGTTAGAACAGAAAGAGCACTAAGCACTATTCGAAAAATAAAAAAAACATTGTTTCATGCTATTCTTATTTTCCAAAACTAATGAAATAAGGGAGATTATACTTTCTGCAACAATACATCACTATTCATTGTGTACACAAAATTAAACATGTTTCTGATCCAGATTTGTACGTGACCCACTTCTGTACATAGATATTCGTGATGCTAGTGGATTATGGTATGATATCCTTCTCTTCACTATAACTTCAAAAAATAAAGTATCACATGTAACAATAATATCTGAATTTTTAAAAAGGAGTATTTGTCAGACAATTGCGGGATATTACAGTTACATATACACACAAATTATATATATATATATATATATATATATATATATATATATATATATATATATATATATATTGTTTCGCTAACTAAAACCCAACACTTGCACGGTTACTCGAGCAAGATGACGCAAAGTTGACTGCTTTTGAAAAATTGATTATAACTCGCTAAACAAAACGGACAAACAAAATTGGTTCTGTCATCATGAAGTTAGCTACGTAATCGCTCATTGAAGTCTCTCGTCTCTGGTCACACATCTTTAAGACCTTATTTTGTTTAGCTTTAACTGATAAACGCCATATTTAAGGAACTTCAAGTAGTTATACATGAAAATATTCATCATTGCGTTAAGTCGAATACCATGTAAGTTGACTAAAGAACGAGAAACGTAACTTACAAGAAACTTTACTTAATATATGTAAAAACATTAATTGTTTTATATTAACATTTTAAAACATTAATTGTTAATATATGAAATTACATGGTGATCTCCTCCAGTAAGTAAAGAAAATATGAAATTGCATGAGTGAAAGAGGAGGATGAAGGAGGATGGGGGCGAAGAAGGAGTGGGTGTCGGTAACGGTCGGAGAAGGGAGCGGGGGTGGATGGGATGGAAGTAAAGTGTAAAGATGAACGTAGAGGTCGAAAGCGGAAGTGGCGATAGGGTGAAAGTTGAACGTGGAGTTGGAGAGTGGAGGAGGAGGGAGCATGTGGAGGTGGGGGGTGGAGGTGGAGAGTGGAGGTGGAGAGTAGAGGTGGAGAGTGGAGGTGGAGAGTGGGGGTGGAGAGTGGAGGTGGAGAGTGGAGGTGGAGAGTGGAGGTGGAGAGTGGAGGTGGAGAGTGGAGGTGGAGAGTGGAGGTGGAGAGTGGAGGTGGAGAGTGGAGGTGGAGAGTGGAGGTGGAGAGTGGAGGTGGAGAGTGGAGGTGGAGAGTGGAGGTGGGGATTGAGGATGGAGATGGAGAGGAGGTGAAGGCAGGGAGTGGAGGTGGAGAGAAGGTGACGATAGGAAGTGGAAGATGGAGGTGAGGATCGAGAGTGGAGGTGAAGGATGAAGACAGAGCGTGTAGACAGAGAGTTGAGATGGGTGTGGAGAGTATGTGCAGACGGAAAGGAGGTGAAGTTGGAGGGCGGAGGTAGAAATTGGGGATGGTGGCGGAGAGAAGGTGAAAATACTGGGTGGAGGTGCAGGGTGGAGATGAATACGTGAGTGTGAAGTGGAGAGATGGATGTGGAAAGGAGGTGCAAGTGACAAGGCGGTGAAGAGGCAGGATGGAGGTGGAGAGTGAAGATTGAGAGTTAGGAGAGGCGGCGATTGGAAATGTCGGTGAACAGTAAAGGGGCAACGAAGGTGTACGAGGAGGTTAGTATGGCGGTCGAAGCGTGGATGTGGAGTACGGACGCGGAGGTTGGAAGTGGACGCCGAGTCCGCTGCAGGTGGCGGGCGTTGTGACGCCCAGTGGTGCTTGCGCGGTCGCGGGCTGGGCGGGCGGGCTCATCGGGCGCGAGGCAGGCAGGGAGGGCGGGGCGGGGGGGTCCATCTGCGCCTGCTCGCTCATTACCTCGCGTGCTCCTCCGCACCCCGTCATCAGGCGCGCGGGGCAGTACGTCGCGCCGCCAATTGGCAGGTCTGCATCGGCGGGCAGGTTCCCGCCGCACCTGGCACTTACGCGGCCTCTCCCCTCCGCAGGCAGGCGGCGACGCGTTTGGTACTCTCGCAGACACGTGGTCCTCGCTGTCGTCCAAATGGACTTTTTGGTTTATAGCGGGTCGGTTTGCAGGTAAGACGATCGTGCTTGGAATTTGACAAGTTCATAATGCAATAAGACAGTGGTCATAACGCAAAAGACTGGTTTTTTTTGAGATTTGTTAAGTCGAATCATTCCTTAATACGAGGAATAAATGTTGTTGTACGTTGATATTTAAACCAATATTTTATTCAAATTGCTATTCTTTATAAAAATATTTGATGGTTATTCAAAATTGCGGATAATTATTTTCTGACACACTGGACAAAAATACAGATTTTTGAATAGGGAGACAGATGTCGGAGCTTTAGTGGTAACGGTATGCCATGCGAATGCATCACGTATGTAATGTAGATATTTACTCTTTCAATATTCTGGTAGGAGAATGCTTAGAACTGCGTTGACTGTCAGTGTACGAGTAGCCTTGTGCAAAAAAAGCATGGGGGAGGGAGAAGAAGTATAGCAGGTAAAATGAAAAAGAAGACGAAGTAGAAGAAGAGAAAAAATAGAATAAGAAGAAAAATACGTTTTAGAGTAGAAATTAAAAAAAAACAAGTATGTGAATACTTTATCTCATGGCTATTAAAGAAGAATGTTCTCTTTTTCCTATGAACCTATCGCCCAAGATGAATCTTGGTCTAAGATATTGATAGATTGGTTATTTAGTCTTTTCGGCTATTTGAAACATACATTGTTTAAACATCTGTACATATACATCCATATACATTGTTTACATCTGTAGGTATACCCTATTTAACTATTTACAAAATTAGTTTTCTACATTTATGTATTTTCTTTTTCTTTTAAATTCTTTAATTTGTTCACATTTCTTTCTAACGGTAATTTATTGTTCAATTCAAATGCCTTGTCAAATAATTTGTTTTGTCTGATCAGTTTTACTGAAATTAATTACTAAATGCTGTGCTTGTCTTTTTTCTCTTGTTGTTTTATCTTTCACTCTTTGGATTTTGCTTCCCAAATCTCCTGTTATATGATTTTTAATTAATTTAAAAATAAAAAATAGTGTGTCGTAATGTATTTTCTCTTCTATTGACATACATTTCAGAGTGTCTAACGTATCTAGCACTGGAGTGTAACTATTACATTGAATTGCTCTCATGGCTCTATTTTTTTGTTGTCATCTGCATTTTTTTAATTTCAGTTTTTTGGACTTCAACTAGTATTGTTGCAGTCAATAGTTGCAGACAGTAGTCAAAATGTTGTGCAATTATGGATTTATATATTGTAACACCCCCCGGTCGTCTCGTGAGAGAACGCCCGGTAAGCGGCCCGGTTAATAGCTCAGTCGGTGATGGAAGGAATTGTTAAACAGATACTGGTAACATGAAACAAACACTTTGGTCACTGGTAAAAATCACTTTTATTCCTGGGCAATCAAATTAAAATGCCCCAGGGAAGTTACACTTGTAAATAGAATAAAGAAATGTGAAAATTAGGTGGAAAGAAAAGAAGATGAAAAGTTATTATTCAGAGTAAAGCTTAAAAACTAGGAAGAATTATAATTAACATTACAATGGTAAAATACAAAAGTTACAAATCGATGCGCCATAGCGCGGCGCCGCATTACAAAACTTTACACGGGACGAATGCCCATTGAATAATACTGCCTGGAAGAAGGGTCTCTGCGCGCCCGGGGAGGGCGCGGCGCGGTCGAGGAAACGGCTGTCGTCCTCCGAAAGAATTCAGCGGAGGTCGGTGGCCTCCCGGGCCAACAGCTGGCGGTCGGGTCGTGACGTCACCAAAGGGGCGGCGGCGCGTGGCTGCGCTGACGGCGTCTGGTAGTGTTGTCTGGTTGAGCACGGGGTCGGCCAGGAGTCACTCTCGATTTCAAGAGCGTAGTATCCAATCACGGATTCTTCTGATACTCGTGATGATTCACAATTACAACTTTGGAAAGTCTAGAAATCCTGCAGAGACACATTCGCCTCTCTTTGCAACTGATTCCCGCTTCAGAGAATTTTCTCTGCCCACTCTACTCAGCCCTTTTACAATAGCCCACACCGAAGTTTTTTCTAAGTCCATCAGAGGCGCACTTGCCTCTGGTCGGTGAATAGCTCTCCCCTCCAGAGAAGTTTCTCTCCCGACTGCCCTGCCTTGAATGCCAATTTTATAAGTCGAATCGTATTAGGTCAACTTTTACCCCCACTCGTTTTCTTGTGTGTTCCAGCTCCTTATAATAGTCGTGTCACTATTGGCCAAAGGTAGTTGCGCATTACACTATTTCCAACCAATCGCGACGGGAAAGCCACGGAAATTTCCGCTCTCTGCGCCAGCTGTGAGTGCACAGGGTTATTCTAATTTCTTCTAGAACATCGGCCTTGCTTGCATAAGGCAGGCGTTGTCCGGTAAAAGAATTTATCACTCTGGGATTCCCTGGATGTAAGCGAGCGTTCTAGAAGTTTCGCAGCTGGCCATGCGACCACGTGCTTCTCGCAGTGAATCTTTCGACGACTGACCCTTGTAACGACTTTCTTAATGGGCCGGGGGCGCAAACGGCTGTCGCGATAAGCGAGGTTGCACGTGCAACGCTGTCTGTTTATTCTCCCAACTGCCCTCAGCCTTATGAAATTTTGTATGAGGAAATCGGTATCGTTACAATATCAAACATCTTGTATAACCATTTATATAATGCCCAAAATATTAAAATATTTACCTTCTTAATTTAAAATATTAATCTTCTTTCCTGTTTTCTGTACTACGTACTCTCTATAGTCTTTAAAATGTAATTAACTATTGATAATTACTCCCAAATATTTCATTTTGTATGTCCGTTGAATTTTCTTTAAGTCAGTTGTCAATAATTTAGTTTCCCTTCCTTCTACGCTTTTTCGCCCACCCTAAAAAAATGTGTGAACAGGATGACAAAGGAATGGATCGCGTGTAGTCCGCGGTTCACTGTGTGATTACTGCTTCCGTATCTGACCAGAAGTTATCGGAGGAACCAGGAAAATTATCGATGTGCGCAGCCAGAATCCTCATTCAGACTGAAGCGTTACACCCATCCTGCTTCTTACCTTGAGTCCACATTGCGACACCACCTGGACTCGAACTCACAGGCACTGAAGATTGGGATGCGGACTTACATGCTCTAACGCACCTTGTGGGGCACTATCTTAGTACTTGAGAGTGAACTTCTTTTCTTTCAAGACGTCCAGAGTCCGGTGTCGCACGCCCAAATGGAAGAAGTGAAGGGTAAGATGTCCATTTTTTATCTAAGAAAGTGTGTTGAAATTCCGGTCGATCCGTGAAAAAGTGTGGTGGATAAATAATTTTCGTTAGCAGATTTTCTCGTGGGTTCTTCAATTTCTCCTACCTCTCATTTCACCATTGCTCCAACATCATTAACATCATATGGATTTAGTACCCATCCATAAAACTACTCATACGTCCGAAAAGACTTAGGAGCTTGGGATCATATCGAAGAATGAGATCCATGTTTTCGACATCTTCCCGATTCAGGAAGACTTGTACCTGTATCTGCTAGGCGTCTTCCTGTTTCAGTCTCCTTTTAGGCTCTGAATCCAGGCTGCTCTCTGTCTTTTTCTTTTTCCTACAAGCCTTTCTAGCTGGTAAAGAAAAACATTTTTGGGACTTTTCCTCGCCCATTCTACTGACATAGCCAAACTGCGTAATCTATCTACATTCATTTTAGCGAAGAATATACTATATTCAATGCTTGTAGGTACATTTTTCACGTGTGATTTAGTTTCATCAGATATCACGAATATAACAATTTTCAAAGAATGTATTAAAAATCACATCGAAATGCAGATGAGGGTATGTGGGTGTAAGTGAGAATTCAGATATCCAACCCACGCATGTGGATGGCGAGGCCACAATTATGTTTCTGTTTATTTATATCACTCTTTCAATTATACTCATGATCAATAGCGGCCGGTACAGAATTCTACTGGTGGTGCTATTTAATGATGTGACATCGATAACACAACATCGATGTTACCAATTATCGATGTTCAAATTCAAAACATCGATTTTATGTAAACATCGGACTATGGAGTAGATGATCGGTCATATGTTCTGCCACACATGGTTCGGCTTATAAGAACAATTGACCTTCTGCAGCCTTTCCCCTAGGAGGAACTTTATCATACACTCTGCAGCCTGAATGTCGTTCCTGCGATTTCCATCTTTACTCACACTTCAACACATTCCTATCCGGTCAGCATTATGTGTATCATAGCGACGTAGAGTTGCGAGTGACTGTGAAACAGGGGACTGTTAAACACTGGAACAGATATTGTGTATATAGTATACGTGCGGTCAGCTGCTCTGATCGGTGGTTTTCCAAGGTTTCTGCGATCAGCACCAGGCAAATACCGGAGTAGTACCCTAACAAACGGGCCACGGACCGCGCGTGATATTTCCGTCCTTTTCCTTGTCATCATATTAATTCCTACCTTCATTCCTTTTATACATTTACACGTGGATTCACTATATTACCACACATGACGGGAGCTTATTGCTTGCCCCGCTAGTGGGAGATACCTGGTAGGCAAACGCCCAAGCCGAATGTTGACGGCGCCGGATCTCATCACTCGGCGGGGAAGGTCAACATCTCTTCCCTTGATGAAACATGCTCTACACTCACGGGATTAATGATCTTTGCAGCTGACGCGTTTGGAATCACTATTCACTCAATGGGTCATATGAATAAAAATGAGCACTTGCTCAGGAGTACTTGCTCCGGAGCAAAGTGAGTCTCTCCGCGGCACTGAGCAGAAGCTCCATTTCGTATGAATAAAAACTTCGTATGTCTCCGAAGAACTTACTCATGTCTCGAGAGTATTTGCTCGTTGTGAACAAGTGATAGTGCAGGCTAAGAGTTTTAAAAATTGTTTTCTTGAGCAACAATGAGGTTAAATACATTACGCGCGTCGCGCACATTTGTGCGGAATAAAGAGCAATGTTTTGTTCTCTCGGTCTTTAAATACGAATACGAGTAGCAGTAACGAAAAACAGGCGCCAGAGGCCCACCTAGTTTTTGCCGCAATACTAAGCGAATATAAAATTATTTTTGAAAAGAGCCAGCTTCCGGAGGAACGCTGTGGCCGAAACGAAACATTAGAAAGTTTGAAAAAACAGTACCCCGAAAAATTCCAAGTATAAAAGAGCGATGGCCAATTAACGTGGAAGATATGCAATATGAAAACACGCCTGAAGGCAAACGCTGATAAAAATCGTACCAACCGTTCTTTTCGAATCGGCAAAGATTCTAATAGTCCACATCACGAGAAATTCGCCTTTTCCTGTAATATTTTTTAGTCCGCTACACATGCATATCAACACACGGGAAAAAAATCGGCCAATTTAACCTTACTTTTCAAACGTCAGTCTGGTATTAAGGTCCCTCCGAAATTTTGGAGCAAGTGCTCACTCTAGAGAGTAAACGCTTAACTTTATTCATACCAATTCTGAGTATTTGCTCGCCAGTTGAGAGTACGCTCAGAGACGGAGCAAGTGCCCAGAGACTGAGCAATTGCTCACCCACTTCACTCATACGAAACTGAGAAGGATCCCCGAAACTCGGAGAAAAAAGAGTAATTGCTTACTTTTATTCATACCACCCAATCAATCGGACGTAAGTGAAGAGCAGTGTATGTGGCGGGTGCTCGCGGCGCGCAATTGGGGTGGGCGTGGCGGCTCGCGCGTGGCTCCGCAGACGCCGCTGCGTCCTCTTCCTCCGTCCTCCGCGCGCCCATAGCGAGGACAATGCGCTCCGCACCTATCGGCCTCCGCATCTCGGCGCGGCCCACGCCCCGCCCCACCCCGCCCCGCCCCGCCCCGCCCCGCCCCCGCTTCCCGCTTCCGGCGCCCCTCGCCGCCTCCGCTCCGCGCCACGTGCACCGCGCACGCGCGAATGGCTTTTCAAAGCGCCGCAGCATGCGCCGGAACTACGAAGCTTCCAAAGAAGATAAGACACTTCTCTAGTCTCCGAAGCGGGCGCTTAAGGAAATAATCGAGTGTTGGAATATTCTCAAAGGAGCAAAGAAGGTACTTATTAGGAAACTATGATGCGGAGAAAGGGATTGGGAGGTTGTCAAGTAAGTAGTAATGCCACTACAACTTTTATCACATTTCTATTATGTTGAAGTATAAGGTGATGGTGATGGTAATGATCATTTTATTGCTATTTGAATAAATATTTTCAAGACTTTTTACTATAAGTCATATTTTCTTATTATAAAGCAAAATATATCTTAAGAACATGATATCTTTAAGAATTTCTACTTCGATAGTTGTATTTTCAGATTATTCGGTAACGTTTTCAGTTTGGATATTTCATCTTAATAAGGGTATCAGTTTCTTTCAAGTCACTAAGGAAGCATTAGTAAGGTTACAGTGTGTCAGAAGCATGAATACGTCCTAAGCAGAGAGCGAAAATTGGTAGTTGCGAGTCCTAACCTCTACTTCGTTGGCAGTCTGTCTCTCTCAGCGCGTCGTTCGCGATCTGGTTCGCCGTCGTTCACGACAGAGGCGGCGGGGGCGGAGCCGGCACGGGAGCAGGGGAGGGGGGGCCTGGCGGGACAAGTGTTATCCGCGCACGATGTGCCGCCTCCGCCGCCACCGCCGCCGCCACCTTCAAGTAACCGCCTCCGCCACCACCTCCACTGCCACTACCACCACCGTCACCCCAATTTCCACCGCTGATGCCGTCCCTTCCATCGCCATTGCCATCGCCGCCCCGGCCACTGTCACCGCAATTGTCATCGCCACCACCACTGCCACTACCACCTCCGCCGCCCATTCCATCGCCACCGCCATCACCACCGCCGCTACTACCCCCGCGCCGCCTATTCCACCGCCACCGCCACTACCACCACCGCCGTCTCTGCCGCGGTCATCGCCTTTTCCACCGCTACTGCTACCTCTACCTCAAACGTCTCCGACCCCCCGTCGCAAATGTCGCCACCGTGACCGTCATCAACACCACCGCCACTACCTTCGTCACTGCCGCCGTCACCACCTCAGCCATCATCAACACCACCGACACCGCCGTTCGCGTCATCACCGTCGCCGTCGCCGTCGCCGTCGCCATCGCCATCGCCGCCGCCGCCGCAGGTTCGCTGACCGGGGGCACCCGCGGGCGGCGACGGCGGGGACGGCGGGGACGGCGGCGGCAGCGGCGGCGGCAGCGTCGGGCGGGCGAGCGGGCGGGCGGGTGGCGAGGCGTGGTCGCCGACGTCTTCGGCGTGCGCAGGTCGGGAGCGGCGACGGCGGCGGTGGCGGCGGCGGCCCGCCAGTGTTGGCCCAGCCGCCGCGTCGGACGCACCGGCCCGCACAGTGCCTAGGTCAGGCCGCTTCGCAACGCTCCGCAGACGCGCTCCGAGACTTCGCCGTCGCCGCCGCCGCCGCCGCCGTCAGCCAGCTCTTGCCCGCGCGCACGCACTCTCAGGTGGGAACACCCTCCACCCCCGCTCGCCCCTCTTGCTTTTGGTCGCTCTCGTCAAATTCTCTGACGACAAGTGTGTTTAGCGAAGATCTGCGCTTTTTAATTTAAAAATAATAGTACAAGTTTTAAGGTTGTGCAGCGTGTTATTAGAGTGCTGTTCATTGTAATTGATGAATTTAGCGTTCATGCTTTTCCTTTTTGTCATGCGACTTACACGTCTTTCTTTCACTCTTTAGAGAACCTTCGCTGAAACCGTTTCAAGCAAGTGTATTTCGCAGAGATGTTATGTAGTTATACTCTTGGAGGTTTATGATGTTTATCTTATTAATTGAGCTCTTAATCAGCCTTTCATTCAAATTAATAAATGGTGCCTCTCAATGATGATGTAAGAAAGTAGATGTGTATGTATTTGCAATCTTATTCGTCGGATCCGAAATCGCTTGCTTTCGTACGTGACATAGTTTATCACTCTTTACCCCAATTCTCGCTTCCTCCTTTTATTTTCTGCAGCACTCGCGATACAATCTATGTTAAGAAATGTTTTCAGTAGATATACTATGTGTTCACATATGATTTAAGTTTATGTACCGTTTTATTAATGTTTTTCATTTAAGTTGACAATTTTTTTCTTGTTTGTTGTTCTTTCTCTCTGTTGACTAGTGCATCTTCTATTATTATATATATCTTCTATCTATTATTATTTATCTCTGCACGCGTTCAAATGTTTGTCAACACGTGTAAGCACTGCATACTGTGCAGCACATATCTTATGTGTGCATGCAGCATTTACGTTAGTGAATTGTACGGTCAGCTTTCATTTAAATTATAAATTATATCTTTTTGCGGAGTTGGTCATCTTTGTCCCACAACTCACACCTTTTCTTTTCACTCTCTCTGGAGTATGCAGATTCAAATCCTTTTCAAATCTTTTTGGCGAAAATACTATGTAGTACTCGTTTTTACGGAGAATTGATGTTCATGTGTTTTACTATTTACAATATTCATTGATATTATCAATTATGTTTCTAATTTAATTTAATAAAGAACCTGTTTGCATTACTCCATATCATTTCGTTTCTCTTTCTTATTATATTCGATCTTTCAGGTCTCTATTTCTATAATAAACAAACCTTTTGTTCAATGTATAATAAAATTCATGTCGTGCATTTCAGCGGAGATGTTTCATAACATTCTGGCAGTGTTAAGCTTGTCCTCGGAACTATTGATGCATGTAAACAATCTCATTGCATACACCGAATTTAGTTTTTCTTTAATGTAAAGAAGCGGCTGTTTGAGTCGTCGCGCCTTCCGTTGTCATTGGAATATTTCGCTTCTACGCCCGCGCGCTCAGGGCGAGCAGTAACCCTCTACAATTTTCGCGTAGCATCCAGATCAATTCTTCCCAGCGTGAGAAAATATCTGCGCTATAACTCACGCACGCCACCCTCTCGGCATCTCGACTAGCACCCCTTACAACTTTTCACCACCCTTGTTCATATGTTTGTTTTTTACCGACTTGTTGTTATTATCTTCGCTACCGATTTCTTGTTATTACCTTCGATACCCAGCTCGATATACATTGCATAACCTACCTGGATCGATAGGAAAGTGATTCCGAGGGAAATATAAAAACAGTTGAATGATGCTACACGTTCCCTTATAGAGGGTATTATGAAAGGGAATTCTGATAGTGAAATATGAAACGACAAACTGAGTCAAGTTCACAGGTAGTTAATTAGTAAATACGTAAATCTAAATTATTAAAATTAGGTAAAAAATTAAAATCTTGTATGTATCATAGGGGTTAAGTGGCGATCTCGGGCGACGAAATGCCCTCTTGCAAAATTCCCTCACGTTCTTTGGCACCACTCGATCATTAAAACCCTTAAAACACCTTCGGTGCACAAATAATAATTTTCAACTGGTGTTTTTGGCGGCGATATCATCTACTCATATTCCCACATTATTAAGTAGGTGAGAATTACTATTGTTGTTGAAAAGATTTTCGTTTACGTTAATGAATTATGATTTTAATTTCTTTCGTGAAGTGGATCTCTACGTAGTTATTAAACAAATCTTAAAAATGTGAAATTGTCAGTTTTTCAAACTTACATTTGCGTAATGCTAAGTGACTGTTTATAATTTTCAAATACCAAATTTTGATATCTAAGAAGAGCTCAAAATGTTATTGAATAACAATTTCATCTGATGATATTGTCGATAAAGCTTCTTTGACACACAATTAAGAGTAATTATTGAATCTCTGGCATTTACAACCAGAATGCCGAAACCAAAAACATATTCCAGAACTTTGGAATAGAAACTAAATCGCTTGAAAAAGTAGAGACAATATTCCGTGAAATTGTTCGGATCAATCAGCATTAAAATATTCACCAAACGCTTCTCTTTCTGTGCAATTTCATTTCGCCTCTCCGTCGCCTCCGGACTGCCCCGCCGCTCGCCCCACACCTGGTGTGAACACGTGCTCGCGGACGCGAATGGCCTCGGGAGCCCACGAAGTCCCCTCGTTACTAGGACAGCTTAACGCCTCATGTGACCCTGCTCATGACTAAACCAAGGGGCTATTTATTGACAGTGAAGTTTTCAACATATGTATAAAAGGAAAATAATGTATTACATTTTTCATTAAAAATGTTTACATATTAAATTTTTGACGTGTCGTTTGTGTTTGTAAATATATATTTACATATTACAGATAATAGAGATAAGACTGTTATTGAAGAAGATTGCAAAAGTGTGAATCGAATCTTCAAAAAATAAACGTAACTCAATAATTGATATTTTTTACTGTAGAATTTTTTGAACGATTCGGTCCCTTATTAAACACATAATCTACAATTAACAAACATTTTATTAATAATTATTCTTAAATTCACGACCACAGAGTTATTAATTACTTTTCTTTCTCATAGAGTGTTGATCAATTAGAAAACTACATTAGATTAGCTAACGTATCTGAATTTTATTGTTCCTCGTCAGCATTTGTGGAAACTGTGGAGTGGAAAGAAAATGTGTTGATGTTTCTGGAAACCATGTAGCGGTGTCATAAGACAACGATGTAGATAATTATAAATTGTATTAGCTGCCCTGATGAAGGAACAAGAAAGTTCGGTAACGTTGGAAAGGTAAATTTAGTGAACCATTTCCCTGCGAGAGTCGAAGAATTTTTACGTATTTATAAACTATTATAATATGTTGTAGAAATATCCATCACAGTCTTAGTCCCATTGTGCATTCATCCATGCCAGCTTGAAACTGTTCGATCAGATCAATGATAAACGATAACGGATGTTTTCCAGAGGAAAACGCTATTTAATGTGTTGGAAGATTAAACGTGTTTCTAGATTTTCATAAAACCAGAGTCATCACCATTTCGTTTTGACAACAAAGCGTTTAAGGGAAATTTGACATCACAGAAGTCGATATCAGAAAAAGTTTTCATTATAGCAGCTAAGAATGGATATTTGTTTTTTTTTAATTTGAACAGGCTACAGTTAGAAGGTATTGTATGATACAGAATTGTAATTTAAGGACGAACTTTAGTGACAGACATTACTGTTTAAGGACAAATCAATATATGTCGCTTGAAACGTTTTCAACGCATTGTTTTCAAAATTAAATGAAAGTTCGCAACTCTTCACACCAATGCATGGAATATGTTAAGTTGCATTTTAATGTTACACGTTTATCTTGTTTTGCGAAAAAACGTCGTTAATTTGACATTTTTGAATTGAGCCTAATGGTTAGAAAACTACTTGATATGCAGGCTCTTCAGTTAGTGAAACACGGTAATATATTTGTGATTGGTGAAATTGATTCATGAAATTTGTTTAGCGTGTAAAGAAAATTACTTTACATTTTCGCAAAATTATTGAGGTAATATCGCGGTTATTTGCCGTACAGACAATGTGATTAAAAATTAAATCAAGTTTTAAAATACATAATGAGATATTAAACAGAGTTTTATGAACTCAGGGGAATTACATCTCTAGGCCTTTAGTGCTCGGCCTCCTTGCCTTAAGAATAACTATTTTTTCTGAAGGGGATTTATTCCCAACCTCTCCGCCTAGCTACGTTTGGAGTGAATGAGTTTTGATTAATGGCGGATCAACCGCTGAGTTCTTTAGTTCAGCAAGTATAGTGCATATTTTAGTCGGAAATAGCTGTGTTTGTCCCTCGATGGAACGTCCCATCCGACGACGACCTACAAGTAGGATGGTGGTTTTCTCTTCTCCAGGTATCTCCCACTAGCGGGGTATTGTCTCATCTGGGAGATGCTCTAAGCTTCCGACTAGTCTCCCGATATGTGTTACGTGTATTACATGTAAGTGTAAGCGTATGTGAGTCAGAGGTGGAAGCAAGAAGGTGGAAGGAAAGATCACGGGCCATCCGTAGTCCGTTTGATAGGGTACTGCTCCGGCATTCGTCTGGTATGGATCGAAGGATGATCAGATTAGCTAGCCGGTAGAATTCTCTCCCATACACTGACTGAATTCGACCGAGCTCTGCAGCTAGTTCCAAAAAATCCTACCACCGTCGGGACTCGAACCCTAGAATCTGTCGGTAAACCGCGCTGCAAAGGCAGCGATGTTGCCGCTGAGCCAACGCAGCTGGTGGGGCGTGCCTGCAATTGCGTGCGGTCGGGCGGGTTGTTCCAGAGGCCCGCGACCTGCGCCGCACACGCTCCTGCGTCAAATCGGCCGCCCTCGGGTCGGCATCGTTTCCCGTTGATCGCGCGGCGCCGCTGATGGTTATCGCGTCAGGGGCAGACAAGCGTTGTAATCCGCGCGTCAACCGCCACGTCCAACGAGCGGCGCTTGTTGCCGCAACAGGTTTGCGGGAGCTCGTACGACATGCAACTAAAGGGGCAGTTTACGGAGTATGACCATTCGCAATGTCACATTGGGAGATATGTTTTGTGGTTGGAGGCTGAACGGAAGCCGGCCGAAAGTTACGTTTCTCCAGAATTATTTTCAGACTCCAAACTCTTAAAAATGATTGATTTTCCCAATAAAATTACGAGTTACTAATATAAGTATTTTCAAGTTACTGAAAATATAATTGTTAAGTGATTTTCCTTGTTTGACACACGACTCTGTGTTAGAGCATTCGTAATATCAAATTGTAAGCAATATATTGTACTCTGCACTGAACAGAAGCTGCCTGCACGATATGTTTATAATTTATCTAACACTTTTAGTTTTAAGTCATACTATAGAAAAATTTGATAGTTGACATGCTTTAAATGATCATTTTTTATACGTAATAAATTATAGTGTATGTTTTTCATTCATATCAAAAGGTTTCTTCTCATCTTTCTCTTCTTTTCAACTCGAATAAAGACTTCAAAAGCTTTCTACTGAAACAAATCTCAAGTCTGTTCTCAGAAGATTACTTCGCTTCATTGTGAGAAAAAACGAACTGTACAAGTTCTACCAGTATTGTGATTAACATGTGCGCACAAAATGGACCTTAAAGATGGGGTGGACCAACAGCCAAAGGGCGAATAAGCCGCCAATTGCGAACGTAATCTCATTGAGAGCATTTTCCCCACGAAGATGTGCATTGGTCTTCTTCAATTTATGCGTGATGCGACTGGCGATAAACGTTGCTACTCCTGACCGAAAACACGTGAACCGGTTTGAGAGTCCTCGCTATCTAAGATTGCGATTCAACGAAAGATTGGGCAACTCTTTTTTTATTTTTATTTTTGAAGTCCAATATTTTTTTCCTTTCAACCATAGGTACAAGTGAGTATTCATCTTACTTGCAACTATGATGTGTCGACATTGTATTATTATTTCATATTTATGTTTCTGGAAATACGTACTTTACAAGAAATAGATTTTCTGATAATTTAGAAAACTATTTTATTTGTTTGTAATGCGCACATGTTGACATGTGAAAGGATGTGAATGCATGTTATTAGGCATGTTCTCACAATGCAATTGTGCTAGCGGCACATCGCACATTGAATGACAATTAGGAGTGGAAATGGAAATATATCCGATATGTTTTTTTCGTGGAAACATTTTCTTTCCTCTCGAGAATGCACTGAAGTTTCAAGCTTGTTACAGAAAAAGATAATGAAACTAGTTGTGCTAAGAGCACACACTTTCTCGCATTGTTTGCAAGGATAAGTATTGTTTGTAAGTACATAGCGGCATCTATTCACTTTCTCGGTATCAGGGGCTCAGAATATGGGTTTTTCTGTCAAAATTCGCTACCTTCCGCTGCAGAATTACAGTTTTTTCATTTTGCTACGTATTTTACTACGTAAGTACGTACTAGGTGTAAAAGAGAACAAAAAGTTGCAAAAACGAATTCCAATTCTATCTAAATTTGTTTCAAATGAATCATAGTGTTTGATTGAAGGCATTTTTGTGAGAGATTCTGATTGACATCTGTACTCTTTCAGATACTTCAGCATACTACTTCTTGTATGTTTCAAGCATCTGCTGCTTTATTTACAATCATCACATCTAACATGATATAACTGACATATCTTAGTACATATTGTAAACAAACCTAATGTGCACGGGGGAGGGCGCCAGGTTCAGCTCCTGAAATGTAACTGAATGGAAGAGTTGGGAGGTCAAGAATGAGCAATTGAGTCATTTGTGACAAACAACTGTTTATTCCTGGCACCAAAAAGCTGCCAGGGAAATTACAATGTCGCAATGGGCGACGCAAGTTTTTCACTGAAACTACTCTGTGACTTAATTACAAGTGGTTAATTCTGCTGGGCCTGAGCGCGGCCACTTGCAGTTTTTTCGCCGTTACAATTGTTCAGTGAGACGGCATCGTCTCATAGTTTTCACCAATGGCTGCTGGTCTTCGTGGGCGGGCCGAGGCGGCAGCCTCGAGGCAAAGGCGGCAGCGGCTCCGGGTCGTTGATCTTCTGCGGTGCGTCTACTCTCACGGCAGGTAGCAGCGCGTCGGTCGTCGGCTCGAACAAGCTCAGAGGGGCGAGTGTCCACGGGCGCTGACGTAACGGAGAGGCCTGTCACTGGGCCCGGGATGGTAGACGGCAAGGCTGCCGGGCTGATGCGGGACCGGCGCGGGGTCCGGTAGTTTCCCGCCCGAGTTTTCTCCGCAACAAGTCTACAAGTCGCATCCTGACTAATTCGGCTGTGGGAAAGTCTTTTCCCAGACTCGCGTCCCGATCGTAATTAAATAATTAGGCACATTTAGCTACCAAGAAGTATCTTGGAATTCTCCCGTAGTAACAAAAATTTACAAGTAGTCTCGAAAATCTTAGCAGCTGTGTCCCGAAAAACTTTTAGAAGTGAAGTTCTCAGGTAACGAAAATTTCGAAGTTCCCCGAAGAAATTTTACAAGTGAAGTCCCCCCAAAAAAATCTAAGAAGTAGTGTAGTGCTCTCACTGTGCATCACGTTTTATGAGAAACTCTCTTTCCCCTTCCCCAAAATGTTTCTAGCTCTGGGTTATCCCTTCCCCCCTGGCGAAGCTTCCCATTGGCCGAGGGTGGCTGCGTCGCAGAATTCTGATTAACCAATCTCGTGTCGATTTTTCTGTAATTTTCCGTAAATGTTCTCTGTCTGTCGCTGGCTTCGCTCTCTCGCTCGCTCCCCTTTGTCAGTTGTTCCAGAAGCTGATCGCAGCTGTCTGGACACGTGCGCGCGTAAAAGCGCATTTCACGGATTCCCGATTCCCGGATTCCCGGGCCGTCATGGGCTAATTGACTGCCTACTGTATTTAATTTGTTAATGGCCCGTGCAGGGATTCGGGTGCCTACCCAGGCGCGTGCCGAAGCGGGTGCGGGGGTGGGCATTGTCCGAAGGGGGGATCGGTCGACGGCTGAAAAAAGGTCTCGCTTATGACGCGTCGTAAATGTGTCTTCCTCGCCTAATTGACACCCGGCCCAACTCCATCGGGGCTGGCATTCCCTGGTCGCGCGGCTGAAGGAAGGACGCGAGGGCGCTCTTTTGTCCGCTAAGGTTTTGGCGAGGGGGCAGCAAGTATTTTTATGAGGGGGTAATAAAACGGGGTTGCTTCTGAGAAGGGGGCTGGGTGCGTTCGGGCGGGCCCGATGCGGAACTAAAGAAACCCGTCGCGGTGGCGTCGCGTGACCCACTTCTGTGCCGCGGCGCGAGCTATTTCCAGCTGTAGGAATTATTGGTTATTGGCGATGCCATAATAAAATTATATTTAATTAATCGGTGACGCCACAATATCGATCCAAAATAATTTTGAGCATTCAAATATATGTTATGAAAGTTCTGTAGAACTCTTAGTTTACATAGCCATGCCGTCAAAGCGGGTGAGGGAGGAATATAATTTTAAACTTCAGTGTCGATTATTGGTGAAGAGTGTGGCAGGAGCAAAGAGATTCGGAGGAATGTTTGCGGAAGCGAAGCCTGAAGCAGAGGGGAGAAGGTAGGATGTTAAGGGAGAAAGAGAACAAGGTAAAGAGGGCAGAGAGCGCGGGTTGGGAGTCTAGGAATTGGGTTGGGAGAGAAGTGAAGACGGGGAATGCGCGTGAAGCCAGAGCGAACTGGAGGGGGCAGCCGAAATAGACGAACTGACAGGAAACGGGAAGGAACGGGACGAAGTGTGGTAAGGGGAGGAGATATGGAACGTAGTGTTGAAGTGGACTGGAGAATTTAGGTTAGGGCGGGTCGCTAACATTTTTTCACAAGATGCTCTAACAAATGGATAAATGGAACACGTTTAGAAGGTTCTGAATAATGGTGGGTGATTTAAAAAAATGGTTTTGTTACTAGGGTTAAGTTAGATTACAAAAAACATCGCAAAGATACGACTAATTTGACTTAGTCGCGGATTTCGACGTCGAGATTGAGGCTCCAGACTTTGACTTCCGGGATTAACATAAAACATTCACCTACTAACATGCGATGCAATTTGCAATATACAGATAGGGCTCACTGTGATTTACTTCCCTCTCGAATGTATTTTCACCTTCTATTTACCCATATGTTTTAGCTGTCTGTCAGATTATCGCGGAGGAGGGGTGCGTGTGGAATGGAATAGTCGCGAATAGGACATCGGGGTGGGATGAGAACGGTTCGAGTAGGAAAACGGGTAAAGTGATGGAGCAAGAAGAGGCCAGGGGCGGGATGGAATGAACGGAGCCGAGCGGGTTGTGGCAAAACGAACGGGAACAGCATGAGGCAGGGCTGGGGATGCGGGCGAGAGGAGGCAGCTGGGAGTTTGCGTTGGCTGAGTTACATTCGGGACGGACTGAAGTGAATTGGAGAGAGGAAGGAATGGAGAAGGTCAGAAAAGATGTGAGAGGAATGGAGAAAAGTAATCGAGAAGTTGTGAGATTGCTAGGGGCGGGATAAGGAGAGTCAGAGAGGACGGGATGGAATGGAATGGGCGAGGCAGGGCGGGACCTGATACAACGAACGGGAAGAGGATGTGACGGGACGGGGGATGGGGACAAGAGGAGGCAGCTGGATGTTTTCGTTGGCTGAGCTACAGCGGGCCGGAGTGAAGTGGGGAGAGGAACAAATGGAGAAGGTTAGGGAAGAGATGAGAGGAATGGAGAAAAGTAATCGAGAAGTTGTGAGATCGATAGACGCGGGATAAGCAGAGTCAGAAAGGACGGGATGGAACGGAATGGGCGAGGCAGGGCGGGAGCTGACCCATCCAACAGGAACAACATGAGGTGGGGCGAGAGGAGGCAGGTGGGAGTTTTGGCAGGCGGGGCTCCACGCGGAGGCAGGGCGCGGCCGAGCGGGCGCGGTGCGTTGCGGGGCGAGGAGGAGCAGGGCGGGGCGCCGCGGGCGAAACGCGGAGCTGCCATCGCCCGCCGTCGTAAAAGCGTCGCCGTTCGCTGCGAACGCCCGCGTGAAGACGTTGGGGGGAGGGGAAGGGGGGCAGCGCGTGCTGCGCGACGTCGTAAACGCACGAGCGCTCCTCGTGGGCAGGGCGCGAACCGCAGCCGCAGCGTTTAATGAACTCACACGCACCCAGAAAAAAAGGAATGCGACTAATTAACTGCGGCAGTAAAGTCCGTATTGGAAACGATCAATGGAATTTAACTGCCAAGCGCGGAAACAACTATTCATGATGCTATTACGTTTCCTTCTCCACATTTTACCTTCTGTTTTACTCGCGATTATTGTACAATAAACCGTGGATAAAAACAGGTGGAAAAAGAGTTAAACGTAAAATGTTTGGAGTTGTACAGTGGATAACAGTTAATTTTAATCCCGTTTATTACTCATACGGTACATTAACTAGTCTTCTTATTTCTTGAAAATTATACTGTTTAACATGACTAGAAAGGCGAGGAAACCATAAAACAGGGTTGTAACGGTTTACTTTAATGCTTTATGTATTTTCATCTTGTTCATGAATTGAATAGTATCGCATTCATTGTTATTGGTTCCTTATAACTCGTTAACTGCAAGACAGCACCATGAAACACGTTGGAGGCCTTGAAACAGAGCTCGCATGAGGATCATTTCTTTAAATGGAAGTTACACGGCCGTCGCCTTAGACGATTCATGACTCAAATATTCTACTAACATGAACCACGTCAACACGAGACAGTTATTATTTTAGTGAGCAATGGTGAAAATAAACATGTATTCGATTCTCCAGAAAAACTGGGTTCTATGATTTATTCGTGAATGATGAATCATTAGTAATTATGGGCGCGTGAACTGCTAAGGTTAATAATCCGGTAGGTGTAGTGCATGTTTTTATCGCGGCGGTGGTGGTGATCTCCGCTGGATGGCGAATTCCGACGTCAGCCTACCCATCAGCTTGCAGGTTTTTTCCTAACTAGGTATCTCGCACCAGCGGGGCACCGTCTCATTCGGAAATAGCTCTAAGCTCCCGACTCGTCTCCCGGCATGTGTGGTAGTGTAGTGCATGTAAATGTTAGAGTGTGTGCGTGAGGTGTGAGAATAGAACAAGAAAGAGAAAGGAAAGATTGCGTGCTGTCCGTGGCCCGTTTGTTAGGGAACTGCTCCGGCATCCGCCTGGAGTTGACCAGTGAAACCACGAAAAACTACCGATCAGAGCAGCCAGCTGATAGAGTGCTCCTCCAAACAGCGACTGAAGTCGGCCTAGATATTTAGCGAAAGCCGAAAATACTGACGCCGAGGGAACTTGAACCTTAGGTAATTGACGTTACTTCTGCTTTTCCTCTTTCTTCTTTTTCTTCTTCTCCTTCTTCTTCTTCTTCTTCTCCTTCTTCTTCTTCTCCTTCTTCTTCTTCTCCTTCTTCTTCTTCTTCTTCTCCTTCTTCTTCTTCTCCTTCTTCTTCTTCTCCTTCTTCTTCTTCTCCTTCTTCTTCTTCTTCTCCTTCTTCTTCTTCTTCTCCTTCTTCTTCTTCTTCTTCTTCTTCTTCTTCTCCTCCTTCTTCATCTTCATCTTCTTCTTCTTCTCTTTCTTCTTTTTCTTCATCTTCTTCTTCTTATCTTTCTTAGTCTGAATCTCCTCTTTCTTATTCTCCTCCATCTATATCGCCGTTTTCTTAGGTGGCTGAACAATTTATCCACCTACGTCGGTATGACTTACCTATTAGCCCGGTCTTTTACCTATTAGCCCAGTACACATCACGTCCCCGTTCCACGTAATAAGTGCTGTTGAAGCAGCACCGGTCGTCCAAAGCCGTGGAGCTGTCGCCCTCTGCCGGAGCGCCTGCGCGGGGCCTCGTGCCGTCCCGGGCACGCGCGCGCCTTCCGGAGGAGGCGACGGCCGCGCCGCCGCCCCGTGACGCGCCGCCGCCCCGTGACGCCCGCGCGCCGTGACCCCCGATTAGGCGCAGCGCCCGCGCCTCGCATGGCGATGGCCCAGCCGCCGGCCCACGAGGCGACCCCACGCCAGCGGAAGAGCTCTATGTGCGTTATCGCAATGTAAAAGAAAATGTTGGGTGGTTTTGTTCATTGAAACGGAAATGCATTTCAGCTAAATTACGTGGTGGTAGCAGATATCTTGTGGTAATCCATTATGTGAGATGGAAAATAATCGTCCACAACAATCAAAGTTAAAATATTTATTTTAACATTCCACAAGATGGCTGCCACCTAGTCGTTCCCAGATCATTCTTCTTTATATATATATTGAAGGTGATCCACGTTGCTTGGGCAAGACCTGAAGTTGGGAAAGTGTTTTTCCGAAAGTTTACTTTGGGAATGTTATATTAAATATTATAACTATAATTGTTGTGGACGATTATTTCTTACCTCACAGTATTTCAGCTGGTTATGTTACTATGAAATGTTAACTACTTGTCGGGTGACACGTTATACCGCTCTAGTCATTTCTCCTTTTCTCTTCCTCTTCATTCCCTCTGTCTTCTTTTTATTCTTTTTCTTCTATTTCTTCGTCTCCTCTTTTTCCTCTCATTTATCTATTGATTGATTATTTCGAGTTTTCGCTTGCATCACCTTTTATGGACATTAGTCCCGTATGTGTAGTGCATCTTTTTATCGCGGGATGTGTCAGCGATCGTACTCCGCTGGCGCCGAACTACACGTTCGCTTTCGGTGTTTTCCCCAACCCGGTATCTTCCACAAGTGGGGCTCCGCTCCAGCTCGGACAAGCTTAAAGCTGGTCTCTTGGCTTGTTTGGTAGTGTAGTGCATGCAAGTCTATATGAGTGTAAGTAAGGGGTGAGGTAAGAAAAAGGAAGAGGAAGGAAAGATCGTGTGCAGTCAGTGGCCGTTTGTTAGGGTGCTCTTCCAGCATTCGCCTGGTGTTGACTGGAGAAACCGTGGAAAACTACTGAACAGTTCAGCAGTCCCTGGAGTTCACCTCCAGACAGCGGCTGAGCTCGACCCAGCTACCTAGTATCGAAAACACTTTGCCACAGTTGCACCTCGAACCCTACGACCTCCCGGTCAGAGGCCCTACAGTGACATCAGTTGATTCCTTAAGCGACCTATGCCGGTCCCTTCATATCTTCGAAAATCCAAACAATATTAATGTGGCAAGAGAATGACAGGGTCACTGCCACACAAAACGCCTAAACATCAAGCGAGTTCCCTAATAAAACAAATGACAGACGACAGCAATTAGGGCTACTATCACGTATTAACCGAATTTTTCCACATTAGCAGAACATTCATTGACATAATTTATTCACGACCTAATGCCAATAAACTGAATAAGAAAGTTGCAAGAAATATATTTACATATGGTGTCACAGTAGTTGGTTAGCCACATGGTATACTTGATTGCTGTAGCTACATTAATTACTACAACTATGGTTTTGAAAGATCCAGTTACTCCGAGAATAGATTAAACCCACAACAGCCAATCAAAGCGCAACCATGTTGACAACATGAACGTACACCGGTGTCGGCCGCCAGAAGGTCGGCCGCCAGAAGGCAGGCAGGGGCTCATGGAAGACGTGCGGCCGGCGGAAGGCTGCGGGTGGGGCGGCGCTGCGAGTGTCACTTAAGTCATTAAAAACAGCCCATTAAGAGCCATTAGGCCCGCGCACCGCCGCGCCTGCTTTGTCTCTTCGCAGCCCCGGGGACCGCAACAAAACACAGTCGGCGCGGCGCGCGGATTACGGTCATTACGACGGGAAAGAGTAGCAAAATGATGACTTCGTCTTGGGCGGATGCGGGATATTCATTAGAGCGTGACTTTTTTGGAGCGTAGGGGATCTAGTGGTAAATCCCTTGGAATCGGGCGCGTGTTTTGGGGTCTAATGGTTCGTTTATCGAGGTGGTTTGTATTAATGAGATCTTTATTATCGCGGATGACTATGAAAAAGGCATTGAACGAAAGAATGAAAAAACAATATTTGTTAACTGTGCGGGAAATGAACAATGGAAATAAAATTCTTACGAATGTAATAATATACCAAAGTTGTTTTTATCTCTCTCATTATAGTGGTCTTATTGTCTACGTTTGTGTATGCAAATAATATCACCACAAATAAAATGTTTTATTTGATATCCACTGCCGTTTCCACTTATTAGTAGCAGACACAAGCATATTGAGACCTCCCAGGGAGACGCCGCGTTCTGAGCAATGTTAACAAATTTTCGAAGAAATACTGTAGCTTTAGTCAGGGTGTAATGTACTTCTTAAATTTAAAAAAAATAATGAATTTTTGAAAGCACGTGGAAATGCAGAAAGACAACGTTTGAACAATATACTTCACTAGTTAGTATTTCAAATTACTTAAATAACATTATTGCTTGTTTCTGAACTTGTGTGACTCATTTTGAACCTTGACCTAACACACAACCTGAAAAGGACAGTTGACATTTAGAAAACAAAAAGGCGAACAATCGTCTGAACTAGTGTTTTACCTGGGGCTGAAAATCCGTGGCCGTTGAAGGTTCTGACCTACGTCCTCCCTTAATCTTCCTTGACTCGACTACTGCACCCGCTCAATAATAATAATAATAATAATAATAATAATAGTAATAATAATAGTAATAATAATAGTAATAATAATAGTATTAATAATAGTATTAATAATAGTATTAATAATAGTATTAATAATAGTAATAATACTAATAGTAATAATAATAATTCGTTTTCATATCATTTCCTCCCATTACATGGACATAATAATTCCAATAATTTGTCTACATAGGGCCGGGATTAATTAATTGCTGAAAATTCGACCTCTCGCGCTACAAACAAACCTCAGAGCGAGACTCATGTGTAACGAACCCGTCTGTGAGTGACTCACGGCGCTGCTTGAGGGCTGTAGCACGAGGAGCGCGCACGCGGCCGCACGACTGCCGTGTCACCGCGTTGGCGCTCGACGCAGTGCGCGTGCGCAGACGGCTCGAACGGCTGCGCGCTCACTCTCGCTTTCGCGCACGAAGGCGTCGACGTCGCGCACGCGGCGCGACTCCTAGCAGGCGCGAAGCACAGGCGTGAACACTTCGATTAAAACGTTAGGCTCGGTGACAGTTGGGAAGCTGTGACGTGGTCATCCAATCGGGAGCTCGAACGCCACCACAGTGACGTCATTTTAGTGACGGTCAAGCTCCCGATTGGGTGACAGCGTCAGAGCAGATCAAGTGTCAACGGCCTTAAGGTTTTAATCGAAGTACAGCGGCTTTGGCATCGACCTCCGGCTTCACGACATCACGACGCAGAGAGGAAAATGCTGCGCGCCGATTTGCAACGACGAGGTGTCGTTTGATAGATTCCATCATTTACATGGTTTTGCTATTTGTGACAAATGTGTTTATTTATTACAATTTCCTGTTTGATTAATTGTTATTTCCGGGCATGTCAACTTCTGTAATAATTTGTTCCGTTAGTTTTTATTTTGTAGTTTATGGACAATGTCCATAAACTATGTGATTTCTTCATTTGAATACATAAACACACATGACGCGTTTTCAGCATTGAAATAACTATTTTCACATTTCTACTCAAAAGAAGTGCGAGTGGAAACGTCTACATCTGACCAACCTAAATTTTTAGAATACATTGTTATGCACTTCATTTAGAAATACTTATCGTTTTATGTAATACAATAAAGATGTATTTTATCAACACGATTATACAGAATATTAATGACAACTTAATTAAAGTGTATGAAGGTTGCGGTATACATGGTCTTCTGGTCTAAAGTATCTGTACTGGATGGGAATATCCACCCATCGAATGCTGTTTGCATTTTCTAATTTCGAGTCATCTGTCATAGTGATGGTCTGGCCAGTGGCGTGAAGACACGGAGATATTAGAAAACGCCTCCTAATATTATATGCGTATATCTCCAGAGTCCAACATTTCTTGCGTTGGCTTTGAGCAAGGATGATCTTGTGTGGCTAAGACGACTACTCCTCTTCTTTCCATAACGGAGAAGCAAAGCCTCTTGTAATTTATTACTCCTGTCCGGAGGGCGTTAATCGAGTCCAATCATGTTTTCTTCTCCCCTTCCCTCTCCCCCCGACCCGCGGCGTGCACCTCTTCGCAATTAACTCGGAACACGTGCAGCTTCCATTTTGCATCGGAAAACATGCCGCTCTAATAGTTTTTGCGAACAGAGAAGCTGAACACCTGTCTAACGGCCGCGATCAATGTAAAGGGGAGTACTAACAAGACGGAGATCATACAGCCAAATTTGTATTGATTTTCTTGCTTCCAAAAACTCTCTTCATTGCTAGGCCGACCCAAAGGGAGGGGGGTGATCTGTGCTGTTGTGGTTCGCACACTTCCAACGTTCGTGTGAGTACTGGGTTTCAAATTCCGGTCTAATCTACGTGTAATTTTTGGTGGACAAAGCGAATTCGCGACATGTTTGTCGGAGGTTTTCTCGTTTTCTTTGTCTCACATTCCATCACTGTTCTATCATCATTCATGTTATAGTATTATCAACAACTATTCGTCAAAACTACTGCCCCCGTTTACCGCCGAAAAGACAAGGTGCCGAAAATCAAAATCAAAATTAAAATACTCAGTTCACCGAGTAGAAATACGTGCACTGCCACATACACGCATACACATTGTGTACTACTCCACACATTTATGCATAATACTCAATATAACAACATTCACAATCTGTAGTGACATACACAAAACAAAAAAAATATAGTCCTGCATAAACTCTACAAACACCTTTAATGAGAAGTATGTTTTTCTCTACATACACGCATAGACAGTATATACACTGCTGTACACACAATGCATACGCTGCTTGGGTGTTGTATTCAGTGGCCAGGTCCTCAACTTAGCCAATAGCTGAGGATTTGAGTACCGTGTAAAGTGTGAGAGTTTTCACCCTTTTGTAGTGCCGTGATTGATTACCTCACACCACAACGTATGGCATCTCAACCAACATGTTATCATTCCTCTCTCATCATCATTCCCTCTACAAGAACACTCACATTATCCTTCATGACGCGAAAGGCAATTAAATAGCAAACCACCCCAGTAAGCACCTGTCCAGGAAAGGGAAGGGAGTAAACATGAACGCGTAAACGTTCTGTAAAGAAAATTATACTCATCACCAGCACGTATAGTTTCGTAGAAAAGTATTTGTAAGACTAGTCAGTGTGACTTCATGCATAAATGACATAATTGTTTTCTGGATTTCTTTCTTGATTTTTAGGCTGCATGCACGTCGTCTCGTCCTTCCTTACATTATATTTTTATGAGGACGCTTGTGTGTTTTATTACGCTTGAATACATTTGCGCGCTTTTATACACTTGATGAATTGCGAGTTACAATTTATGGAGTACAGGGAGCTGTGTAGCTGTAGAATTCGCGTCCTGAAATATGCGCGGAGTAACATATTAGCGCGTGCATGGCGCATCTCGCACGTGTAAAGTGCTTGTGCGTCATATTTCTCTCTCTCCGGCCGACGCCGCTGGCACTCGGGACGGCGCCGGGCGCGACGTCGCACGAGGGGCAACGGCGCTAGGAGGTAACCTAAGGGATGTGCGTTCAGTGGGAGGCGGCGTTAATGCGAGTGGTGAAAGAGTTGTGTTTAGTGCGTGTGCACGAGACGATGTGGTGAGTGAGGACTGTGTGGGTAATGGTAGATGTGGGGTCGGGGTAGGCGCTGGGAGCGGTGAGAACGGTGGAGGCGGTTGGTCGGTGGGGAAGGTTGGGATGAATGAGGCGGAAGTGTGTGTGTGTGTGTGTGTGTGTGTTGGGGGCGATAGAGCCCTGTGTGAGGGGGATATTGAAGTCGTCGATGTGAAATCAATGGGAGCCCTTTAGGAGATGTGTGTCGCAGGAAGATGGGAGGGAATGGTGTTTTGAAGGTTTCAGGAGAGGATGAACGGGGATGGAGGTGTGAGCGGCGAGCTGGAGGTGGCGGTGGTTAGAGTGTTCATGCGGGGGAGGAGGCGTGGGTGAAGGGGTGACGGGGCGGGTGGGAGTGTCATGGTTGGAAATGGTGAATTCTCTCTGAGTGGGGGTGGGGTGATGTTAGCAACGATGCAAGTAGTGTGGGTTGGGGAGCTAACGGGAGGGTCTGGGCACGGTAACTGTAGCAATGGTTTGAATGGTACAGGAAGAAGAGGCAGTGGAGACTAAGGTGTAGGAGAGGACGATAGGAGCAGAAAGCGTGGAGAGGGAGGTAGAATCATTGAAGGAGGTGAGAATGGTGATGGAGATGTGGGTGAGGTTATGTGTTTGGGGTCGCTCGTGAGGAGAGGAGGCGAGGGTGAAGGGGTGGCGGCGACGGTGGGCGTGGCTCGAGTCACAAATTATTGATTGGGGGGGGGTGGCGGAGTCTATTCGAGCGGTGGGCGTGGTGACGGAGCAGGGTGGGCGAGAGGGCGTGAGACTGTGAAGGTGGTGAGGGAAGAGCAGCCAAAGGAGATACGGTGTATGCGGGGGCGGTGAGAACAGAAAGCGCGGCGGGTGTGGTGGGATGGGGGAAGGAGGAGGTGGGAACGGCGTGCGCGTGGGGGCGTGAGGGGTTGGTCGGGGCGACGACCTCCTCGCCAGTCCGTGCCAGCGCCGCGCCGCTCCGCACTCGCAGCGCCGCGCCGCGCCGCGCCGCGCCGCGCCGCGCCGCGCCGCGCCGCGCATATTTCTTGTGGCAAGTGGACGTATTAATTTGCGTCCGCCAGAGCGCCCGCTGCGGCGCGACGCGACGCCTCTGGCAGCCGCTCCGCCCGCCACCGCCCCTCACCCGCGCGCGCCGCAGCCACCACAGCCACCACAGCCCTCCGCAGCTGCTTTCGCTCTGCGCAGAACGACTCCAAGGGACAACGGTACTATCGTCTCTATTCGTACGTCTCTATTCGTACGTCTCTATTCGTACGTCTCTATTCGTACGTCTCTATTCGTACGTCTCTATTCGTACGTCTCTATTCGTACGTCTCTATTCGTACGTCTCTATTCGTACGTCTCTATTCGTACGTCTCTATAAGTACGTCTCTATAAGTACGTCTCTATAAGTACGTCTCTATAAGTACGTCTCTATAAGTACGTCTCTATAAGTACGTCTCTATAAGTACGTCTCTATAAGTACGTCTCTATAAGTACGTCTCTATAAGTACGTCTCTATAAGTACGTCTCTATAAGTACGTCTCTATTCGTACGTCTCTATAAGTATGTCTCTATAAGTACGTCTCTATAAGTACGTCTCTATAAGTACGTCTCTATACGTGCATGGCAATACCTAAGTCGCTATATGTCGTTTCTCTGAACAAACAACTCTATACATACATAATTTCATATGTTCTTGTTGCTGATATAACACATCTTTACGGTGGTTTTCGCATTATATTGGCAAAGTTGAAATTACTTTGACTAACCATGACATTATTATGTGTTAAATGAATTCCTCTATATTTCATTAAATGTGCGAGATTCATTAATGTTCATGAACTTTGTGCACTTTTTATTTACTTCGAACAACAATTTAAACCAATATCCGAATATTTGTTTCGTTTCTATCTGTGTGCAAAATGTCAGTGGCACGGGTTAATATGATTTAATTTACCAAAAGACCTTTATCCTCCATTTTTTTTAAATTTTATATATTATTAGGAAATTTAAATTATCGAAGAAACTACAAGCATTGCCAAAATAACGACTACTCTAACGTTTTCCCATCAACTCCTCTTTTAATGGTCTGTCCACACGAGTCTTCATTGTCCACTCTATCTGCTCTTCTCCGAACGCTCCTTATCGTTTACAGGTCGAACTCAATCCCCCTATAGAAGAAATTACGAGTACATTCAAGATCATAATTAGGAATAGCAACGTAATTTACTCTGATTCAAAAGATGTCGAGATGGCGACGTAGCATCAAGTATTTAACGATAAATTGCCAGGGTATAAGAGCGTTAACATAGCAAACACAGAGAAATTTTAACGAAACAATTTACTGCTCTAAAATGATGCTCGAACAACCAAGCTATCTAAAAGTTTATAATGCTGGCTAAAGAGTATGTTGGAAACGCTTTTTGCTCTTTATTTAAGTAATTTTACACTACAAGATTCATAATAAATAGCATTTAATTGGAATTACAGTGACGTGGAGTGTTTTAAGCGCCATCTGAATGTCAAGGAGAATGAGTGGTTGCACTTGCCAAATTCACGGCCAAGCCAACCAACTCACCCGCCTGGAAACGCGATTTTATTTCGCTTCTTTGCTTCAATGCTCGCGGGGCAACGGCGCCACCAGTGACCGCAGCCAATGCGAAATGGCGCTTTATTCTCGGCTGTTTTCCCTTTGTGTTTCTTGCTCGAAATGCTCGCCTTCGATCGCCCATTGGGTTTCTTATTCTCTTACATGTTACCTCGTCTACTGTTTAATGCGTTCTTCATACTTATCAACGTTAGTTGTGCAAAATTGAAAAATGGTGACAGTGAATATTTCTGTGTGAAATTAACTTTTTTAAGGAAATAGATAATAAAATATATTACCGTATGGCATAGTATGACTATGATGCAATGGGAATAGAAATGTTGAGTTATGAAAAAGGAATACGAGCAACAGTAAAAGCAAAATGTAGTTTAGTGTTGTTCAAGTGTGATTCCGTGTGTCTCGAATATTTAGTTACCAAGAATAAAATTATTTCTAGGTCATAAAATTGGTGAATGCTGTTTTACGGTGATTTATATGATAATACAAGAGTATTGCAATAGTGTTACATTAATTAAGATATTTTCAGCTGTGTAACTCTAATGAATATCAAAAACAGAAAAACGTATATTTGTAATGGCATTTGAACTTTTAAATTGTCAACTTCTTCAAATTACATGGTAATGATGAATTGCTTAAAACGCATGGCTACTTAATACCACTAACAAATAATTTCAAGTAATTTGAGATTCCAATCCACATCTGCATCGAGTTTTTAGTTCAATTTCCTATTATTTAGTATTCAGGTGGTTCCTTGCTTTCCTCATGAACGGTAATTGTAACCCGCGTCTGAAATGTATGTGACATGAAATAAAATAAATAAATAAAATATTCAATGCACTAGAATAAAAAAAAATAATAATGCATTTAAAAGGAGAGGGAGAGAGAAAGTCACAGGGAGAGGGAAAGAGAAATATAGGGAAAAAGAGAAAAGGATGGAGAGAGAGGGAGAGAGAAAGAGAGGGAGAGAGAGGGAGGGAGGAGAGGGAGAGAAAAAGAGAGGAAGAGAGAAAGAGAGGAAGAGAGAAAGAGGGGGAGAGAGTGAAATTGGGAATGTAGACGAATGAGATAAAAGGCATTTGAAACGTCTTGCATTTAAATTGGTGGGCAGTTGAAAGCGCTTTCGATCGTAAAGGCGGATTAAGAGACCGTGAGCAAAGGAGCGTTTCGTAAGGACATGTGGCTGAGAAGATTAGAACGTGCAGCTTTACAGACATTCCCCAATCAGTGGAGTGGGAGACGGCGGACAATTGAGACAGTGGACGATTGAGGGTGGTTGAGTCAAGGGATTTGAGAGGGTGGGAAGTTGAGAGTTCCTTTGATCAAGGTGATCTGAGAGGCCGTTAGCAAATGAACGTTTCGCCACTGAGTAGAGACTTCGGAAATGCACGTGAGGTTGTTCTTTGGCAGGCCCACCATGTGGAGGGAAGAAAGGGTGGAGAGGTTTTAGAGAGGGCAAACAATTAGAATGACCCGGGCTAATTATATGGTCAAGGGGTAAAAGTTCTTAAGTAAAAAAAAAAATAATTTGGAGAAGGCAAGGCTTAGATTATTGAGCCAACGCTTTCTTCATTCGCCCAACGCTATTTCCAAACGCAGGAGGCAACATTTGAATTCAGTCGTTTTACTACAATAAAATATAGAAACTTAATTTGTAGATTCAGTACTTACCCCAATTCCGCTCAAAATTGACTTAAGAACATTTACCACGTGACCACAAAATTAGAGACCCTTTGGAGGGTGGTTGAGAGACGATAGTGGTTGAATTGGGCGAAGGGCCTGGGTAATTTAAGACTGTGGGCAGTTGAGAGAGATTCTTCGCTGGAGAAGGCGGGTTGAGAGGCCGTTAACAAATGCGCGTTCCGCGTGAAGATCAAGCGGGCGAGAGCCCTTTCAGACACACGTGCAGCTTTCCGCGGGCACCCGCCTCCCCACCCAGTCGTTTTGCGCTAGGAGAGGGACTCCCACACCCGTCCCCGGCGCAGTGGGTGGGGAGGGGTGCGCGTGGAGTGGGCGGATGATCCACGGGGCGCCCAGCGCGCGCTGGGGCCACGCCCGCCCGGCCCGGAGCGGCCAGCCTCGAGCCGCCCCGCCGTCCCGCCGTCCCGCCGTCCCGCCGTCCCGCCGTCCCGCCGTCCCGCCGTCCCGCCGTCCCGCCGCCCCGCCGTTCGCGGACCGGCATTCCGCCGTCCCACCGTCCTGCCGCCACGCCGCCACGCTGGTCCGCCGTCTGGCCATCCCTCCGATCCTGCGTCCCGCCACCCCGCCCGTTCCTCCACCCCGCCTCCCCGGCGCCGCGCAGCCAGTCGCCCCGCCGCGCGTTTTTTGCCGAGTGCAGCGCCCCGGGGGCCGGCTCCACCGGTTACGTAAGCCGCGCGGGGGGGGGGGGGAAGGGGCGCTGAGCTCCTCTGCCCGCTTCCGTCGCCGTCGTCGTTTTGCGCCGCCCGCAAATTACAGGGAGGGATTTCAAATATTAAAATTTAAGGTGGAGCCCCGCCGCTGCACGGCGCTGCAGTCGCGTGGGAGGGGCTCTCTGCAGAGGGCGTGCGGCGTTCGGGCGAGGGATTCGAGTTCAGAGGGAGCGAGAGCGTGCAAGTGCTGGTGGGTATTTTCCAGGCTGAGGGTGGGGCAAAGGAATGTCGTTACTCTGAGCTCGTTTTGGCAAGTTTTTATATTCAATTAGGGTTTCAACTTTAATCCTTTGTCATTGACAGTGTTGTTCGCAGGCTGTTCTATTGGGATAAAACGTTTATATGGAGTCTATGATCTAGTTTTTATAAAATACCGGAAAATTAAGGGTGATTAAAACGGGAAAATGCAACGAGTAAAAAGGTGTTGATGTAACGAATTGTATGACAAATATTTTTTGTTTTGCTGTGTTTGTCAGATTCAGCAGCAAAAATTAACAATAAGAGAATTAAAGTCACTTTAGAGTGTATTAATTGTCTCTAATTTTTCCGCTAGTTGGATTCAATTCCAACAGTAATATCTTTGGAACAATACTTAAGATATTTTGATGCCACCCACTAGCCTGTGCAATTCCCCTACTCGCATAAAGAGGTGTGCATCGCTGGGATTCTTTTCTCGTTTTCAATCCCACTTTTTGCTACAGTGCAGATCCAATTGATGACACATTTCAGAAATGTCAAAACCCTTGTGGTGTAAATAAACGTCTAAGGCAAATTTGTCTACTCGTCAATATTGGTCAACATGGTCAGCATGGTCATGGGTATATTTATCAATTTTGTATGCACCAATTATGGGATAAGCATCGTTCATAAAATAGGGTTCTTTTTTAAAGTCGTGGCTCTGCGTATTGGTGGAGACGCGGGATGCGAAGTAATTGTAGAATAAAATACTCTCCTTCAACGCTGCAATAAATTAAATATTTTAACAAATACGGTCTTCTCGAATACTGAAGAAACATGATATTTGGATACACATTACAACAATGCTTTGTAAGTCAAGAATATATAAAGAGTTGGATTTTTGTCGAGTTTCTGGGAATATAATGAAACCATAGGCACCCTTAACATGGTTGGATGTTGCATAGTATTCTTTCAATTTCTGCGTGTATTGAAAATTAATAATATAGACCCTCTACTGTGTCAATAAACTACATGAATTGTCATCAAATCATGCCCTTCCATTTTTTCAGAAAATCGATTTTAAAGCTTTCAGTAGCTTAGTAGAAGCCCTGTGAGGTTTTGCAACGTTACTAAGAAGCTTTTACTGCAAATTAAATCAGAAATATATTACTCTCAGTACATTGTCATGTCATTGATAATGATTACTTTATTATCCAAAATTTGTAGAAAATGTTTTAGTTGAATGACGTAATGCCAAATATCCGTTTATCTGATAACTATCTATAGCTGGCAAACATTTTAAAAATATTGTTGTTTTTCTCCATAAAAGTGTCCGAAAACGGATTCTTATTAACATATGAGATTATAATTTAGAGCAGAGAGAAATTATAATTCACTATGAGGCCCTACGTTTTCCGAAGTCGTTTATAATATAATCGCACTTTCGTAACTCGCATGCAATGGATGCTGAAGATTTTTAGAATGTGGAGCGAGTTAAATAAAATATTCTAACATTTTCTTTCGGGCAGGGAAGTCTACACATCCGCTTCTTTTGTTGTTTCATCTGTACCGTTTTCCATATTCAAATACAATCCACGTCCTAAACAAGTACTCAACGTTCTTTTTCCCGCACAAAGTTACTCATTCCACACTGAAATTAAAGCATAAAATTACTATTAACGTCCGCGAAGAAATTTGACACGCGGTGTTGCTTTGTGAAATATGAGCGGTTCCGCTATTTTTATGATTCGCGGAACTTGTTTTTCGCGCCTTTGATGTATACCTTTCCAAACCACGTATTCAATTATGGCCATTGCGTGCCTGAACGGGAGAGAGCGCGGCCGCGCGCTTTGGGACAAGGACGGCGAATGTGCGCCTCATCCCATTGGCGCGCCCGGCGAGCGACGCGGGACCTTGGGGGCCGGGGTTCGACGCCGATGGAGGGCGCCCCTCGCCAAGCACCGCAGCGTCTAATGCGCCCCGCCCCCGGACGCCTCGAGGGTTTAAAATGCCAGGGAAACCGGACCAAATACGATCCTTCAAATAAAGGGCTTAAGCTAGTACAACAGTAGTTCTACATCTATAGCTATAAATAAATAAAAAGGAATGTGCGTATGTGCCAGATATACACGTAAAACCTACTCGACCGATTTCGCATAATTTTTCTCGCTTTGTTATAATTAGTAATAGGAGTGTTTAAATAGTGATTTGAATTAAATCGGACGTGTGAGGGTGCTATAGAAAATGATTTATTCGTTAATAACGACTCAAGCGCCCCTAAACTCTACGCAACCCGCCGCACAGTCAAGGATTAAGGGTGTTTTCACTGCATACAAGTATTCTGCCCCTGCGATTGTAAAATATCTGCCAAAATTATTACTTCAATCTCGGACAAGCAAAACAAATTTCTCCAAGATAGTGACACAGCGAACGCATGACAAAATTTGAGGGAGAACAATAGGATACTTGACAGCCATGTCCAAACCAGGACATAGAACAAACCCATACTTGCGAGAAAGTATTGCATCTATTATAATTTTTGTACAGAGTAGCGTAAAATGTGATTAATTACGTACCCAGTAGTGTGTGATGTGTAATGAACTTCAATAGTGAAGCATTACTGGATCCAATAGGATAGTTGTATAGTATGGTATAATATAGTACATATAGTTTATGGACTGCAATATTGCGGCAACTCGAGAAATGATCTTCCGAGATAAACGCGTTTAAAATTTTAAATGGTGATTGAATTACAGGTATCAAACGTTTAGTAACTAGTGCATAAGGAGTAAACATTACTGGAAGACTTCATAGGAGTTCAGTTAATGATAAAATATTTTAAAATGAGCGTCGTAACACGTGTGTTGGTTTAAACTTATCCGAACTTGTGACGTTCAAAGTCTTTCATAAAAGTATATGTACAAAATACGCCACTTATTAACCAAAACTAATATAAAAAAATAGAAATAATGGTAAACTTTCTGAGGCTAATGAGACCTATCTTGTTACAAGTTGTTGGTTTCATTCGAACACGTATGAAAGTAAAAATGACGAGAGCGTCATGTTTTAAACAATCGTTTTATATTTTGTTGTTTATTGTGGAGAAGGCCCACCAACTGCAGGCAGATAAATGTATTTTGATTTTGAAATCACATTTGTTAGTACTTACTGTCAATGATATATTTTTAAAAATATATTTATTATTTTTATATTTGTTGTAATTATTTTTAAGACAAGCAACAGTATATTTACGTTTATTGACCTGTTTAAAATAAACTCATACGCTAGTAAATCATGTAACTTACAGCAGTGTCACAAAACATCTAGGGATTACGTATGTTTAGGTAGCATTTAGATCTCTCTCCAACTATTGAACTTCAAACCATACTCAATGGAGAGATTCATGAGCATCGAAGATGACACTGAAATAAGACCAGTGGACTGAAGATTCCCCCCAAAAGGCCTTCAATGAATTAAAGCTCTTACAAGGCTCCTTGATCAAGAAAGTGAGTGACGATTGCCCGCGACCCGGCCCCTGATCCCGTCTTATGGATTTGATCAGAGCAAAACTTGAAAGCGACCGGAACCAGCAGCGAGCATTTTAGATTCTCACCCACGCATAGTTTGACTTCGCCCAAAACTAGATAAATATTTTTAGCTACAGTCAAGACTCAAACCTGCAACCTCCTGATCTACGAAACTGTAACCGCGGTTTATTGACGCAAATTATGTTTGACTGCTATTTCCTCCAGCGAACCGTAGTTCTGCTCAGGTAGGCCCACCCGTGGCCCTGCCGCCAGCCGTTCGACGAATACGCGTGAGCGAGCCCCGACGCGTGGCTGGGCGCCGGAGTGACTTTCGCGAGGGGCTGGGCTTTCACTCGCGCTCGGTGCATCGCGGCTCAAACCGAGGTAGTGGAGAAGATCATATATATATATATATATATATATATATATATATATATATATGTGTGTGTGTGTGTGTGTATGTGTGTGTGTGTGTGTGTAGATGCCGTCCGGTCATGAGTGCCGACTGTCTGTAGGTCGCAGAAAGAAGAATTGAAGAAAAATTCTTTACGTCATGGTCTACAGCATTTACATCATGCTCATGAATTAAACAATCATTAAGAAAAATTCTGTTTAAAATAAATTGGCGTACAGTGTGATGAAATTATAATATGTGTACCTCTTAATTCTGGACGCACGAAACAAGGAAACAGTTTAAGCTTTTTTTTGGGGGGTGGGGTGGGGGTGCGGATGATTCAAAAGCTCCGGTCGACACGCAGGATGTGAAGTAACCTACGAATAAGACTGGCCAACGTTCTATATGGTCGCGTCATTTGTACATGAACTTACGGTATTTTTAATGCGAATTGTCAGGACTTTTGATTCATAACTGCCATAAAAGCCTTTTTTGGTGACAGCTGATTCCAATGGAATGGAATTATTGGCTATTGTGTTTTCATGTTAATTATAATGCAAAGTAGCGCAAAAAGTAGTGTTTCTTCGATATTCATGTTTGAATTGTAAAGTTACACTAATGTGTTCTATTTCTCTCAGCTTAAGTTTTTCCAAGAGGTTCACTGTTTCGAGAACTGTGGCGGAGAGATCTGCGCAACATAGGCATATAACTCTCTGTGCCAATGCATTACAATGTCACGTAATAAATCGTACAAGTAATACCCCACATGGAGAGTTTATATCTCCTGGCTTCAATTGGAAAAGGCATACCTTATGCTTTATGCGGCAAATGAGTGCTGTCAATGCCAATTCATATTCGGTAATTTTAGCAAGTTAAAGAATTATACTGTAGACCTGTTTCCAGACCTAATTACCTAATTGGTTACTTACAATATTACATCCTCTATTTGCTCAGCGGTTACTATATAGAAAAACGGATGCTCAGAACATGTGAAAAAATGAAAGCAAGGCAGAAGCATCTGTAAAAACAGGATTTTAAGAGGCGTTTCTCTATATTTGTGTATTGACCTCAACTTCATAGTTTAAACCCAAAAATATAATTTTTATTTAGGGTACATTTTCTATGCAAACTTAGAACTGAATAGCATGGATTACAGTTAAATCATACAACGAGAATCATCGGTACCTCTCTATTAAAAAACATAATCCGTTCTACAGAGCTCTACCTACAATATTTTCTACGCAACAACGCACATAAAATGTCTTTTTTAGTACGAAGTAGTTTGTTTATTGTAATTTGACAAATTGTTGAAGTGTTTGTTTTTATTATGGGATCTATCGATCGGTAAGAGATATGCGTTTTAGAAATTAAGGATAAACAAAAAATTAAATCGATTTTGTGTTTACTTGACGAATTGAGTTGTTAGAACTCAGAATTCAATGTTTTTTCCGTGAATGCATACGAAAATTGTACTTAAAGTGAAATTGGCCTACTTCACTCAAAATGTGAAATTCTTGCGAAATACGAGTTCATTCTATTTCAAATAATGAATATATCATCGTATCTATGTTTTGAAGAAAAGTGATATCTATAGAGTTTTTGATTTAGTTGCACATACATTGCTCCGGAAGTCAATTCTCGGACATTCTATCAATTTTGAAAATCTACTGCAGATTTATAACTGTATTTGGGTATATCACAGGGATATTATAAACGCTTAATATAAATTCTTTACATTTTGAGTAGTTTTTATAATTAATATAGCAACTATAATTCCACATTTAATAGTTAATGTTTCTTATCAGCAGTTTTTGAGAAAATAATGAAGCTAAATTAATGCAATATCACTTAATCTTTTTGCAAAATAAATAAATAAAAATAAACCTGAAAAAGTGCCTTTATCGATCGGCAATGTCAGGCAATTGTATTGTATATATTAATTCCTAACTGTGAACAAATCTTCATCGCACTCCATTTCTCAGCTGAAAATATGTTCTCTGGTCGTTAGAAGCACGTGAGGCCGGTTTGGAGGCTTCTCTGCCAGAGCGCCGTTCCCCTCCCTGAGGCGGGCGAAGAGCTGCACACCCCTCCCTGTTCCCCGACCGCCCAGCGCCTCCGCAGCGTATGCTAATGCAAGGCCCCTCGCAAAGGTTAAGGCTGCTCGGATTAAAAATACCCAGAGGCGGATTTAACGGGCAGCCGCGGGCTCAAGATTGATGGAGGCGCTCTGGCTGATGTTTAGGAATGAGTCTAATGTAAGCATCGGCATTTGACATATCTAACATTTTTATGAACGTATTTTATATTATTTCAGTGTTATATGATTATATTATTTTAGTGTTCTTTATTGTATTGTATTATTGTATTAAATGTAAAATAAGTGTAAAGAATTTGCCACTGAGATTAATGTCCAAAGCAAATTAAATAAATTATCTATCTATATTATTTAATATCGGTGAAAATACGATGTTACTCTTATTGGCGCTGTTGGGTGCATAGAGCAGTAATAATGATAATGAAATATAATTTGTAAGTCTACAAGGAATCGGCCTTATTACTAACAACATTCTAGATTTATAGTTCTAAAAATCCATTCAGTATATTTTTGAGAACTGCCAACTATATGATTAACAAATGCAAAAGTCTTCAGTAGTTTCACTGACGATTACTTTGATAAAAATAAGCCATTATGTACCTATGGATATTTCATTTAAAGCTTATGTCCTGAAGACGTCCCCATGAGGATCAATTTCTCACTTAAAATTTTCCGTGGTAATGTAGTAATATCCTAAGTAATTGTTTAAATGTTTGAGTGTCAGATTTTTTGAAAGCGGCTAAAAAACGCAGAGTACATTGACAAAAAATAATACTTACAATAGCTTCTCTGAGGGAAGTTATTAAATGAATACCTGCCATATTTACTCTGAGTAAAATATTTTAGAATATTCCTCCTTGTTTCTGCAACGATGTGGAATACGTACCGTCAGAACTTCTCTTTAAAATAACACCGTGTGTAAATGTGTATAACACATTTACATGAAAACACATATTTATCATAGGTTATTAATAGTTCAAAGGGGATTATAGTCTTGTTTATGTCTGTAAAGTTACAAATAAGAAGAGTTCATTCAACTGTATGTAAAATAAAAAAGGTTTCCTTGCGTTTTGTTCCTTTGTACTTTGGTTTGCATCGTGAGCTTACTAGGGAAAGGATTTTCGGCCGGCCACCATGTCGGAAGGCAACGGCATGGTGGCTTTCGGCCGGCCACCATGCCGTTGCAGGAACGTGGAATATTTGTATAAAAACCTATAGTTTCACAGAAAAATATATTTTTAATCTCGCATTCGCTGCTTGGAGCCGGCACAAGAGGATATGTCATAATTGTTTGTTGTCTGGCTGATTATCCTGTTACAGTAACTACGTATTATTTTTACATCGTTTATAATAAATTCTTTCGAAAAAAAAAAATTGTAACGTATTTTATGTGCCCTGAGAGGCTATTTTGGAGACAAATAATATATTTGTATTTAGTACAAGCAAAATACCAAATCATGATCAAATATCAAAATCAAATACCAAAAATGATTCTCTTACGCACTGCTATTGGCCTCTAGCGTATCTATTAGGTAGCAGTTACGCTGCTCTGGCGGAATATATGAGAACCTAACTGCTAAAATAATGATCGTGAAGCATCTACCAACTTATATAAATTATTTGTTTCCTCAGTTTTGTTGCATTAATCTTTACCAAACTTCACAATCATCTTTACCACACCAAACAAGGCCATTGGGACAAATCTGAAGAATATCCTGTACAAATTTCATATCTATTCGTACTTTACGTTCGTGGTATCGATGCCCGTTACATGTCGTTGAATTCATTTTTATTAGTATAGATTACCATCGTTACCTTTTTATATTTCCATATCAGCCTCTCGTTGATAATATCTCAATAAAATTAATTATTAGCTCTTGTAAAATAATGTAGTCAGTGTATACAGATATGTGTAAAACTTTTCCCCTCTGAAGGGCCTCCTAGAGCCTTGTTATTAGTTATCAATACAATATGTCAAATCAGAACTGCGGCTCAATATAGGCAAATGATCTAACGATTTCAAGGTGGTCCCACCACACAGAAAACTTGTTTCTCCATGTTTGTACCTAAACATACACGTATTTTCAGGCCCGTCTAATAACGTGTTCGTCTCTTGCATCATTAACCTCTCGCCTCGTTGATCATTAATCACTCAATACAAATGGATGTATCGTCAGCACAGGGGAAAACGTAAAGTTCGAAAAGAAGTCTTGAATTTACAATTTCCGAAGGACGGTTCTCGGGAAGGTAACATCATTACTCGATGCCATCACTGCTTTTTATGTTTATTTATTTTTGAAAAATACTGAAGAATGTGCTACGTTTTTAATATTATTTTGTATACCAAGATTATTGATTCTGGTTACTCCATGAATAATGATTCTTCTAGAGATTACAAAGAAAAAATTATGTTTTTTCAGTATTACTGCTTTCTGATTCTTCAGCGCTAGGAACTCCGAAATGAGTTAGAAGAAAAAATAATTCGGGAAATATAATTATTAACTATTTTAAGATTTTTTAATATTTCATTATTATTTCACAAAGGTGTCCCGTTATTGATTTTAAAGACTCGAGTAGTATCTCGCTTTTTATTTGATTCTAAAAACCAGCATATGTGTTTTTTTATCATTAAGGATTTAAAACAATATTTTGATAGGTTTTGCTGAGATGAACATTAACATATGTTTTCGATTTGTAGTGTCTGTTTGCAGAACAAATCCATCCAATGAATTTCACAAAATGACTGTAACGGTACCGAGTTTCAAAAGGAACACAAGATAACACCAGTTGATGACCTTTTCTTTCAACCTTGATGCGTTGATCCATTGATGCGTTTCCAGGTTCACTCAATCTTGATGCGTTTCTGAGTCGTTAAGATATTTGTCTAAATTGTTCTTTGTTCGCTGCAACGCAATAATATTATTCTCTCTAAGAGTCTTGTCTACATCCTTTAGTGAAATATCAAATAGGCATTGCAATACCACCGTGAAATATCAAATTAACTTTTCCAGTCGAACCACATTAGCAGTCATGTGGGAATATTGAGATTACCCTTCTCTAAGTTTCTTGTTCATAAATGATAATTTTATGATATGATGAGAAGAAGAAAGTTGAATAAGCAAACGATGTGTCAAGGCAAACAGGAATGCGTGTTCCATCTCTCCAAATACATTTTGACCAATCTAATTTTACATTTCAAAAAGTTAATAACAGTGTTTTGGGAACTGGAAGAGAATGATGGACAAGTACAACAATTCCAAGCTGTTTGCATTTTGTGTTCCACGATGTTACACCAACTGAATGCTCAAAAATACAAGAGGTGTGGACACATGTCAAGATGAGAATGAGGCTCTATATATTCTATTAGCTGTCAATACCTAAGGTAGTATAATGCTTTCGAATTACACCTCGATTACACTTTGCCCAGAAATGCAGAGGTCTTTAGGGTAACGCGTACATACGAAGGATCCGTTGTTGCACTCTCCATGGTCAACAAAGCCTCTTTCATTAATCCTCTAATTTTCTGCCTACTCATGGTTAGCCTTGTCCTACTCAGTGACAACTTAGCGCTCACTAGTGATACGACATAGGTGTTTTCCAAACCTCTATACTTCCTAAAAACATTGTATTTTACACCGGTGTATTGAAGATGTTTTTTAACATCGATGTGTGCTCTGTTCTTATATGGACGATATTGTAATTTTGAATGAAAAAGGTACCATTATAACAAACATTTTTTTATAACTTTCAGATACCCGTAAATTAAACGTACAGCACATGTTGAACTATTTTTTTTCATATAATCATCGTCAGAACAACAGAATGGAGACATATGACGTAACGCGGATACCATTATGACCCTGAATCTTAGAAATGCGCCGCCTGGGATAGGCACCAGTGTTTGACAGCTACCTGCAACTCTGCGTCACTGTTATACGCATGATACTGACCACGAAGGAATTTCTGGAGGTGTACACGTCGGGGTGCTGAGTGCAGGAGTAGTCTTTCTGCACAATAATACTCGGCCACACTCGGCTTCATTTACAACAGACTTTCTGCGCTATTTCCACTGACACAGTCTGAAAACTTACCTCAAACTTACTTCTATCTTTTCTCACACCTCAAGAAATGTACCGCACCCCAGTACCGCATCGTTGCAGGTGGCTGTCAAACATTGGTGTCTATCGCAGGTGGCAGAGATACAAATGTTGGTCACATGGAATAATTAATGTCTCAATAGTGCTTTCTTTGTATCGATCACCAAGAGAAACTTCCTTCCTAGATGCGTCTCGTATTTAAATTTTACACAATTGTTTGAGATCTGAGTTCTCGTTTGTAACTGAATAGCTGATAATTTTATAGCATTAGGTTCAAATGTTGTATGTGTCTATAATCATGGGTAGACCATCAATGCGTACGATTACGACATTCATGCTGTCTTGAATTTATTACGTTAAATCAGTAAATAAATCTTCAAAGCAATTTGGAAGATATTCACTCAGCTTTATGCACTTTTAATTCGTCTACATATGTAAGTAATAATATCAGCTACACTATGTCCCAATGGGCCTTCGTCGGAAACTAATATTTAATGCCAAATTGCAGAAGCAAAACCATTTTTATTGTTTTTTCTTCTTATCAGCTCATAATTTTGAAAATTTACCTTCGAGACTCGTACGAAGGTAATTAACCCAATTGTTAATTGTGCTATATCGAAACATGAACACCACTGTGACTACCCTTATGAATAAGAGTGCGAGCATCCTACCCAAGAAATGAATGTGTAACAATGAAGAGGCGAGAGAATGTAGAAAAAAACAACGCGCAGTTTTGACATTTCAGTACAGCCACTAATAATCAATTGTATGATCGTTGTCACCTTTGATCATCGTCATACTTGAGCGTCCTCTCAGTATTGGGAGCAAACTCGTCCACAGTTCCTCTGAGATTATGGAAATGAAAATTCTATTACTATTCCGCTTCTCCGCATAGCAAGTCATACGATAAATATAATAAGAATGTTTTGACAACACAATGTGGAACCATTAACCATAATATCTTGAACCATTCTATTGCGTGCTGTCAACATTAAACACTTCATTGACATCTCATATAAATACACCATCAAAAGCTTAACTCACTTATGAAAGAATTGATATTTGCTGATTCTAAATCAATACACCGGAAACTGGCTCCCTGCACCACAGTGATGTTATTCGCTCCAGATTGTCTTTTATAGTCAGCATCATCACAAAATTGCCTCTAAGATGGGTCATGAGCAGGGCACTTGCTTCCTGTGGTGTGGTCTTGGGTTCAATTCCCAGTCGAGGCAAAAATAGTTGTAGATTTCCTTCAAAATCGTCCGTTTCTGTAGCTGTGTGGCGAAGAAGTAGCTCAGGCAGGCGTCGTTTGCTAGTTACGGTGAAGGAAATACGTCATGTTCCCCACACGTCGCTCTTACCCCTAAGCTGGGGAATTTAACTAGACCCCGGCATGGAGCACACCGTTAGCTGGTCGGCGAAATCGGACTATCAACCCCAAACGCCAAATACATACACATCATTACAAACTATCGCGGGAAATATTAAAATGGAGTAGACAGGAGGGAATAGTCTACAGTCGCTACCGATAATATATCGAATCAAATAACGTGATGCTTACACCAAGACACTAATCGTCACGATTACGTCCGTGGAATGTGAATGTAAAACTACGGAAATTGGACTTTTAACTGCACTGATACGGAATATAGACGAATATTCTATTTCACCTAAAAGTGCAAGACATCTTCGTATGCTTTTAGAATTGGATATTTATAATTTATAACATGAAATATTAATTTATTATTGTTGTTACCATTATTATTATCATCATTAATACCTACGGAAGGGGTACCTTTCACTCCGATCGTGGCTATGAAAACGCTTCGGAAAATGCGGGTTGGACCACAGCAATATCGGAGACCTGACACCCAGCACATGCACTCTTCTGTCAGCATCGACAGCGAATGATGGCGTCAAACGAAGTCAAGTGAACATCATCCATGCTAAAGAAACAATTACCTCTCCACTTCGACGCTTCGGGAAGCGCGGGTTGGACCGCAGCGATGGCGGCCTCATCGCACTGCGCGCGGGGCGGGCGGGCGGGCGGGCGGGCGGGCGGCCGCCAAGGTGGTCGGGTCCGGCGGAGGCGGCGGCGGCGACGGCGGCCCCGCAGTCTGGCGTCGGGCGCCCGCCACTCCGCGCCGCGCCGCGCCGCGCCGCGCCGCGCCGCACTTCGCAGCGCCGGCCGCTGGTCAGGGACCGCCCGCCGCTACCGTTACGCCCAAGGCCGCGGAGCCCACGGCGGCACCGCCGACGCGCGCGCGCAGCGACGACAATTGAAGCTCGCGGGCCGGAGGTCGCTTGATAGGCTACGCGCCCTCGGCGCCAGAACTCACGGAGGACGATCTATGTATAAATAAATGCAGAGTTAGGCAGAGCTTGATTTATAAAATTTTAGGACCCGGAACGCGCCCCGAATTAAATATTAATTTAATAGAAATAGTCATATATTTATGATTAAATTTATTAATAAATTCCGTGGTGGTAGCAGATATCTTGTGGTAATCCATAGTATAGTAAAGGAAATAATCTCCACAAAAGTTTTAATAATTTTTATCAATAATTTTCCAGAGTTAACTGTCGGGAAACACTTTTCCCATCCTCAGTGGATCTCTAGCAAAATGGAGGAATGAAAACATTAACACAAGTTGAACACAAAAAAGGGGGTGTACAGTGAATTTAGTGGAAAAACAAACAAATAATAACATATAAATACAAATAGAATATTTCCTTTACTATACAAATTTATTAATATTTATTCCTGTGGTACGGGAGCATCCTTCCCTCGCGGATCAGCAGAAATCAAATCCTGTGCTTATCTGTCCCATATAGACGTAAAAACTACTTGAACATTTGTCTGAAATTTTCACACTTTGTTTTTATTAGTATCGGGAGTATTTAAAGAATCATTTGAATTAAATCGGACACAGGGAGGGTGAAAATGCTAACCATACCTTAATATCGTAGTGAAAACAACCATATCTCAACGAGATCTGATTACTCAACTTTTGACTCCGCGTACTTGAATGATGTTCCAAGTGTTTCGAGCATCTGAAGGTAACGCAATTTCTTCGCAAACCATAACTATTTTATTACCGGTTGCTGTGCTAATGAACGGTGTTCTTGTGGGCATCTTCCAATCAATTCCACACAAACGGATATCGCAGAAGTACCGTACACAAAAAAAACAGAAGCCATCCTTTCGCAACTTTCATTCTTAGAGGTAGGATATGTGATAATCCTACATTGACCTCATAGTACCCATGTAATAGTACCGTAAACAAAAGGACGGGGCCATCCTGTCCCCAGTTTTATTCTTATAGTCTTTATGGGTTAATCCTCCTTTTACTTCATGGTTCACCGCCCATAACATAGAAAGACTTCGATAGGTCGGATATTGTACCAAACCAATGGATATTCGAAGCTCAAAACAAGATAGTCGACATGCATGTAATATATTGAAAAACCTTGTGGTCGGGTATGAATTACATTCTGATATTGATCATCGCCCCAGTAATACATCCATTCTTTATTAGTTGGCATTATGATCACATGCCGCCCTTACAATTCCCCCCAAAAATATACAAAACGATATTTGTAACTGTGGAATAGCGTCAGACACTATTGATCATAACTTTTGAAGCTGTCGTTTAACAAATAAAGAGAATATATGATTAATAAATTTTAAGATATATGAATATGGACCATATTCCATAGCATTCCAGTTCTCATGTCAGATTGTTTAATAAATAATCAATTCGAAATTTAAATAAGTAATAAGAAAACATGGTGATTAGTAAATAATTGGTGTGAATATTAAAATGAAATCGGCGTAATTGCTGTTAATTGACATGACTGTCCGTGGTTTCATCGATCAGCACCAGGGAATCAGCCGAAGCATTACCCTAACAAACGGGCCACACAACGCGCAATCTGTCCTTTTTCTTCGTGTCCTATCCTCACAACTTACTTTTACACACTTCACAACTTGCATGTACTACACTACCACACATGCCGGGAGAACAATCGGGAGACTAGAGCGTCCAAGTTTTTGGGAGATATCTGGTTAGGAAATACCTGGAGGTCGACGCGAGATCTTCCCATCCAGCGAGAGAATATCACAGTCATATCCCGGGAAAACATGCACTACACTTACGGCACTAATGACCTTAGCAGCTGATGCGCCCGAAAATACGAAATAATCAAGCTATTGAAGAAATTTAATACTCTAAATTTCATTCGAATTTTCTTTCGCCTTTCGCCATCACTTTGACGAAGAGTCCCACTGTGCTTGAGGTTAGAATGTTCGCAATTTGCGCGCTTCGCTCGGTTCAGAAGCCATTTTCCTCTCAGGTTCCCAAAAATGTGGAGGCGTGGAAAACATGCGGGGAGAATCTTGATTCGTGCAGCCCTCCAGAGAAGAAACAAAAGTGGTCATTCTGAGAATCATCGTTGTGAAGGCTGCGCATCTTTGAAGGCCACTTGTCTCTTTTTGTCTCCCACCTTAAAACTGACACAAACGGAGCGACACGTGTTAGATTGCAAAGAGTTTGAGACACGAGATTGTCAAAATAAATGCGTAAATGTGCAACCATTTTCAAAAGATGGACCTTTAACTGCTTGTGGAAATAGATAATATGGAAACAGAAAACTTATCGTTCTTCACAAAATCAAGAAAAAAAAAATAGTTTGGGAGTTACCGTGACTGCGTGTCAATATCTTTCACAAATATTTATTAATTTAATAATGGCGAGACAATTTCACGAGATCGTTTTTCACGAATACACGAGTGACAAACACTATCTCAGAAGCAGATGCAAGAAACTTTTACCTGGGGATCAGCATTTTGCTGGATCCGATTTTTATCCCCCAGGGTTGTAAGCCCTGGGGGAATGGAAGATGAAATGATGATGTTAATGAGGTACAATACAAGACAAAAGAATACTGCCATGCCCGAGGCGAAACTTGGACCCGACATCTTCTGGTCCGAGACCGCTGCGGCACTACTGCCTTAGCGATCCCCGCCAACCCGATCGGCTCTTCATCAATTATTCATTTAATTTAGTTTTTCTGTCGGGATACGGACATTTGTAAACGTGCTGCGCTCCTATTTTCAGCCATAGCTTTTTTAAGTTTTTGGAATCTTTGGCTCGAATGAAGAGGACGTTTCGACTTTGGAGTAACCCTTGTAATGCCTGGATGTGATTTTCACTGACAAACGTCAGTCTCAGTTAATAATATCTGATCTGTCTGTCGGCAGAATGTGAAGTCTCGTTTGGGCAGAAAATTACCGAGGGTTTGATTTTGCCTCGTAACTTCCAGGGTTCTTTAACAGCCCACAAGTGTGATAAAGCACACTGAAGATTCCTGTAAAAATACGTCGACCTCAACTCGGCACTGAACGCAGCGAACGAAGGTTAATCCACTGCGGAAAGCTCATTTATAATGATAATATACAACCTGTTTATATTGTTACTTCACTCGTGAACATTGGAAAACCCTTTTCAACGTCCCTCATTTGTGAATTTGCTATTATGAAACAAGATACGTATTATAAACTAATGTGACATTATTAACATAATTGACTTGTGGAAGATAGCACTTTTTTCATCATTGTTTCGGACGATTAATTTTTCTCAAAACCATTTTTCACTCAACTATCCACAATCGACGACAATTTTCCATGGGCGACCAAATCACACTTGCACAATCCTGTTACAAATACCTCCGTGCGGATCGTCCACTGCCAGGAGGCGGCTTCAAGAGCGAAGGCGACACCGCGACGTCGCCCAGCCCCGCCCCCTCCCTCCCGGCTCCGCCCGCGCGGAACCTGTCCGCTGGGCGCAGGGGCGGGGCAGGAATGTGCCCCGCGTCCGCCCCCGTGCACCGCGCACAGTAGCCGAAATAGCCGGGGCGCGAACAACTGGCCAAGCTGCGGCCTCACCAGGAGAACGTCCCACCGCACCCATCTATCTGTATACTACGAGGGTTGCCTTTTATATTTCAGGATTTGAGAACAAAAACAAATATCGAAAATCACTTTATTGTTTTTCAAAATATTCCCCGTGGAGATCTATACACTTTTGCATGCGTTTGAACCAATTGTCGAAGCACTTTTGCCACTCCGATTGAGGTATCTCCAAATTCGTACAATTAAAAGGGAATGTACGTATGTATGTTGCACGCAGACAGAAAAAACTACTCGACCGATTTCGCTGAAATTTCCACACCTTGTTTTTATTTGTAATGGAATGTTAAAAGAGTGGATTAAATTAAATCTGACATGTGGGGGCTCTGTTGATGTTCTTCTGTCTCTGTTCGTATACGACGACTCAAACGCCCCTGAACTCCACGCAACCCACCGCACAGTCAAGGATTAAGCGCGTCCTCACTACATACAAGTATTCTGCTCCTGCGATTGTGAAATATCGGCCGAAAATATTTCTTGAAACTTGGACAAGTAAACCAAATTTATCCAAGTAGTTTCATCCAAATTTGAGGCAGAACGTTTTAACAATAGGATACTTGACAGTCATGTCAAAGCCAGGACATAGAACAAACCGGTTTTTTTTGTTGCGAGAAAGTCTTTCATCAATTAGTTTTGTAAAGAATACAGTAAAACGCATTTAACAATCACGTGACCAATAGTGCATGATGTGTAATACACTGCAATAGCAATGCATTGTCGCGTCCACTAGTTATAAAATAAAGAAAAATCAGCAATCTAAGAAGCATAGTAAAACATGCTATTCGATTGACTGATTGTTAAGTGATTTAGGATGCGTCAACTGCTAAGGTCATTAGTACCGTTAGTGTAGTTCATGTTTTTTCTTCTTAATCTTCTCCTGTTGGATGACACCAATCTAAACGTCGGGATTCTCCCTAACCAGGTATCTCCCATCAGCCTGGCACCACCTCAGCCGGGACAAGCTATAAGCTCCGGACTGGTCTCCCGATAAGTGTGTTTCTGTAGTGCACGTGCAAGTGTCAGTAAGAAAGAGTTGATGATAGGGCAAGGAAGAGGAAGGAAAGATCGTGCACGGTTCGAGGACAGTTTGTAAGGGTACTGCTCCGGTATTCGCCTGTTGTTAATTGGAGAAGCCACGGAAAGCTACCGATGAGAGCAGGCGACCACTAAAATTCTCTTCTAGACAGCGTCTGAATTTGTCCTAGCAATCTAGCTAGTGTCGAAAAGCCTGCCGGGAGTCGAACCCTACGATCTCCCGGTGAGAAGCGCTACAGGGATATCAATTGATGCCTTGAGCCACTCAATCCGGTCTCATTCTTGAGATACACTTTCTTAAAGTTTACTAATTTACACGTGAAAAGTTTATGTTAGCCTCTAGAACTTTGAAACGTGAAAAGTTGATGCCTTCTAGAACGCTGACTCGGTTGAAATATCATGAAACAATTATAACTTAGTTTTTAAGATATTTTTGTTCTTCAATATCGTGATACCCACTGATTTAATTCTAGTAAACCGTAAACCTTTTAGGTTAGATTCAAAACAAAAATATCCTGCATTAATAATTTACATTTCCTCTAATATCATTTCACGTACGATTAATTTCATTGAACAACTGCAGTTCTATAGAAACATTTCGTGTCAGTGTCGTTTGAAAATGAGTTCAATACAAATTAAGGATTGGGAAGATTAAGTGCCGTATATCATGTTTTGGTAGCTTGTTTAGTCTCGCTTTGGTTGTCAGAGTCATATTTTGAGCCATTAACATTCTGTTTTCACCGTAAATGGTATTTTTAAGAAGAAGAAGACATGATATCAGTGACCAGGACGTTTCTTTTCATTTGATTTAATGATGAGAAGAAGTTGAAGAAAGATAGTCGTGAAAGACAGATTTTAGGCAATCGACTACTCATGCGTAATCAAATAGCAATTGTGCCAGTATTTTCTTTTATTGTAAGTTGTCAAGCATTTATATGAGATTTACTTTTCTAATATAATGTAAACCTACATATTAAAGTGCATATTTCTATAAAGTATCAATTCAAATCTCTTTAAAATGTCCTTATCTACAACACTTTCTGTAAAAGTTGCATAATTTAGAGAAAATGTTGCAGTGTGAGGCTACAGGAAATAAAGCTGAAGTTTTCCAGCATTGACGTAACGAATCGAACTCACAGCAGAATTAGGAAGTCATGGGCAAATTATCTTCGATCCCCCAATATGCTCAAGAAATGTATAACATTTATGGAGACACTTGTATACACACTGTGGGTATGCTCTTAATAATGTGTCTGTGTATCGTTGAAATATATAATTTGTCTATTGCTCTAAAAAATGTAGCAACTAATTTTTTTATTAAAGAATCTAATTGCAGTTGTGCTCGTGTTTATGGAGACACTTGTATACACACTGTGGGTATGCTCTTAATAATGTGTCTGTGTATCGTTGAAATATATAATTTGTCTATTGCTCTAAAAAACGTAGCAACTAATTTTTTTATTAAAAAATCTAATTGCAGTTGTGCTCGTGTTTTCCAGGTACGATATGTGCATTGAAATAATGCTGATGCTGATATACTGACGAGTTATATGGTGAGTACTGAACACTACTGTGCATAGTGGTATGGCGCATAGAGAAAATTTCTCCCGAAACTGCTTTGACCACCAAAAATGCTGATCGGCATTTAAATTTCGGCCCCCAGAGGTTGAAAGCTAGCGCGCTCATCACTATGATACGACTACTCTATCACGATGAGTAGATGGTCGGCGCCCTGTAACAGTGAACAATTGCGAGAATATTGGTTTTTGTTTTATTAGCAACTATCCCATTCAACAGGTCAACTGAATAAATGATATTAAATTAACGAAAGTTAAAAAAGAAGAATTTTATATTTACTTTTAATATAGGGATCTTTTTTTAATTTTTCCTGACAAGGTAGAATGTTATCAACGCTTGAGAGGCGATCTTGTTCACTGAAATGCAAATTTTACAGAAGAGACAAACAAATTTTTATTTTTCGTTCTATGGTAATTTTGCTCTGAAATTTGCTCTTCAATAACAATATCAACTAAAGAATTTATCACTACAAATATTTTTCCAGTAATGTGTTTATTTTTATTTCAGTGGTGCGCTGGAAATGTCAAGTGCATTGTTTGTGTTTAGTGATACGCGTAAGAAACTGGAAGGAATGCCCGGCATTCCGAAACTTTTCTATTTATTAGCGTCACTAATTAATTCTAAATAATACTCTTACTTTTAAAAAGTACATGACATCATTTAAAGATCTAAAATTCAGGGATAAATTACATTGAGAGAGAAATCTCCGGCTTTAACTTTGGAAGTGTAGGACATATTCGAAAATAAATTTTCAATTTTCAATTTTCAAATTTTCACAACAGTTTAATGAAAATCTACTCATCTTCATCAGTCCACATACTTACAATACAATATACATACAGGCAGACAGACAAAATGGTGTTTCTCATCACTTGCAGAAACTTAACCATATTTAAAACAACACTAATACACTAATATAGCTTAATCTCGATGTTTGTGCGAAGTTGCAGCTCAAAAGAACCTAAAACACTAACGGCAGAAAATTTGGGATCATATTGTCGAGGAAATTCCAATACTTTTCCTCCCTATAATATACGTAGTATAGGGAAGAATATCTACCAGAGTGTAGGGAGGAAAAGTAATAGTTTACAATTTACAATTCTGACAACCATCAGTACAGATACTGTCCTTAATATAACTGATTCTAGGAGGTAAGTAGATAAAAGTACATTATTTAAATAACCTTCAAAAATTGAAACCGAATTAATAATTTTACAATTTGTGTCTTACAAATAAACTATCTTAAGATCCAATTGTGTATCATTTATAAAATAAATGCTTGGGAATGCTGGAGATTACATAATGTTTTACACGTAACAAAAACATTTTACCATCCTTAAGGTAAAATTGTTTTCCTACAAACTTCCATCTTTAAAAGAGACGATGCGATGTTGAAATTTTGCCAATTTGTGTAATGCTATCAGACCATTCCAATTTAAAAAAATGACTGTTAAAATGTTTTGACTGACAACCACACTTTACATAGAATCTAATACTCACTTTCTTTTACCAATTGTAGTATGCTACTCAAAATCATTATGCGCATTAGATTCGATGGCGCATTAGATTCGAGTGCAAATCCACTCCATAGGTAATAAGGGTGATTCACGCTTGTAATTTATGGTATTAATACATTCATTTTGAAGGTGTACTCTCCTTATTTCATGTTCACTAATTTTGTTCTTTAAAAATATGTCTCAGGTAACATTAAGGAACTTTCAATTCCATCAACTGATGATTTATGTATACGGTAAATTCATTGTTGTATTACATAAATTTAAATAAAATACCGGTATTATTCCTCTGCTATTGATACGCATTACTTTTGATAAAATTATTTTTTCGTAATTTTAAGTTTCAAATACGGCGTGAGCATTAGATTGGATGGCGCATTAGATTCACGCAACTACAGCATTTCCGTTTGAATTCGCCTGCTGGATCACTGTGCAGCGCTCGTGCCGGCCAACCCACCCCAGGCGACACGACGATCCAGTTTCATCCGATCGGGCGACTTGGCTTCGTGGCAATTCCACTCATGCGCGTGGCCTTGGACATATTAACTGCGCCTGTACAGGTCTTCGCGGATGACAGGGAGATTTCTTCAGGTCTTTAATAAATCATAAAATGAGGGAGACTAATATATCATTTCATAATCAGTTTCGCTTACGGGAAATCTGCCTATTGAGATTAAAGTTACAAGAGCAATATAATTGAGGGATAACTCGAAAGAAACCAATATTAATAGTAGTAATAATGGGGTAAAAAATGTGTTAAATTTTTTTGTTTTTCATAGTGCTTTTATATTTAAGATTTTATTGAATTTCTTTTGAGTATAAACGTAGGTATCACTTATGTGCGTAATATAAGAAATATATGTCAATAATAAGCGAATTGAGTTTAGTTTTCAGTTATAACATAAATTTATTGAACTGTACTTGAAATTGTAAGATAGGCTGTAGTAAAATCGATATACTTGTAAAATATACTTCACGTCTATATTAATAAATTTAAAAAAAGCTAAATAAAGTCGATATATCAAAATTTAATGTGCACACGACATTTTATTTAATTTAGTTTTAACATAGTTGAATGTCTTGTACTTGGTACAATTCGAGATTAAATTACTACATAAAATCATATATTGAGTAAAGAACTACGAAAGTATATATTATTTTCAATGTAAATGAGCTTCTTGTCAAAGGCCTCTTGCCATGTTTCTATGGACATTTATACATGTCCTTCGCAAACATGTTATTTAGGAGTATACGGATATTCATATTCTTCTTATCATTATTACTATTATTATTACTACTATTATTATTACTATTATTATTACTATTATTATTACTATTATTATTACTATTATTATTATTATTATTATTATTATTTTTACTATTATTATTATTATTATTAGGAATACTTGCATGCACAATGAGTTGTTTAATGGGTTCCAACAAAATGTTCGTAGATTCAATTACGTATACATACTTCGCCAAATCATAATTCTGGGACATTTTTTGATTGAAAATGCCCGGCTAGGTCGAAACCTTCCGAAACCAAGAACCAGCTTCGCACTCTTGGACTGTTCACCACGGAAATTCCCACGAATACGCTAGTTGGCGCCATGCAGATGTTCTTCCACCAGGCGCCAATAAATTAGTGGCCAACCGCCAACAGGAAGGCGAGCGACCATCGTAAAGGACAAGTTCTGAATAAGATGCACGGAAGTTGAATGATAACACAACATTTGATATAAATAATTTTATTTAAAAAATATGGGGGCCTCCGTAAATTTTAAAATCAGGGTTTGAATATTTTAGAGCAATCTTCCTAAATAATTCATGACAGTAATTATAAAAAGATGTCTCTAGGATGGCTTAGGAGCAACGTACTAGCTTCCCGTGATGGAGTCCTAGGTTCGATTCTTGGTCGAGGCAAAAATAGTTGTAGCTTTCCTTTAAAATCGTCCCAGTTTCTGTAGCTGTGTGACGAAGAAAAGTTCAGGCAGGCGGATCTCGCTAGTTACGATGAAGGGAATTTGCCATGTTCCCTACATATCTCTCTAGCCCCCAAGCATGGGATTTGAACTTGGCGCAAACATGGGGGACACCGTTAGTTTGCGGACAAAGTCGGACTATCGACCCACAAATGCCAAATACAAATAAAAAATAATACGAGCATTAATTCGAAAACAACTGTAGATCAAGCATTTCATGTCAATCTTCATTCTGTTTACAAACAAAAACAAAAATTTAGGAACCTTTTCGCCTTTTTTTACTTTTTTTCAGATTTGAAGTCCATGACATCATCACTACTCGACTCCGATATTAATGAAAGGCAATCCTAAACATCATGCTAACAGCTCCTAAACCCCACAAATTACCTCGTCTTTTCTCGCAAAGAAAAACGGAAAGAACAGTTCGCGGCAATTGAGATTCAACTCTCAGTTATAAACGACACTCCTCGCAGTCGTCGAAGTCGTTGTCGAGCCGCTCGGTGATGTCTCTGTGAGACCCGTCCCCGTGGAGCGCCTTCGGTCTCCTGCAAGGAAGAGGGGGGGGGGGGGCAGGCAGGGCGGCGCACCGATGCAGCGTCACGCTCTTCGCGAGGTGCGTGTTTTGACAGCTGCCGACTGACGCGCGGCCCAAAACACGCGAGAATAGCTGTTGCTTGCTACGTGCTGCCCGTCAAGTCACTTTGTGCGCCCAACTGCAGAGAAAGGCTCACTACTACTGGAGAACTGAAGCGAATGCTAAAGAACTGAACAGAATCATTCTCTACTTTTACGTGTCGTACTTCTAATGCAATATTGGCGAATAAGATAAGATTATTTTTTTCGAGCGGGAGGTAATTATGAGAAGATTAAGAATAGTTTAGATTACAGGTTTCCAAATCGAGAACCGCGGGCCACATCTGTTTTCTATGTGGCCCGCCAATCCAAAGTATATTCTAATTCAAGTTAATCGTGACATAAGCTGAAACATTTAATTTCAAGCTTAAAGAATCTGGGTTCGTAGTTACACACTCTTTGGTCCACTTACCAGCTATTTGAGAGACATTTTAATAATAGATGAAACAAAAACTGTGTCACAAATTAACGTATTGTTAGAGTCTTGAAAACAATTACATTATCCATTAAAAGTATTTATAATTTCTATATTTTAGAAATGAAGTGACGGTAATTGAGTTTTGAAATTTTAAAATTGTAGCTCCAATAAGTATTAATAATTACAAGTATAATGTCGAGAATTGTGTCCTCATATGCCAATATGTGTTTTAAGAATACATTTGTGAATTTGTTAACGGTTTTGATATCTTTAATCAAAATTTAATTTAATAAATGGAACATAAATTCCATATTATAATGAAATTTAATCTTTGTTGCTGGAGACTCTTAAAAATCTTCTATCCGGTTTAGATGATAATATCTGGTTCTTGGTAACGTGGTATCCATACGACGATCACAAGGCAGAAACATTATTTCTGTGAACTCAAACTAGAGACTAACTGCACAGAGACTGTTCTCGTATATAAAGAGGGAGGAAGACAAGGAGAAGAGAATAGGAAGAAAATGAATGAAAGGGAGATGAAAATGAAGGAATGGAATACACATAAAAAGAATAGAAAAATAAAGGGCAAAATGAGGAAGAAAACAAAGAAGACGAAAATATGGGAATAGGAAGAATGGGAAAAGGAGGACAAATAGAAATATAAAGAGAAAAACAAAGAGTGAATCAAGAAGGGAAGAAGGAAAATAATAATTCTTATGATGAAAGCTAACTGCAACGATGCTATTGAAATCGGCAATCGAGTAGGAGGCTGATAGGATCTCATATACTTCTTCAAGAACTGTACGAATACTTCAATGTTTCTTTCAACATTTTGTTCAGGTGCATTATTTCACATCATTCTTAAAATACTGTCACACTTTTGTCTTCTTTTTCTGCATTCGGCCGTGTTCTCGTCTTCTTTCGATTGCCTTGCTCTCTAATCAGAGTTTGGGCCTATCCCACTGAATATTAAATGACTGGTTCAGGGACATGGACAACACTAAAATTCGTCTTGACCTCTAGCATCATACCGCACAATCTCATGTAAAAAATATGCAAAATCGAGAAGGGCATGGAGAAGAAGGAAGACTTGAAAAAAGGTTACAAAAGTTTGGAGGCTTGGGTCGCCGCGACCCACTGTTTCAGAAACTCAACTTCCCAATTGCGTTACAATTTCTTATAAACATTTTATTTAATATAACTTATTTAATTGCCCAAATTGTCTTCGTCTTTCAATTACGATGCTATCGTGTGCGGCGAGAGGTGATGAAGATAAATGACGTAAGATAAAATAAGGATGAAGAATGGAAAAAAGAAGAAAAACCATGGGATAAGAAGGGAGAGAGGAAACATCAAGGAGGAAATCTAAACAAACACAAATTCCTATGAAGGGCTCTTCGTGCGATGTTGCTTGTGAATCAACGGCTGTGTTCGAGTTGCTCTGCCACTTCATAAACTGCACATTTCTTTCAAATACTTTTACCGGATGCATTATTTAGTATTACTTACACTGCATTCGTCTCCTTTGCCATTTTCTATCGAATATTACGCTTTCGCCGGCCACATCACAGCCGCTGGAAAGCCAGTCTCTCTCGCGGAGACTTAAATGAACGGTAAAGCGAGGAGCGCATCATAAGACCTTGGCCTTTGGTGCTGCGCAGAAGAGCGCCTTTCCATGAAAAGACCTAGACGAAGAAAATGCACGGGATGCATAAAAAGAAGTAGGAGAAGAAAAGTGAGAAGTAACAAAAGATAATAAGTAGAAAATAGAAAACAAGTAGAATAGCTTTGTAAGGCAAACCTCTTGGTGTAGCTAATTAGTCCGCGGTGACCTGGTGAGTGGCAGGCTGAGTGGAGTTAAATCACACTATTGTCAATGTATTTTCTTCTAGCATTATTTAATTTCATTTCCTTATTTTCCGTCTTCGTCGTATTATTTTGATTTATATACATTCGTCTTTGATCGCCACGCTTTTGCTATCTAGCACTTGGCGCGCCACTCACGAGTCGGTCTCTCCCGCGGAGACTTGAGTGAGTGGGAAAGCGAGAAGCACAGCAATAGACCTTCACCTTGGCTACTCGCGCGAACGCGGAGCAGCATTTTCATGCATAGAAGAGGAATAAGGAGGAGAAAAAGAAGGACAATTAGCAGGAGGGGAAAATCAGGGGAAGAACACAGGAGGAAAAGGAGAAGCTGCAGAATGAGTAAAAGAAGTATTGAGAAGATGCAAGAGTAGAAGAATTACTATGAAAGACAGTTTTCTCTGTGTTACTCGCGAGTCAGTGGTGGGCAGGGGAACTGCAGAGAGGTTTGCGGAGCTGCATCATGAACTATTCGAATGAGCATTCGAACTTATTTTTCGAACTATTCGAATTTGTCTTCTGTCAGCTGCCACTTTTATCGCCGCCTAGTGTTCGCCGCAGCAGCATCTCCCACAAAGGCTTGAATGGGCGGTGAAACAGGGAGTACAGCACTAGACAGTTGACTTATCTCCTAGTGCAGGGCGGAGTAGCGAATTTTCATGTAAAGAAGAAGTAGAAGAAGGGGGCGAAGAAGTACTCGTTGAAGAAGTACTCGTAGAAGAAGGGGCAAAGAAGAAGAAGGGGCAAAGAAGTAGAAGATCATGAAGAAGCAGTTGGAGAATGACAAACACGAGGACGAGAGAAAGAAGGAGGAGAAAAAGAAGAAAAAACTTTTTTAAAAAAGAAGTAGAATTGGTTTGGAGGATGTTACTCATGAATCAGCGGCGGGCAGGAAAGAGATTTCAGAGTTCTGCACGAAGGCAGGTGGGTACACCTCTTGAGTCAGTCGAGTACCTGGGCCAGTAGGGCTTCACAAAGCTATCAGGTAAGGGAGCTCGACCCACAGGGGAGCAAGAACTCTCGAAGGTGGGCGAATTTTGCGGAGCTATTTCAAGCACTGCTCGAATGTAACACTTTCTTATCACCAGTAGCATTATTTAATATCATTTTCACTGCCCTGTTTTCATCTTCTCGCGACTGCCACCTCTACAACAGTCCAGATGCCAATCTCGTCGATGGAGACTTGAATGAGCGTTGAAGCGAGGATACAGCACTTGACCTTCGCCTTGGCCTTTCGCGAATCATGGAGCAACGCATTCCCAAGGATAGAAGAAGTAGAAGCTCGAGAAGAAGCAGACGGAGAATGGCAAAAACAAGGAAAAGAAAAAGGAGGAGGATAAAAAGAAGAAGGAAATGAAAAATGCAGGAGTAGACGAATTTCTACGGAGGACAGAAGTCTCGAAGTTACTCGTTAATCAGTGGCTAGCAGGCGACAGGTTTGCCGAGTAACTTCAAGCACTGCACGAATATATTAGTTACTACTTCTAACGTTTTCGCCAGGAGCATTATTTAACACCATTTTCACTGCCCGGTTTTCGTCTTCTTTCGGCTGACACCCCTACCGCCGTCCAGATGCCGATCTCCCGGCGGAGACTTGAATGAGCGGTGAAGCGAGGAGATCAGCGCTAGGCCTTCGCCTTGGCCTCTCGCAAGGCGCGGATCAGCGCATTCCCATGCAAAGCGAACCTTGATCGCCAGCCGTCATTACGATACGCTCTCCCTCCAACGAGTCAATTTTCTCCGGCGAGACCGCGCCCCATTACCATAATTTAGTGTTTCTCGCAGACGCATAATCATTCTGAAACAAAATAGGGGGCTATTATGAAAGCGAAATGCAAACAGACAAGGACAAAGTAACGCGTAATTTCTGGAATTTAATGAAATTGAATATAAATTAATTCGAGGTTAAAAGTGTGACCGACGTTATGTTTTCGAAGAGTCTAGTAGTTTCGCACAAGAAATCTACTGCCTTAATGAAAATGTTATATTTATCAGATACATATTCACGAATTACACAGAAATCACAAATAATAGATAACAAATATATTTCCAATTTTCGTGCCTTTCTAAAATTTTAAATGCATACAATTGCTTGCATTTATACATGCATTAATTTTGGAGTTAGACATAAAATACTCAAGCGTACAACTATCTCCAAAGATGATATTCGTGATTTGTAAACATAGGTAAATTATTAACTATGGCTATGGATATTTGGTTTTAAATGAAGATTTGTTATAGTAAGGCAAGCTCAGTTTCTTTTTATTTACTTTGAAATACATTTACTTCGTAATTGCAATTTCCAATACTTAATATCTGAAACAAATATCTCTAGAAAATTGTAGTAGAACCTTTTTTATATTGTATATTTTACTCTTATTTCATGATTTAAAAACATCTTCATGTTATATCATCATAATAAAGCAAAGCATCACAACGAACACCTCTTTCGTAGTTTTCGAAGGGTAATATTACTTTTTATCCAAAATAGAAAGTATTATAAAATTAGACTCTTACCAAAAACACCCCCCCAAGGAAACGCCACTCAATTCTCGACACAACACACAACGCATTACACACGCTAAAGGAACACAGCGGTATATCCTGCATTTAACTTCACGCCGACAGTTCTTGTTGAGGACGTTTACGGGCCAACTTACTTCATTTATGCGTCCAGAAGTGCAATGCGAGGCTGCTGAAGCCGTTTCGCTCGGCGCGGAATTTTAAAGGCGGTGCAGGCGCGTTCTGCAGCGGGGGAAAGCGACCGAGAAACTGGCGATCACGACCTTGCGACGGAAACCGGTCCCACAATCACCACCAGTGGAAAAGTCCTCAACGACCTCTGGGGAAGACGCTTCAAATCCGGACCTCACTTAGGTTTAATTTGTGCGACTAAATGTGCGACTAAAACTGTGTGCGACTAAAACTTGGTAACAACCGAATAAAAAATAGCTCTGATCGGAAAAGTGATATTTTGTTCTTGGACCAGTCAATATTTTAGGAATGTTAATTTTTCTAAAGTATGATTGTATATGTAAACTATTTTAATATAATATTATAAGATACGCGGGTTCTATTCTCGCCTTCGGCATGGTTATTTGTCCCTTGTCTCTCATGTATGTGTTGTCGCAGAGCGCCTCGCGTTCTGCTGAGCCCAGTTCAGAGACGCCTGCTTGTGTGTTGGTGTCAGTGTATGGTCGAATATGCGTCCCATCGGGCCGTGAAGGGTGACCGTCTGTCGGCTGGATAAAAACCCTGAAAAAATCATATTATAATATCACACATAAATTGAAAAAAATATTTTAGAAATACTTATTACAACACCAATCGTGTGATGTATGTAAAATAATGTTGAATGTTAAATATACAAATAGTAAATGTGTGTTTATCAACGAATTAAAAATATCTCCTTCAGTCCACTTTTAAAATTTTATGTATTTCATTTATGTATTTTTTTATGTACTTTTGCATTTGACGGATTATGCACATTCCGAGAAGGTATTTTATTGAAGGAGAATACGATAAAAATAAGACGATTACTCAATGTAATTAATTTTATATCAATTTATGGACAGCAATTCTATACGTGATAATGAAGTTTAAGTTATTCCGTTTTCAGAACTATCCGCGAAGTTCCTTTTGCTTCAGTTGACAGAAACATAAACAATGATCTTTCATGTTCGACTCGTGTTTAAAACCGAATGAAGATGCCCAATAACGTGTTAAATAATAAGATGCAATGCCAAGTTCATTTCTGCTCTTGAAACGGGGCCGCTTCACGTAGAACCTCTTAATTCTGTAAGAACATGTGTAGAATTGGTCATGAGGTTTTAATGCGTGATTATAAATTGTAGTAAAAGTGTCTGTACTGACATTTAAGTAACTTTTCGTTGCACTCATAACGATGTTGCTTGCTTAATACGAGTTGTTAGCACCAACTTGCTAGGAAACTCGTGAGGGTGAGATCCTGTGAAAATTAAATGTAATAGGTAGCTCGACGTTAAAATTAATAAAATCGCATCATAAATTAAATATTTGTTCTATTATTTTTGCATTTTATGGATTAAACTGCAACATGGACAAGATCCGTTTAATTACGTGTATCACATCAAATGCAAATTGCCACATTGAACTGAGCTCGCCGTAATTTGAATCCTACGCAGGCAATAAAATTTCTATTTTACAAACACTCTGTCATTATTTACATCTGAATTTTAATCTAGTCTTTTCTGTACCCATCTTGATTAATGACCAAAGCGATGAAATGAAAGAAAAACTAAAAATTCTTCAACTGTAAAATTATACATTGAAATCAGGCATTATGCAAGAAATAATATCATTAAACATTAGAAAACAAGATGTCACCGATCAAACGATAAAAATGACGGGCAAAGACGAAAGAATACGAATAGAAATAGAATAGGATTCCAACTGCCAGGAGTTACTAACTGACGTAATGGGAGATTCGCAAATGCTTTACTCTTCTCCTTATATCACTGCATATTTGGATCACTACATATTGGTATCGTAATATCTGGAAGTACTGTTGATTAGCGAAGTTGTATAGCGCTCTTGGGTATTTCCCTCGCTAATGCAGTCTATTCTGAGACTTGTAAAGCTACGGTCGAAAAATGTATGCTGTTATGGTCAGCAATGAACGTCTCCGTGTTAGATCTGATACAAACACAATATTGTTATTTAAATGGTTTAAGTTACATGTTTTGTTAAAGAAATAATGATTACTGCTTGCATCTATGGAATTAGTCTCTTCTTTGTATTGTTTTGAAAGTGAAAGTAATTTGATACTGAAAACCAACTTTGAACGTTTCTGAAAAGCCGTTCTAAAGAATGGAGGGGCTCGCTTAAAAATGTAACAGAACGCCCAAAATATAGCAATATGTAGAATACGACATATGAAACATAAGAAGTGTACATTCTGAGACACGAACACTTGATTATAAGGGCGTAAGAAGCAGTTTTCCAGTTATGAACAGCAACATGTGTTGCGGGGTGCATACGCGCCTGCTCTCACCCTCATATCGCAATCGACGAACTTATTTTTTCTACTTAAATAGGTTAGATGCAGGTCTGATGGTAATACCCTGTCCAGTAATACTATTATAGATATGGGATGTATTCTGATAGAGTACAAGCGTAGGGAGTCCAAGGTGACTATTCTCTTAACCCAAGATTGCTCCAGAAATTAGTATTTAATTAATATGATTAAGTCATAATCCAATGCTATTTCTCCCCTCCTATTAAACGTCTTCCTCACTCGCGAGTCTCATCGCATCGTGTATGCTCTAATAGCCCATTGGCGGTGCCGTTGAGTGTGCAATGTAACGCGTTTCCCCTAGTACGCTGGTTCGTGTCTTCGTTGCAAATGCGGTCCCGAGGCGCATGCGCCGCCTGATGCATGCGGGCAGCGACAGCAGTCGACGTCTGCGCCGCTGGCGCCGCGCTCGTGCATATGCATGGAAGGGGCGGCGTGGCAACAGCTGCACATCCTTCTGTCCGCGGAGCAAAGCTCCTTGCGGCTCTCCCTCCATCTCTGGCACCGTCACCCTCGCCTCCACTGACTTTGTGTTTATCATCTCTGCCGATGAGGTTGCCGTTGCCGTCGCCATACTATTTCCACTTATCTGTCTTTACATACGTCATCTCCGCCTTTTTCGTTAACTATGCCGTTGTTGTCGCCGTTACTGTCACCGATGCCGCCGTGGTCGCCCTCACCACTACTATCTCCACTTTTTGACTTTATATTCATCTCCACCATTGCTGTTACTGCCGCCGTTGCTGCCACCTCCGCCATCTCTACTTACCTGAATTTACATTCAACACCTTCACCTTTCTGTCGCCATCGCTGTCACTGATGTTTCTACCTCCGCCATTTTCACTTCTCTCACTTCTCTCGCTTCTTGTACCGCTACTTTCGTCGCCACTACTCTATCTGCATCTATCTTCATGTCCTCATGCCGTCTCTTTGTCTTCCATTTTTCAAATTCCCCTCCCTCTTAGTTCCTGTTCCTTCTCCGGCTATTATATCCCCGTTCAAGGCACCATTTCGTCTCTGTTCTTGTCTCTACCTCTGTATCCATTTAATTATCCGTCCCACTCCTCGCCCTCATCCTCGTCCTTGAATCCGCCACATCCACCACCATCTGTGTCCGCCTCCATTTCGTCACAGTTTCGCCTTCGCTTTTGGCCAACTCGACAGATGGTTCCGCTTCCGTCGCTCCCGCCTCCATCGCCACCGCCTCCCTCGCCACCGCCTTTTTTCCGTTATCTTTACACCGTCACCACCTCTACATTCGTTCTAAACATCCGTCGTCCTAGTTCTAAATCTCGTCCCGGCTCGACATCTACCTCCCTTTCTGTCGCGGCATCTGCGTTCATGTCATCTCCCCTCTCAGTCTCTCACAGTGAGGACTGCGACGAATAAATGGATACAGAGGTGGAGACAGAGATGAAATGGTGCCTTGAACCGGGATATAATAGCCGCGGAGATGGAACAGGAACTAAAAGGGAAAGGAAGTTGAAGAATGGAAGACGAAGAGACGGAATGGGGAGGTGAAGAGAGATGCAGATAAAGTAGTGGCGACGAAAGTAGCGGTTCAAGAAACGATGACAAATGCAAAAAAGACGCAAACGAGGGCGCAAGTGAAGATGGAGACAGTTGCGGCAACGAAGGGGATGTCGAAGGAAGTAGCAGAAATGGCGGAGGCGGTGATAATCGGTGAAGGCGAAGGGGCATAGAAGATGGAGATGGCGAATGTAAAGTGAGAGAAATGAAATTGGCGAAGGTGGGAACGTGGGCATCGGTGACAGCAATGGCGACGGAAACGGCGAAGATGATGAATGTAGATTTAGATAAGTGGAGATGGCGGCAACGGCGGAGCCAGTGGCAGCAACAGCAATTGCGGAGATGAATATAAAGTCAGAAAAGTGGTGATGGTAGTGGTGGAGGCGGCGTAAACGAATATGGCGGAGATGGCGTATATACAGACATGGGTGGAGATGGCGGTATGGTGACAGCGACGGAGCTCTCAACGGCAGATAATAAATATTGGTATTCTGGTGAGTTATCGTTGGCATTCCCAATGAAATAATTATATGAGCCGTCATTGCCAACAATATTGTTTGGCAATGACGACTCATATAATTATTTCAGAAATGATAAAATCAGGGGGTGACGGTTTTATTTGATCCCTAATCCCGACTCCATCTCCGTATTCTCCCCGTTCTCGCTCCATCTTCTTTTTGTCCCCGCCCCCGTTCCAATTCCACCCCCTCCATCACCTCTGCGTGAGCGCTCGTTAATGTCCGTGGCGAATCGCGCAGCAAAGCACCCGACGATAGACGACGGCGGCGCAGCGACGCACTCAGAACGCCTGCCAGCGACGGCCGCGCTCCAAGCGGTCGAGGCAAAAACCCAAATGACGCCAACACGGCGCTAACATTTATTATCATACCATTAGCGAGTACAGGAACGTGTTTTTGGTTAATTTATATTCTTCTCGAGATGGTTCTCTTTACGCACGATTTATTCGCCGTTTACAGCTACCTCTTTAAAGTGTTTTTGAGGAGTGGAAGGTATGGATAGATGTGTATTTCTCAAAAACTGAGTGGTTTTCAACAGAATTATTGACAATACTACTGACAGTACTCTGCTGTTGTTCTTCCTCTTCTTTAGATGATATTACTGTAACGTGTAGGGCCTAAAACACAACTGAATCTTGAGAAACTTTCCACTTCACTGTAATTTTAAGTGACTTGAAATCTAATAAAATTTCTAAATTTATAAAAAATGAGTAGCCATAAATATAGAATAGAAAATATTGTAAAGCTTCTGTGCTTAGTAAACAGTAAGCTTTAATTTTTGTTTTCTAAAGTGTAATTTTACAATGCGAGTTAGAAAACGATGGAACCTCTAGCATGATTACTCCATCGTATAACTTTCGTCTTGCAACTTTTTGGGCGTGATTCGCATAGACATTCTGTATTAGAACCATTTGTATATAGGAAATACGCAATCCGCCTCAAATCCTCCATACTCATCTAAGTCATTATTCACTGGCTTCATTGCCCTGAAAAGTGAAGAACCATTTCTTTGCACTTGATCGCCAGTAACTTATGAGAAATATCTTATTATAAAAAGGAGATGGTGATAATGAAGAAGATGAAAATGATGATGAAAAGAGCAATGAAGATGGCGACGGTGACAATGGTAATGATGATGACAATGATGATGATGAGAGGATAAAGAAAATTATGAAGATAAATAGTAATTAAAAAAAAAACAAGATGTTGATAGTGAATACAAGAAAGATTAAAAAAGAGAATGTGAATAAAAACAAAAAATATAATAACGATGGTAAGATAACGAAGAAGAACGAAGCAAATGACAAAAATGATAATATTGAAGCAGTAGCTCAAGTCGAAGAAGATAATTATGTAGAAGAAAAAGATGAAATCGAAAAACATAATAGTAATGAACCTGGAGATAATGATTATCATTATTATGACCAAAAGCATAAACCATATTTTTGTATGGGGAGAGTGTAAGTGTAGTGAGCACTCAAAATGACATAAAACCGAATGAAAGATCAGGAAAAACTTTTTAAATATGAGTCATTGCCTTCTGAAGGGAGACTGAAACCCCATGAAAAAAAAACATGTACAGCCCCACGGGCTCCCTGTTATGGTGATACATTGATTGATGATTACGAAGATAAAATTCGTCCCATTAAAAACCACCGGCATAGGTGGCATCAACTGATATCAGTACAGTGCCTCTGATTTTCGAACTAGCTTGTCAGCTAGGTTGAATTCAGCCGTTGTCTGGAGGATAATTCTGCTGCTCGGCTGTTCCGATCGGTAGTTTTCCGTAATTTCTCCGATCAACATCAGGGAGATACCGGAACCGTACCCTAACAAATAGGCCACGAACCACGCGCGATCTTTCCTTCCCCTTACATGTCCAATCCTCACCTCTCACTTACACACAGTTTCACGCCCTACACAACCACACATGCCTGGAGGCCAGTCGAAAGCTTAGAGCTTGTCCCGGCCGGGGCGGTGCCCCTCTAGTGGGAGATATCTGATTGGAAAAAACCCCACTTGAAGACGCGTAGGTTGGTTCCACATCCCACCATCTAGCTGGGGAAGATCACCGCCACCTCCCGCGATTAAAACATGCACTACACATACGGGAACAACGACTTTAGCCGTGTACGCGCCCGGAAACACGAAATAATGAACTAATCCATTAGAAACCAATAGGAATCGCATTCTGTGGCTGCCCACTGGCCGTTCGCCCACTGCCTTCCATGCACCCGATGGAGAGGCTTAACATGGAGCGGAGCGGCCGGTCGGTGTCTTCGCCCGCGCGCGGATTATCAGCCCACGCTGCGTCGCGCAGGCGCAGTAACGAGCGTAATATGAAGATCAGCTTCGATTACAGTCATCACACCGGCGCCGCCGCCGCCGATGAATCTGAATGAAGGGCCAGCGGAATTGATTACCGCCGACTCCCGAGACGAGTGGATGGCCGTCTGGAAGCTCAACGGCTCGTCTATCGCAGCTCTAAAAGATTTGGGAATGGGTTGCATTTAAGTTTGCCCAGAAGGCAGTCTAATTTATTTGCAATCAGGATTCCTTTATGACGCTTAATTCGATTTCGCTGCCGAGTATATTTTTCCTTCACTTTCGTCAACAATATGAGCGACACTTAAAAGTAGATTACAACATTTTCCTAATGCAAACTCGTTATTTTGTGACCAAATGGCAAAGTACCAGCAATTGGGTTCACAAATATCTTATGAAAGAATGACTGATAACTTAAATGGTATTTTGGAATATATCGATTTATACTTGCCTTTCATGCTACAACCTCAAAACACTAGATTCGAACTCAATCTACCAGCCAGAACTCGTTGCAGCCTTCAGTACCACTTCACTTTGCACAATAATGAAACACGCTGTACCAAGCTGTAGATAATTCAAACTTTCACCTTTAAAAATTGCAGAAACGCAATTAAAACTTCATGTTGTTTTCCATCGTATCCTAAAAGTCGTCACCATGTAAATTTCAAAATTTTGAAAAAAAATGTTTGCTAGTCGTATGTATACATTTGCCTGAAAGGTTTTATAAAATTTGAGTTACGAATTGATGACACAAGTTTTCCGATTACGAAAAGGTATTGATCCCACGACACAAATAAATAATGACAAAAATAATTAATAGAAACATTGTAAGTGGAGAACAATTTTTAATTCCTACAAACTTATTATTTCTAAAAGCATCACACCACATGGTCTCAATTTTCAGGTGAAAATATTACCATGGTCACGCCCATTCGTTCTACTAACCAGTAATTAAGTAGATGAAATCTGTCATCGATTAAAAATCAGACGACCGAGGAAGGCGAGAGACACGGTTCAATTTGCACACATAGAGAAGAATGAGAATAAATTAAATTTAAACAAGTTTAGATATGTTAAAAAGTTTTAATTCTTTATGAGGAAAGGAAGTAAGTACACGATTGTTGATCTTTCCGTCGATAAATATTTTCAGATATATTCAGCTCAATTATAATAAATAATAAATTTTGTGAACTTTTAGACAAAGAAAATCTTCAATATGACTTCCTCGAAAAATGTCCAAATGATTAAAAGGAAATATATTCTCAGAAAGATATAATGATAGACTGGGAAATATAATGGGAGACTGAGGTCTTCAGGATTTATAATCTGCTTTGTGTAGTGTCATTCAGCAAGTTGCTGCAACTTCTACTAAGCTACTACTTCTAGTAATAGTAATAATAATAATAGTAATAATAATAATAATAATAATAATAATAATAATAATAATAATAATAATAATAATAATAATGTATTTGAAATATATTCAGGTATGTTGATTGTATTACCAAATATGAGACTGTTTATGATAATGGAATTGACCAATAAATTGTTTATGATATTAGAATGTTTATGGCTCTGATTTTCAGTGGATCTCAAAAATGAAACTTCTCTAAAATTGGAGGAGAGTTTAAAATTATTTTCAACTAGGGCATCATTATTAGCCAATCTCAAATAAGCGACAAGGAATATAATTATACCAGTTGTATAAATATCAATTGTTATAATAATACATTTGGTCTATTGGAATAACTGAATTTATACATTTTCTGCGCTTCCCTCTAAGATTTAATAACATTGATTTCATGTACACGTAAGCTTCCGCGGCTCGAGTTCATGACTTGTTGGCTGTCCGGGTGACGCCGCGTCGTTGGCTGAGAGGCCGACGTTTCGCCTGTCTTATCGCAGGCTTCCGCAGGGTAGTGACTTCATGCCAATTTTAATTAAATTTTCATGTGTTCTGAATCGTTTGTGGAATTGTTAAGAATTTTTATATAATAGAAGTGGGTCGGCGAAGGCGAGAAGGAGCGAAAAGGCGACGACGTAATTTGGGCAGTGGATATCAGGAAAACAGCCAACTAAAAGATTCGTAGGGACAGCGATGGGGGATAAAAGAGAGGGAAATTGAACTACAAAATAAAACTTCTAATGAATATCACCTGAAATTGACTCTTTCAATCCATTTGTTAGGTATGTTAAATAGTAAATTCTTAATTTAATTTGTACTATTCTGTTGATAATTAATTATTTTTCTTGTTATATTTTATATTATTGATATAAAGCATTTGCTATTGTAACAACAATGATTATTTCTTTAAATTTAATGTCATGTCGAAGATTTATGGTTTATTTACTTTAGTATTGCAAGAGTGCATTTTCGAGAATCACATTGCATGCAGTAGGTTTTAATGAAAAAACGACCAGTTGCGGGTGTATGTATAAAGTAAAAAATAAAATAAAAACAAAATAAAAGGGCAACGCGAGGCACTTCTACAGCGAGAGGAGGAGAGAGGAGAGGGACAGAGGGGATTAGCGGCGGCAGGTTGTGACGGTCATTTGGCGCGCGGCCGGCAGGTCGACGCCCTGCGCTGACGGGGGAGGGGCGAAGGGGGGGGCGAAGACGAGATTTGGTCCCGCGGAGGCCAACAGCGATAGACTTCGTGAGCCACGAGGGGCTCTCTGTGCACCAGCGGCGAATAGGTAGGTTTCAGCAGTGGGCTGGGTTTAGAGACTACAGGGTAGGGATGGCGAACTTTTTCAGCTCGACGAGTCAAAAATAGCTTAATGTAGGTTTCGTGGCAAGACTGCAATTATCCAAACTTTTGTGTTATTTGTAATGGTAGTATCAAAAGAGAGTTTTCATCTGTGATTGTGTCCTTTTCTCAGGAATCGAGTTAGTACACTGATCCGGCTTAAGTAGCTGAGGGCAGCAACTGATGTCACTGCAGTGCCTCTGACTGGGAGGTTTCAGAGTTCGAGTGCCGACCATGGGAGGATTTTCGACACTAGCTGTCAGCTAGGTCGAATTCAGCCACTGTCTGGAGGACAATATAATAGCCAGCTGTTAGGTAGTTTTCCATGGTTTCTCCAATCAACACCAGGCGAATGCTGGAGCAGCACCCTACTAAACGGGCCACGGGCGCGCGAAATTTCCTTTCTATTCCTGGTCCTATTCTCTCCCCTTTCATACATTCACTTACACTAACATGAATTACACTACTATACGCATGCCGGGGAACTAGTTGGAACCTTAGAGCTTGTCCCAGCCGGGTCGATGTCCCGCTGATGAGAAATACCTGGTCCCATTCAGCGGGAAAATGATCTCAACCATTTCAGGAAATAAGAACATTCACTACACTTACGTGAAAAATGACCTTAGAAGTTGTCGTGCCCAGAATCACTAATCAATCAGTCAATAAATCATAGTACACCGGAAAAACGAAATCGTGCCTTCTAAGCTACTTTTTATGTCCCGCATACAATATACACGAACGTAATATTCGATTTTCACCAATGTCATCTTGTTGGATTGGAAATTAAGTCGGCAATATCTTCCTCACAGTAAATGTCTTCCATGTTTGACCTTGTTACCGAGACACAATTGACTGATTGTTACTGAGAAACAATTTATTGAAATTTAAATTGTTTAAAGCAATAATCACCAAGACTGAGAAATCAAAACAGGTCTCCAAGTCAATATTGATCTGACAACTGGTTTTTGTTATTTTATGCTAAAAATATCTCGATTTTAATAAGATGTTTTTAGGTTATGATCGAATTTATTTCAACCTGGTTTGCGTGAATCTCTTGAAAAATATACATTTCAGAATAAAGAGTATTTGATATTTATTTAATTGACGAGATGATCCTCTTTCAGCTATTGTTAAATAAAGGTCGCCGACTTGCTGTACTTGATGGGACGTACACAAACACTTCCAAAGCCCAGTTGACGCTTCGCTACGCATGTCTAAGTTGGCGACGACACTCAGGACTTATGCTTTTGCAATTAACATACGGCAGCCTTGGGTACGTTCAATGCGTTTGAGGCTAAAATACTTCATTCTCTGATTTCGAGGTGACTGGTTTCCATTTTGGCTCAGGAGTGAATACCACTTGCATTAGTAATAGTATTGATAAATATTGAGACCAATTAGAACTGAACTTCGATATCAATAGTTGGTTTATGACGCTTGCCTTATTGATTCTGTTCTGTTGATGTAGGGCCGGATTAATAACTTATATGACTTTAATCTTGAAAAAAATGTTCTCAACTAATATTGAAAAATTAGAAATATACACTATGGAATTCAAAAAATGAATTTAAATATATTTTCTATGCAAGGTAACGACAAAATACTGGCCACTGCGTCAGTAGTGACCACTCCACAAAATTCGAAAAATGAGTATTAGAGTATTCCTTTTGCTTCAAACTTAAAGAACATGGAGATTATACTTTGTAGTGATGAGTATTAAAACAAAGATAAAAAGCCTTACTTTTTACTTAAAGTATAAGCTGAAACACATTATTAATATTAGTAATGCAATATTGTAACATTAACCGGTACCTTTGAGTGCTTTTTGATCTCTAACACGTAGAATATCGTTCGATCATTACTGAGTTGAATCACCATCAACATTTTAAAATGTTTAAGGGATCACTACAGGAAAACAATCGGTGGTTAGAAATAAAATTAATAAATAAGTTAAAAAAATAAAATTAGCTATTTTTTAGGCAAGGCTGTATGATAGAAGCAGGTATGCTAATCGACCATTGAGTTTCAAGTAACGAATTTAGTACTGCAGCCTTAAAACGTTGAGAAAATTACGAACATGTTCTAAATAGGGCCACTACTAGTTCTTTTATCGTATACACGAACCAATCTTATGTTTTGGTAAATAATATTGGGGGTATTTAATAAGCGCGAATTATATTATGTATTAATCCATGTATGTTGGAATCAATGCAAATTTTCACATCCTGTCAAGTTTATAATCATCTCTACCAACACAAATGGAACTAACTCCCTCAACCGTGATATAAATATTAAGAAGAGTGAAATGATTGATGGTGTGAGCTAATGTTCACTTGGTTCACATTGATTCGAATAAGCCTCGTGATTAAAATAGTTTTTTGTTGTATAAGTAACGGATGCTTGTAGTTCGGAGTGAAAGAGTTGAATGATGGAATATTAAAGTTGAACCAAGAAACAACTTCTAGGACTAAATATTTCCAATAATTTGTTCTTCATTGTTACAATTAGAGCATCAACTTCGTATCCTTTCTGATCCCTTTTAAAAATCCTTCTCTTTCCATAACGCGTCAAGGGGGACTCTAATGCTACATTGCCGCGAGACGCCGAATGTTGCAGCCTTCTCCGCGTCTACAGCCTTAGCCACCAGTGCAAACAGGCACGGCAAACACTGGCGCAAGACGACGCCAGGGCATAGCTCCCGCCGAGCTCTCAAGAACAAACAAGCACATTCTCGGCGACGCTGGTATAAACAGCCGTCTGCTCTAACAGCTACTTCGCCTTGGCAATGGCCCTCGTCTATGCGACCGTGAGTGAAGCGTGTGTGAAGTGAAAGAATATATGCTCTGGGAATAAACGTAGGCAGTACCCTTTGGCAAATTCTTCCCTGAAATCCCAGAAACTTTCCGTTTGATGACTTTCAGTACTAAAACTTGTTAACTAATCTTGAACTTACAGTATTAAAAAATAATTGCTCTCAGTTTATTTAGTCCGAGACAATTGAATGGAAATTTTAAGTACAGTATTTTGAAGATGTATTCCTAAATTATCCAGCCGCTCATTCTTGCATGTGTTGTTGTTTCACGTAGATTTATTGCACATTTAATGAAGCGATGCACAAAATAGCAAATAATGAATAAAGAAACAAAATTAAATGTGATAAGAAAGGGGAAAGTATCATTTATTTTCAAGTAGTAAGTATAGAGTCCTGTTTAGAAACATGTCTAAACGTGGCAAATGATAGTCAGATTTCTTTACATGTGGGAGCAATTTTTTAAAGTTTTAAAATTTCTTGTTTCAAATACCGATGGGAAAGAACAAAGAGTTTGTTTTAGAACGTGACAAACAATTTGTCATTGTTTTGCAGCGCAGTGTTAACGTGAACAGAAAGTTGTGTCGAAACGCCTTGAAAAGAAAATATTTATTTTGAGACTGCTAACTTGAGAATATTCTTACCCCTCATCGCATGGCAGTCAACTGAAGATTGGTTGATTACATTGTACTGGTTTGAAACCTTTATGAAATTTGATATTTTGAGATGAAATGGTAACATACAAAAAGGAGTATGTAAATAAATTCCATGGTGGCAGCAGATATATTATGATAATCCATAATGATTATTATTAATTAAGGATCGATACATAAGTATCTCCATTTCTATCAGAAAGATTTGACGTAGCCACATACTCAAGTGGAAATCGATGAGTAGACTCTGGTATTATTAATTTAGTGAGATTATTTTTCATGTCCATATAATACAATTTGTTAATTCACGTCATCATATTCTACAATTACGTTTTCTCATAAGTAAAAAAATTTAAAAAAATAAAAATATTTTTTAGAATTTGAAATTACAGAGTAGTCCAAACAATCAATAATGATTATTTCTACAACTTTTGTGCAGAACATTTGATCCAGATGCCAAGTGTTGATGTTATTAAGTTTTTCTTGTTTTTGTTTTTCTCAGAACTATGCAAGAAGGAGTTATTTCCCTTTTGAAATCACCGATTCCATTGGTCATCGCATTCCAGTTTTCTCCCGTTTCAGCAATTCCTACTCCCATCTTCTCTGACGTTTCCGCAACCTTTAGCGCTGCCCTGTTGTAAGGTTTTATGGGAGCTCCTCCGCAGCAAACGGGTTGCGAAGCCAGAACCCGCGAAGGCACGAAATTTCATGGTTTGTCGTCGCAATTAGCCTCGGATTATACGCAATAAGAAGAGCGCTGGCTTCACTTGCTGCTGGTGCAACGAGAGGTTCAAGTGCAATCGGATGAAAAAAACAACAGGAAACGGGACACATTTTTAACTCTTTATCTCGCGCTATGAACGGTCAAATCACGTAACATCACCTTTTCATATCTGTAAGTTAGAATTTTGAAACAAACTTCCACAATACATGATTAGGTGATTTTTGGAGAAGGCCCAAGCACTTCCCATGGAAAGGGCGTAACACATATTTAGGTAAAAAAGGTAAAACTTATTATACGAGACTTCTAAATTAGAATAATGAAACTGTGATGTTGAGTAGTAGAGTTAATTGGGATAAAGAGTGCTGTAATAGTAACTAGCTAAAACTTTTTGATGACAAATTTAATACAATATTTTCACAGCTCTCTCTAAAAGATTACAAAATATACTCTTTGATGGATGGAATGATGACAACAGCAACTATGATGTGTGTAGTAAAACACGAACATTCTTGCAACACAATTTCATACATTTAAGATAATATTAGAGTTGATAAAAAAAAGAAACACCTTGGTGTCGAAATTGGAAGCGAAGAAGAAAAGCCTCAAGTATAATGAAACACCACAAATATATGTAAAAATCATGCAATGTGTTTATCCGTTTACATCATTTGCTTCGAATTCTTAATTATTCTCCACATGAATTACATGTTAACGTTTCTAATATTTGAAAGGCAGAACTATTACATTGTATTCGTATAATTTTGTAAGCACTAAAATCAGATATTCCAAAATCTTTCGTAAATACATTGTATCGACAGGGATGTTTCGTTAGTTCGAGGTCGATCTGTTTAACCTTCGGGCGCTCGCGCTATGAAATGTCACAAGCAGCATCGCGGGCGGTATTTTTGCGAGCATCCTCCCCTTTTCTCAGTATTACAGCTTCTCTTGATCGTCAGTCATTAGTAATTTATTAAATAACATCAACTGTACATTGTAGTAGATTAAAAGTTTATTGAAACAATTTTAATGATTCTCCAGAAAAGATATTCCTGGAGATAATCCGCAAAATCAGTCTTCTACTTTGGCTTCACAAAATACAGGACAACAAATACATACAATATAATTATGATATAATAAAATCTAATGAAGTAGTAAGATAGAAATCCAATAAGCAAGATGAAAATGGTAAAGATGGAGGAGAGAATGTATCGGTAGCTAAATATGTTATAATAAAACGAGCATAGTATTAGAAATCTAGATTGCTAAAACCTACTGAAATAACCTAGAAATTACACGTAATGAATAACAAATGCATTTAATTTGCATATTAATTAGCATAAGAGGATTTATTACATTTTTATTATAAAAATATATGAAAAATATTCTTACATATTCATCACACTCGTGAAATTCTTCGCAATTTTATTTCCTCAACTTTCTGCCGGAGAGGTAACGATTTTATACGTGATCCACGTGGGACATTGTCCAGATTATTAGACTCAAATGAACGCCAAGTCATCACAAATAATACGTATGTGATCAATTCAACTTGGAGCACATTGTAAGGAATAGCTGGATAAGAAAGAGCTTCTAAATGTTGTAAAAGAAACCACTTCTCTGTTCACATATAAAAAAATGATTCAGATGATTTGATAGATATAGCTCATGAAAAGATATCTTAATGTAGTGGTTTTGAATTATTCATGTCAATGTACCTTCCCAATGTAGAAAGCTTGTCAAAGCCTTATTATAGCGCTAGAGTACACGCATGATCTTGCCAGTCTTTTGAAAAGAGGGGTCAAGAGTGTTGATCTATGCCTATCTTAACTCTTCGTCCTTCTAACAGCTGCCATTGCAACTGAATAGGGTACACACTTCCATGCCGCTTAGACCTCTAAATACGAATCTGAGTGGTTCGCCTTTGCATTGCTAGGCGCCCTGAACCAATTGAACTTTGCACCTCATACTTTTGCAATGTTAATAAAAGTCTGGTGAAATTCTTTTGAATAACGTTGACAGACGTGAATCATTACCCGTGGATTAGTCAACCACCACCACATACGCTCTCTTGAGTCAGGGAATTGACTTTAAAATACACAATTAAAAGGTAATGATATGTGCTAACGTTCAATATATTCATTTTGAATTATACTACATATGTGCTTACAGGAAACAACAGGAAAAGGTTACAGGAAACAACATAGTTTTTTTCTGACATTACGTAAATAAGAAATTATTTATCCAGTTTCCTTCAAGAATACAAGTTATACAAATAAATGTATTTTCAAATGTATATTTAACTTTTAAGCATTATAATCTACCTGCAAATCAGTTTCTTGCGGGAATGCTGAAGGGATCAAGTTTCCATATCTTTCGTGGTAAAATTTGTAAAAATCCGGGTCTACGTGTGCCGTTCACTACCGGTGAGTTACGAATTTTAAACAAATGCATAAAATGACTGTTAATAAATCCCCAATTCATTGAACTGTTCACAATAAAAATCGCAAGACAATACAAGAAATTTATTAGGCATGCATACAAAGTATTTCGTTCATTGACCTAATCTTGTTGATTGCGGTGGAATTTTAAATTTAGATGATACGATAGTGCAAGGAGATTCTGGTCAATGTAATATATGGCTTTCCATGCATGGTTCTGTGCAGAATTTCTTCACCAGATCAATTGAAGATTTTGCCTACTTTCTCAGACGAATAATGACATACGCAATCACACGAAGTCCTGTGGGCGGAATTTTCGTAACGGCAACAAGAACTCTTTCTTGACATCAATCCGTCTCTCTATTAATAAAATGAGAATGCACGGGTATTTTGCCATTTGAATCCATTTGTTTTTGACTTCGTAGTTATTATACATTTTCATTCTCGGACTCTCGTTAAGTGATGTGTGACGTTCTGGAGCATCTTTGCTTAGAACAGATGTTTTGTTCCATGGAGTCTATTGGCGAATGTTCCGCGCTAAGATCACTTTTACTTTGTTGTCATTGCTTACGCAGTAAAAAGGTGTTGTAATGTTCCAACAGGAATGCACGATTTTTGACTGAAAAACTCGTTTTCTGGGACTCTCGTTCCAAAAAAATGGATAAATCTGGTTCATAGTAAATTACTTCTTCGATTTCATATAAAGCTTAACTTTTTATAGACAACTGGGGCTTTTATTCTTACAGAGAGCTATTAGTACACATCATTAGTCATCCTATAAACCAACATCCTGTTCACTGTGTGAAATATAGAGTTAAGTTCAATGAAGCGAGGTTGAAGACTTTCATTTTTTTTTTGGTTCAATTCCCAGTTAACTGGACCTCTGAACGGAAGGTATAGAATGTTTTGTTCATTACATTTTCTGAAACGGCAAAAGGCTTCAATAGAAGTTGGCATTATTTTAATTGAATTTGTGTTAGGTTTAATAGTAACGTATGTGTTTATATTTTTTTGTTTATTTTAATCATTTTTTTCATTAACTTTAATGGGAGGGCTTTTCATTTGCCCTGGTTCTAATTAGCTGTGCCCCTTGGGATCACTTTCAATATTTTCTAACAATTTTCACCTAGATCGGCTTGGAATATTATAGTTGAATTCACTAAGCTCTTCATGGGAGGTTTTGCGACTCTGACTGTTCGATCGGCTATCGGCGTTAAGGTCACTTACTTGTGGATTTTACGAAGTAGTAGAACCGGTAGTTCATAGGTAGGAACTGCAAAGTATCAAATCCTGGATTGCTAAACATTTTCACACGCTTATTTAGCACTTATGCAAGTATAGTCCTTAATACATCGAACAAAATTGCAGAAGTACTAGTTTAATTTTAAAAACAATACTCGGACGCCGTTTTTCAAGAGAAAGGCGAAGCACTCTTCTTAGCATTACAATAATTGCAATATTTTACTAGTATTTTAACAAATATTGTAATACATAAAATATTTTACTTGCAGATATTTTGTTGGAAACATTATAAAATAAATTCTGTAGTTTGTGAACTGATGCAAATAGGTTTTCAATTACTCGGGAGCGGAAATTCTAGTTTTTAAATCTTTCTAACCACGCTTTGCTGGTATCTTTATTCATCATTGTAATATGAATAGTAAATGTGTGGGGGTAGAAATTCCGAAGCTCTAAAAATTGCACACATTATACTTTGCCCCATACGTTACACACCGCTTTACATTTTTGACAGTAAATAAATAATAATAATAATATTTAACGTTTACAATTAATTCATCAAAGTATATGCTGTTGAAGCATGACTGTTGCAATCTAGTTTTATCTGTATATTTTATGTTGGATTTCGTGCCCTGAGAGCCTTGACTGATTAATTGTTGCTTCCGGGCACATTGATTGATGTTTTCCACTGTTCTTATTATTAGTTCCGTGATCGAAGTGAATGCTTTCTGAAGAAGTGACATTGGTCCTCCCCCGGCATCTCTCCCCAGAGGGACACCGCCCCAACCCTCGACAAGCTCTAAGCTTCCGACTGGTTTCCTGACATGTTGGTGATGTAGAGCACGTGTGTAAGGGAAGGGGGGAAGAGAAGGAGGAGGAAGGAAATATTGCGCGCGGACTGTGGCTCGTTTGTGAGGTCACTGGAATCACTTCCTAGGTAGTGATGAGGGAAATCATGGAAAACTACCGATCAGTGCGGTCTGTCGCTAAAATTCTCCTCCAGACGGCGTCTACATGCGACCACGCCGCCGCGACCATCGGGACGCGAAATCTAGTACCTACCGGTCAGAGCCACTGCAGAGTCAAGGGCAATGGTGGATTGTAACCCAATCAAATCACACAAATCGAGTAAAAAAACCGGACTTTTTAAATTTGGCACGATTGTTGGTTGGTACTTACCGATCATTCTACAAAAAATCCTAAAATGTCCACGTAAGCTTTCGCGGCTCGAGTTCATGACTTGTTGGCAGTCCGGGTGACGCCGCGTCGTTGGCAGAGAGGCGGACATTTCGTCTGTCATGTCGCAGGAATCCTCAGGGCAGTGACCAAAATGCACTACCCTGAGGAAGCCTGCGAAAAGGCAAGACCCGTTTATATATATATATATATATATATATATATATATATATATATATATATATATATATATATATATAATGTCCCTTAAACTTGAAATAATGTTATGGTATGTTCAATACACAAAAGTATTTTTTTTTTGTTCAACATACATCAACAATATGTTCAGGTTTTGGCTCACCTCTCAACACACACACACACACACACACACACTTAAGGAGTTTTAGAATAATGCGCGGTAGATATTAATGAACAATGACGCCAAGTTTCAAAACTCATTCCCCTCAGATTTTCCCCTCGGTTCAGCAGATTATATTACAATTTGACCGGGATACTTGAGCTCAACACAGACGTTGGGTTGATTGAACCTTTAGCAACTTCATTTTTTTGGAAAATTTCACAGGGGCTTCATGTAAAGTGCCCTCAAAACTAAAATATCGGTTCAAATTCAATATGCTGCAACATCAGTCAGATCGCTTGGGGAAAATCAATTTTGGGGAAAATCGGCTGAACGGTTTAGCCGTTATCGTTGTTCACAGATGGACAGACAGAAGGACGGACAGACGGACGGACAAACGGAGAGATGAACGGATAGATGGACGGGCAGGCGGACGGACAGACAGACGGACATGAGGACGGACGGGACGGATGGACGGACGGACGGGACGGGACGGATGGACGGACGGACGGACGGATGGACGGATGGATGGACGGACGGACGGACGGACTGATGGACGGACGGACGGACTGACGAACAGACAGACATCCTGCAGTCATTCTATTTTTGGTACCATTGAACCACAAAACATGAGTTCAGACTACATGTGTTAGATTTCCCCTCCTAAATTTGGCAACTGGATTTATCCTTTTTTTCGTTTCAGGGCCCTGTAATAAGAGATTTTTTCCAAAAATTCGCCGTTTTCTTCGCGCAGCATTACATTACTTTCTCTCTACTGCGAAAGCGGCAGCGAGAACGTAAAAAAATGAGCCTAACCGGCGGCAGGACGCCTCAAGCGCACCTGCCGGCGTGGCGTCGCGTCGAGGAGCCTCACCGCGCCGTGCGTGAGCCCGCGGAGGGCGCGGCGGCGGCGTGTGCGGCGGGCGCTGCGTGGCGCAAGCGGTGGCGGTGGCGGTGGCGCGTTGCGCGAGCGGCGTCGCCGCTTCGCCCTGGCCTCGCCCCGCCCCGCCCCGCCCCGCGCCGCGGCGCGCCCACGCCCTGCGCCCCGCGCCGCCAAGTCGGTCGCCGGCGCCGCCGCCGCCTCCTCCCCTGCGCGTGAGCGGCGTCGCGATGCCCGGCGCTGGGCCCAAGCGACCTTCCGCCAGCACTTCCTGCCGCACCTCCGTCAAGCCGCAACCCCCACCAAAATCAACTAGCCTATAATTTTGTACTAATTTTCTACCACAATTACAAATGTTGTACTCAACTATAAACAATAAAAAAAACACATCCAAAATTGGGGTGCTAGCTTGACGTTAAGTTAGCACTTCTTCTAAATTCAAAATCAACTAGCCTGACATTATCTACTAATTATGTACCAAAATAAAAAAAATTGTACTTAACTATAAACAATTAAAAATCGGGTGCCAATGAAGCACCTTCACGCATATTTTTCGATTTTTTAAAACACATTTAGAGTAAAATTTCACTCTAAATTCACTCAAATGTGTTTTAAAAAATCGGAAAATATTCGTGAAAAGTGCTTCATTGGCACCCGGTTTTTCATTGTTTGTAGTTGAGTACAACATTTTTTTATTTTGGTACATAATTAGTACATAATTAGTAGATAATGTTAGGCTAGTTGATTTTGAATTTAGAAGAAGTGCTAACTTAACGTCAAGCTAGCACCCCCATTTTTGGATGTGGTTTTTTTATTGTTTATACTTGAGTATAAAATTTGTAACTGTGGTAGAAAATTAGTGTATAATTAGTACAAAATTATAGGCTAGTTAATTTTGAATTTCGAACAAGTGGGGGTTGCAGCTTGACGGAGGTTCCTGTCGCCGCGCAGGCGCCTGCCAGGCACGGGACGCGGGGGGGGGGGCGCGGATTGGGAGGAGCGGAAGGTGGCCATTGCGATGAAAATGGCGCGGTTTTCTTTACAATGGTTAAATTTCGATTACTCAAGGATTGCCTGTTTTGATATGTTTGTAAAACACTTGAAATGTCCATTTACTTTTTAAGGCAGATAGTATAACAATGTTTTTTGAGCAATGCTGCTAGTTTGTTGTATGTGGATTGTCAATACAGTTAAACCGGGAGGTTCTAGGATTCAGTTTCGACGGTGCCATCGCAGTTGCAGGATTTTCGACACTAGCTTGTCAGCTAGGTCGCATTCAGTCGCTGCCCGAAGGAGAATTCTCGCGGCCGGCTGCTCTGATCGGTAGTTTTCCGTCATTTCTCCGATCAACACCAGACGACTGCCGGAGCAGAACCCTGAAAAACGGGCCACGGTCCGTGCGTGATATTTTCTTCCTCTTCCTTGTCCTATGCTCGCCCCTGACTTACACACACAATAACATCCACTACACTACCACACACGCCTGGAGACCGGTCCAGAATTTAGAACTTGTCCCGGCTGGGGCTGTGACCCGCTCGTGGGAGATACTTGGTTGAAAAACCCTACTAACCGATGGTAGCTACGTATGTGCCGGATCTTGCCATCCAGTGGGGGCAAGATCACCGCCCTCTCCCGGGAAAATAGGCAGTACACTTACGAAACTAATGACCTTAGCAATTGATGCGCCCGGAATCACAACGAACTATCACTATAGTTAATACACTAGATAAATGAATAGATGTATTGGTTTGCAGATAGATAAATAGATATATAATGGGTAGATAGATAAATATATAATTATTTTAAAACAAACAATTTTAATAGACACATTTTTCTGAGACTATTATTTTGAAACATCTATTGTTTTAAGTCAAAAGATATGAATGCTGAGCGATTCAGAATAATTGTTGCAATCTTCTAAGGCACATAGGAAGACTGAAAATGATACTTTTTGGCAACTAATATTTGGAGGGAAATATCGTATAATAGAGTTTACATTAATTCCCAGGAGATCCCTTGCGTTTTTGAGCTTTGATGTATAATACAGCTGTGCAGAAAAGGTTAGCGATCACTCGATTTATATTTCTATTAGTTGGGGTTTTATTGTTTTGCAACACAAAAAAGGTAATAAATATGAACATGTACTTACGCTTATTTTGTAATTGAAACAAACATACGTTTCTTAAAATGTATGTAGAATACTCCGAATGTTTCTTCCAGCTACTAGAAAAATTTAATACTTGTGCAGTAACTTCACTGAATATTTATTATATTTCATTTAATATTATTTATTTTTTTATTTTACTAAGCACATACTTAATTTTGGTTGAATAAGAGTATAACATTACACTTTTAAAGTTAATATACTAAATTCACTGCGGAATACATCCATTCTATAAATTTGAATGATGTGAAAGAATTGTAGAAACAATATACTATTTTCGTGCCAGATCTTTGCATGGAAGTAATCACCACGCAAAATAGAAAGTTGGAATAACGATTTCAGTCACGTTTACAGAAAGTTCCTAAATCGAAATGAAACTCACGGTCATGAATGTCAAGTAGATAGCTTAGCGGCTTGCAGTAGTAAGAATTATTTTATTTTGCGAAGTTTTGCCTGTGTCACCTTGGAAAAATGGTGAGGAAGATCCTGTTTCACCATCGTATTACTTCAGAATTAGATTATCATTCAATTTCATCTGAAGGGAAATAACATCTTTGATAAGAGTGTTTGAACAAAAAGGACGTGAACAATACGAGGAAAAGTTATTAAGTAAGTTTCCAGTATTATTGTGGGTGACCAAGTAACTAATTTATGAGAAAACACGTTTCCAGTACTTACGTATGGAAACTAGTACTTATGTTGTCTTTCTAATTACTGTAAAGTATTACTAACGGCTGAGTCTATTTTGCCATACGCATGCCGAAAATAAGTCATAAAAAACATCTGGGTATTGTAAAGTAAACTCTGAAGCGACTTGAATCAATCAAGCTGCCGTCTCACAAATTGTGAATGATCCCAATAATATAAAAAGTACTTTTAAGTTTCCATGAATTCATAATAAAAAAATTAGTGGCGCTGCAAAGGCAAATTATTTCTAACTTCTTCGCAATATTATACTACTTCATAAGCCTGATAAAGTGTTTTCAAGCAGCAACATTTTTTCTGCTCCGAGACCCGAACTTAGATTTACACAGTTAACGCGCTGTCACTCATACCACTTTGCTAAAGAAGCGCCGTATGTAACCAATTGGGGCCGACGCTTAAAAACGTGAATGTGTCGCTTCATGTAAAGTACCCTCCAAAGTAATCGTTTCAAACTCCCAAAGCCTTCAGTTCATCCAGATCGACCAGAGAATATCAATTTTGAAGAAAATCGGCTGAACGGGTTATGTACTAGTTGACCGCAGATGGACAGGCGGGCGATTTGCCGTCAATCGATTTTTCGATATCAAAGGCCCACAAAACATGGCTTCTGGCTACTTCACGTGTTAGAGGAAATAACTTACTTTATGCAACAACAGGTGGTGTCCACTTTTTCGTAACCAAAGCCCGGCAATAAAATATTTTCTGATGAAAATTTGGCGTTTTCCGATGCATGATTACATAACTTTCCCTTCTTGCGAAGTACCTTCGTAAGGATGAGAAATTATTAATCTATGCAACTCGAACGAAAGTCTTAAGCGTACTATTTTTAAAATGTCAGATTAGTCTCCAGTCACCTCGTCCGTCAGCATTTCATTCGATCCCCAACGTCTCACAATATATACTCGTTACACGAATAACTTTTCTAATTTGGCATCGTTGTTTTGTTGTTGTGTAAACACTGAATATAAAAATTTATAATTACTAGAACAGCATGAGACATCAATAATCAAAGACATCGCAAAAGCTTAGCGGAAGTTTCGGATTCGGAAAGAATATTTGACCTAGTATAAATCAAGAGATCCAATGTACTGATGATTGAAAGTATCGTTACGCCCATTAAGCCATTTCTCTTTGTTCTTATTGAAAAATTGTCTGCCTTTCAAATGGGCATATATTATAAATGAAATGTGCAATAAAAATGTGTACGATATGTAACTTTCGTACAGTGAAAATAAACTATTGGGCATACGAATAACATATTCCCTGATGAACAACATGTGTATTCTGTTGTGTTTAATGGTAAAATATTCATTGGATAATGCGTTGATTATAATCCAGACACCACCATATACATATTAGATTCTTAGTTTTACACAGCAATTTATTCGTGAATTTTTAGCAGTGCGGCCATGAGCAGCTTCTCATCTGTCGCCAGCACAGACGCCTTCTGGTGTCGCAAGTAATTTAGTCAATTTTATGGATAAAGTCTGTCGGACACGTTCTCCACGACAAGGCTCGCTGATTGATAGATGATTTCTGGCGCGTCAATGTCTACAGTCATTATTCTCGTAAGTGTAGTGCATAATTTATGGATGGAGGAGGCATTGATTTTTAATCCCGCTAGATGGCGAGATCCGGCGCCGACCAACCTTGCCGCTTTTTTTCCAACCAAGTATCTCCAATCAGGAAGGTACCGCCCCAGCTGGGAAAAGCTGTAAGTTCTCGACTGATCTCCCTGCATGTGTGATAGTGTAGTGCATGGAAACGTTAGTGTAAATATGAGGTAAGGATAGAATAAGGAACAAGAAGGAAAGATCGCGCGCGATCCTTGGCCCGTTTGATAGGGTATTGCTCCGGAATTTGCCTGGTATTGATCGGAGAAACCACAGAAAATTGCCGATCAGAGCAACCGACCCCTAGAATTCTACTCCAGACAGAGCCTGAATTGAAGTGTCGAAAATCCTACCACTGTCGGAACTGAAATTCCAGGACCTCCCGGTCAGCAGCACTGCAATGACAACAACTGATGCTCTGAGCAACCTCATCCGGTGACAAGGCTCGTCTTCTGCACTGCGGGCCATTATCAAGAAGAGAGTAACGAGTACAATGTCTATATATCACACTAGTAACACGTATTTTGTTTGTTCCGGTGCGATAAATATTTACAATGAAATTGTACATTGATATACATCGAAATTGAAACAATGTAAATGTAAATTTATTGAACACCTGTAGACATGTTATCTTTTCTTGTCACCGTGGCCGCGAGATTCATTCATGCATCCCCAGAAGCGTTATGCGAGCGCAGTTGTCGCAAGTAATTTAGTCAATTTTATGGATGAGATCTGTCGAACACGTTCTCCACGAAGACTCGTCTTCTGCACTACGAGCCGCCGGCGGCAATAAGCGAGCATCGAGCACGACGTCCATCAGGGTAATAACGAGCTCGTCGCTGGGTTGCGCCGCCGGCCATCAGCGTCTGCATTTACATCAAATCGCCCGCGCTGCCTGCGCCCGCGTACTTGATGCTGCCTATTCTTAGAAGTTCCTTTCATTGCGAACATCGTCGCACGACTGATCCGCAATTGTCTGCTTTCAAGAAGCAGCACTCAGGTCTGTCTTGTAAGACGAATCACTTAATTTAGTAAAATTGAAGGAAATGGAAATAACTTCTAACCTAAACGTTATTATAACATAGGTTCTTTTTAATCTCATGAATAATTTTTATGCAAAATTCCACCGTTCACTTGATAGTGCACTATTTCTTATTATGCATGCATCGTATAACTACTTTTATTATCTTTAAACGAATTCATAATGTTTATAGACCAAAAGTTTGAAGTCCATCTCAAGCCTAAATGTTTAAATGATCTGATGTCCCGTCATGAATTTCTAAAGAAAATTGGGTGAACATAGCTTTTTAAATAATTATTTTCTGAAATACGAATTATTTAGTTTTGAGCAACTATCCTCACTATTAGATTTTCATCAAATTGTTAATTACTTTCTCTTAAAAAAAATTTGGCATTGTGAACTCGGTGAACATGTGCCTACATCTACCTCTGTATACGCAACCTACTTCGTTCTCCTTTTTATAGGGCCAAAAACAAAAACACATCACTTTCCATTGTCAATTTATGCGTCTACATTTATTACAGTTTAAAAATATATTTCGATTCCCTCACTGCATCAAATCCACTTTTACTTATGTATAATTTCTGCAATTGTTACGTTTCGTAAAACTTCTTTCATAATTTTTATTTAAAACACTTATTTTTATTAACATTATATACTCTTATTCACTTCGATTGTATCTCCATCCACCGATTCCACCAATCACTGTTTCTTGAAAAAGATAGTCTTATTTTTAATTACGTAATTTGCAGCCCAGAATACATAATTTTTGTTAAGGCATTTATCAATTGTAGTATTTCTAAACGGTTCATATCAAGTCCTCCATGTTATTACTACCAATATCAATTGTAGTGTTATATTACAATGCGGTAGTTACTTTAGCCGGGACAAGTAACACATCAAAATCATTATAAAAGGCCAACATTTCGCTTTTGCCAGCAGGTTAGGTTTGGTTAGTTTACAAAATTGACTACGTTTTTGAGTTTTTAAAGAGAGAAAAAAGTCATTTTGATTACAGCGATAAAAATCGATAGAATTTCGGACATAATCATCTGGGATTTGTTTTAGTTCAACCTGACTGTTACGTTTATTCGACGTTTATACGACGAATACGTTTATTCATATTTATTAAGTAACGCATTAGATATGACGGCTGATTTTTTAAAATTAATTTGAGGAACAAAAAACACGCAAGACTAATTCCTTGAATTTATTTATTCACGTATTTACACGAATTATCGACACACGAATTCTCATTCAGAAAGGAATCGCAGATGCCTATAAACCCCGGACCACTTCCAGAATAGTTGCCTGCATGGTTGGGAGTTCTGGCGAATAAGTACATAGGTACGAGACACAATTATTTTATTTTCATTACGCTTCTCTGGGCTCTCTGAAGAGCATGTTCACAAAGTAGAGCTACCCAGGAACGATGGGCCCCTGGTGTGGCAACGGCGTTGAATGAAATAGCCAGCGATGAATCAATGTAAATACAAATACACCTGCATAAAACAATGTGGTGCATCACATTTCATTAATACCACCACTTTACACATTCCATTAAAACAGTTGCAAGCAAACCGGTTACAATTTCTTACCACGTAGTGTGCCGTGTAAATCAATCTACACCCCACTGGTACTAACAAAGGGGAAAGGGAGATATTAGAGGCCTTTTCTTTTACCTATTGAAAACCCCTTTTGCACTAGCTCGTTTGTTCGTTTTAGGTTAATATTTTTTTTGTTTACCAGGGCCTCAGGCGAGACCCATAAGGAGGTGATTATTGAACATTGAATAGTTGATAAAATTACTTTTTTGTACGGCAGTATCCTCTAATTTTAAAGATAATATCAAAAACAAATATTGCTTTAAAACAGAATTATATTCTTGGCATAATTGTAATCAAAGTTACAACGTTTCGCAACATAATGTGGCCGCTTCACTGGTGGTTTGTATGTCTGATCAGGGGTTTGTGTCGCAAAACGACGTGTCTTTAAATTACCAAAATATAATTCTGTCATAAGATAATGTTTGTTTTGATTGTTTTTAATATTGAAGTATTCTACTGGCATATAAAAATATATACATTGACAATCACTTATTTTTGTTTTGAATTAGGATTAAACTACGTTTTATGGAACAATGGTTGAAGGAAAACGAGAAAAACTCTAGAAAAACTTCAGAACTTGCTTTGACCACAATATAGGGAGATATGACCGTGGTGTTCAGGTGCAATGTTTAGTGCACTGCCCACTAGCATCACTTGCCGTTATGCTATACATTCGTAGTTAATATGGAGAAAGGTGTAGTGAAATTGAAATATGAAAGTGAGTGTTGGCGGCAGGGGTGGCAAATGGAGTGGGCTAAGGAAAGAATGGAAGATTGAAGATGACTACTCCCGGAATGAGTGTATGTATATTGTTAAGCAGCTGAAATGAGTCCCCACTAATGTCCAACGGGCCAGAGTTGGGCGAGCAACTTTGTGTGCGTGACAGTTTCAGGCCATAAATTCACAAACCGTTCGCGGACCACTTGCCCCGCCCCGCCCCCAACCACGGCTCGCCTCCACCCTCCCCACACCGCTCCCCTCTCCTCCCTTTCGCGTCCCATGTCGTTCCCCTTACGTTGCCACCGTCTCGTCCCGACCCACTCCCTGTTGTCCTGTCGCATCTTCCCTAACCAGACTCCTTCTGTTCCAATCAGCCCCATCCTCTCCTGACCTCTGCAACGTTCCCGTCCCTCCCTTCTCTCCTTGCCCCATCTCGTGCCGCCCCTCCTCGCTCCGTTCCGTCTGGTCTCGTCTCGTCTCGCTGCCTCCGACCCACCACGTCCCTCGGTTTCGGTGGTGTAACAGCATATAGGACTGTTATACTGAACTTTGCGGGTTCAATTCCGATCGAAGCCGTGGATTTTAAGGGCGAAACAATCCTTCGTACGCCTTCATTCGGAGGGGAAGTAAAACCGGCCGCCCCATGTATATTTACAGCATTTAAAATATCCTCCTCGAGCCTAAAAGAAGCCTCTGAGGAAACTTCAAATCGCCAGTACGGTCGCCCGGGTGATACCACATTTCTCTGCTAGATAGTAAAAAGAGAAGATCGAAAATTGAGCAGGCCTAATTGCCTGAGACACGCCAACCAAAATAAGACATGAATTCACCCTCTCCTCTTTGCCCGGATTCGTCCCGACCCACCCCGTAATCTTACACCCCGCCTTGTCCCGCCCCGCTCAACTTCTCCACCCCAGTCTCCCGCCTTACCTCGCGCTTACCACGTCTTATCCCCCGCTTATCCTGCGCTTCCCCCCACTTACCCTGTCTTACGCCGCGCTTACCATGCCTTACCCAGAGCTTACTCCCGCCTTACCCCACCCTTACCCCGTGCTTACGCCACCCTACCCCGCGCTTCCCCCGCGTTTCCATTCCCATCCGACTCACACTACCCTATCACCCTTCCTACTATTCCCTCAGCGCTCCACTTTCCCTCTCCTCATCCTCCCCCTGCTCTGAATCCCAGCCTGCCATCAGTCATGCTCTTGCTCCGCTCCTTCTCGCTCCATCTCTGCCCCGCCCCCGCCACCTGCCCCGCCCCCGACGCGCTCCGCTGGCTGCGAAATCCCAGGCGGGCGGCGCAGCGAGGCTCGTTCTTTAGAGCTTACGCTTTTTATTTCTTATTGCAGCTCGTTTGCCGCCGTCTATTTTCGTTTCTTACCTTATCCCTCAATCACATTATTTTATTTGCAATTGATGCACTTTGCTCGTTCATTGGCGTGCATTTAGACTTGTTGGAAAACGTGTGCCAATTAGCAAATACTAAGTGATTACCAACCTTGTGAAGTTGATCTTTGGAACGCTAGCTTAAAAAGGTCATGTTCGGGCTTTCTCATGTTTTGTTCTGATGGTCGAGTTTGGATATTAATGCAATTATTTTTCTGTAGGCGTAGTTGAATCACTAAAGACAAAATCGACAAACGTGAATGAAAGAGGTATACATTATTATCAAAAGGAGTTAACGAGCAATAAACAATATATAACCTAGACCGTCTTCGGAGAAATTATTATGCTTTTCCGATAAATGAATGAAGCTAAACAAACACGTGTGTAAAAATACTCTTTCCTTTATATACTCTATCACGTCTACGAATTTTCCGTATCTTCCAGGAGTCAGTTGGGTGAAGGTCCATTTGTAGCTAGGTAGTAATAATTACTCACCTACCATTACAACGCTTTACTAACAGAGTTCTCACTTAAAATAAATGTCACACTTGAATCTACACGCCATAAAGCTGGAAGAATTTCTGGTTCTGCAGGAACCACGCGACCATTTATAGACCGTAGATTGACTTACTAATATCATGACGTTGATCAACAATTAATACAGTGAATAGTTGAGGGTGCGTGTCAAGGCGAAGGAGTTTCTCCTCCGCTGGTGATATCCGGCGCCTACCGACACGAGGGGTTGAAAAGTCCGCCTCTTCCAGACTCCTCCGTCAACGGTGTATTGCCCTTGTCGGGACAAGCTCTATGCTCCGACTGGCCTCCCGCTCAGTGTGGTAGTGTAGTGCACGAACGTGTGTTGGTGAGAAAGGAGAAAGAAAAAGGAGAGAGAAAAGGGAGAGGAAAAGAAGGAAAAGCCGCGAGCGGTCCGTAGTCAGCGGTCCCTGCTCGAGTTAGGTTGCTCAAAGCATCAATTAATGTCACTGTAGTGCCTCTGGCCGGGAGGTCTTAGGGTTCGAGTCCAGACTCTGGCAGGATTTTCGACACCAGCTAAATCGAATTTAGACGCAGACTGTAGGAGGATTCTAGCGGCCGGCTGCTCGGATCGGTTGTTTTTTGTGTTTTCTTCGATCAACAACAGGCAAATGCTGGAGCAGTACCCAACAAACGGGTCACGGATCGTGCGGGATCTTTCCTTCCTCTACCTTGTCCTATCCTCACCCGCTACTAACACACACGCGCACACACACATACACTCACACACTCGTATGCACTACACTATCACACTGTCGGTAGACCAGTGGGGAGCTTACAGCTTGTTTCGGCTGGGGCGGTGCGCTGGTAGGAGACACTTGAGTTGGGAAAACTCTTGGAGCCAACGTCATCATCATCATCATCATCATCATCACCACCACCTCCTCTTCCTCCTCCGTCGCCGCCGCCGCCGCCGCCGCCGCCGCCGCCGTAAAACATGCACTACACTTATGGGAATAACGAACTCGTTAGTTGACGAACCCGGAATCACTAATCAATCAATTAATCAACCCGGGGCCCGTTTATTTGGGTCCTGCTCGGGCATTCGCCTGGCGGTCGCTAGAATACTTCTCCAGACATCGACTGAATTCCACCTAGCTACGCAGCTAGAGTCGAAACCCGCCTCTGTCGGGACTCGACCTCCAGGACCACCCTTTCCCTGAAGGTGGACGAAATGAAACGCACGCCTGCTCTGAGCGCCTCCTCCTTCCCTCGCCCTTCGGCGCGGGGCGTTGAGGTGCTGCCGGGCGCGGCCGTTGGGTCGCTGGTCGTCGACCGCCTCCGTGGCCTTCGCCGCCGCCGCCGCCGCCGCTCTCGCCCTCACGCGCCGCCTTACGCAAGCGCAGATGAAGCGCGCGGGGCGGCGAGCGCGGCGTGGGGCAGTCGCCCGCGGCGCCGGGCAGGGTTCCCTGACCTCCACGGCGGCGGCGGCGCGGCGCGTGGTCAGGACGCGAGCAAACTCCGCGCGGATCACCAGGAGCCTCACGGCCGCGCTCCTCACGAGGGTTTTGGTCTTTCTTTTTTTAACCAAAGACTTGAAGAATGTAGAAATTCAATTAAAGCAGTCGACCTGGGTTGCGGAGGTCGCGTAGTCCGGTGTGCCATGGGGTATCCATTGAAGAGTCGCGGATACGACTCCCACTAGACGCATCGATGTTTGCTTGCGGTCTGTTGCCATCGATGGGTCTTTTCCTAACCGCAATGTACCAACTAACAAAATAACCTTTCCTTCCATTGCTTCCTAATTCATTCCAAACGAATGAGCGAATACTTGATGGCGCAAAGGACCTGAGGGCCGCTACGCTGGGGCAATTGCCTCAAGGTGTAAAGTGGCTGATGACAAATGATGATGGAAGGGGCGTCGGTGTTTGCATTAGCGGTTAAATCAGCGATTAGCGGTTAAGTCAAGGGATGAAGACGATGCTGGTGACGATGAGTGATGATTTTGAATTAAACCAAACTCTGAGAACCATGGCAACAAAGTTAAGAACTACACTCTAACTCCCTGACGAATGAATTCCTGAAAATAAAGAAAAAACAGTACTACCTATACAAATACACCAACGTTTCCAATAGGCGCGCGTAAATGAAGACGATCACTATGGAAATAGGTTGAAGATCATTGTGAGATTGAAATAAGAGGAACGAAAAAGAAGTTGATGAAGATTATCAATCGATAAGGAAGTAAGATTTTCTGTTTTATCCTTTACGACACTTGGTTTAGTGAATAGGGGAATACTACTGGGATGGATATCTGTAAATTCCCGAGTGGCTGAGGAAAATATAATTTCTTAACGATTTAATGAGGATGTAGTGATGGTCTACTGTGCCAGTAGGGTGAGCTGCAAAATGAGCGATTTCATTACATGTTCCATTTATGTATTTAAGGATGGTGGTCTCAAGCTTTTTACAGTGCACATCTTAAAAAATAGTGTATATTTAAATTATTATATTGTCTTCAATTTGATGGATTTTTATATGTAATATGATATTTATAATGTTCCTAAGACGAGCCAATTAAGAGTTTTATGAAAATTCAATTACAATTTATTATATGATATTTTTTTCTTGCTTGGTGAGATCGCGATTAATGGTCTGGGTAGGATGAATTCAAAGGTGATGCATTGAAAAAAATTATGTAGTGCTTCTTATGGATTTGTCTCAATAAGTCCATATCTTTCAGAATTCGTTGCGTCAGTGATAAGATAATGAAGATGATACGATGTAATCCACTTAATTAATACAATTTTGTTTTTGTTTTTTTCAGGTAAGCTGATTCAGAAAATTCTGAAACGCAGTCTGTACGAATTTAATTCGTTTGTAAGTATTACATATATATTTAATTACATACGATCTAGCAGTACAGTTTTTGATATTCTGTACTATATATTGTAACGAGTCAAAATTCAGCTACTTCACATCGAGAAGGTGTTTAATTACATGGCCTACTTGGGATTAAAATACATGTTGGCCATGGTTCAAATACCACCGAGACGGCGAAGGCACAAAGAAGAACAAAAAGCAACAATCAGAAGAGACGTCTAGACGTCTCCGAGTAGAAGTCTCGAAAAGTTTGACGTCGTGAAATAGAGACGAGAGGTTTAGGTCTTGAAGAATAGACGGAATGTACACGTGTTGAAAGGATCTTAGATATTGTATTCTTTAATTACAAAGTGTTGTGTAAAGTTCCTATTGTGGTTGGAATTATAGTTGTAAATGAATGATTATTTTTTATGTTGAATTTGAAAACGTTTAAATTTAATAAATTAGTATGTTGTCACATTTCAATTCCCCAGTGTATACCGTAAAATTATCAGCCCTTCAACAATACAAGAAATGGATATTTCTATTTTCTCCCCGTGAATTCATTAAATTGAAAAATAAGGACTATTAAAATACTTTAGTTCTTAATTGTAGTTAACATACACAACAATGTGTAAGAGCGGGTAGAAACCTGAGAGTTAATTTGAAAACAACAAAATTGTTTTGAAAGAAGAAAAACGTGAGAAATGGAAATCAATAAATTTGTCAGTTACCTTCTCTGCACCACCCCGTTGATATATGTATTTCTTAAATCAGTATTACGGGTTAAATATTAATTTTTCTTACAAGGGATTTTTATATATTCACGATTAGAAATGCACAACTGTGTCGATAATATCCAAATAATGAAAAGAAAAACCAACATACAATATATCAAATTTGTAATAATAAATCAAGGAAAACTTAAAAATAAATGTTTTCGACACGCCAAAATCCAAATTTTTATATTCTTTGAAACGTTGTATCACCACTGACAAATGTATCTTTAAACTATTGTTATATTTTTAAATATACTATTCTAGAAAATATTTAGACGTATGTTCATTTACAAGGCAGAGAAAATGAAAATTATTTGTAAGCGACATGTGACGGTCTGCTCTCCAGAGTGATTCAACATTTCCTTTCAGACCATAAATTTCAGTTTGTTATCCATGATAGTGGAAATTCTTTACAAGAAATTATTCACTTTAATATGCTTACATTTTATTACCGCATGATAATGTATATATAAAGTTAAAATGTGTGATAATAGCCAAACTCACGGGCATGCGGACGCAAATAGAAAACAGTGGGTATCACGCAGGCAATGCTTTCGTTTGTAATTTTCGCTGTTTTCTCAGCTTCAGTTTTGGAATAGGGAAAGGTTCCTATCCAAGGGCCGATCTGGCGATATTTAGGCATATGTATCAAACATTTCGTCGCCATGGAGTGGGTCCTTTTTCTTTGTTGGCAAGAATACGCTCACAAGTTATCAAGAACAGGATATCATTCATATACGACTTTGCCATATTGTGACACAGATGAAAATGAAATATTTGGAGTTAATCTTGAGACGCCTGTAATAATAAATCAAGAATGCCGAGTAAGAGACTACCTTAAAGAAAAAGTTGGTATTAACCGACTTGTTCAACAAAAACAAAATATGTTATTCATCAAGAAACGTGTTTTAAGTCGCCCCATGACGCCGGTATCCGTTATGAAGCGGGGGGCATGGAATGGGCGTCTCCTTATAGCGCAGATAGTGCTTGAAGACCGTTTGCACCGCCAGCACACGCGACGGTTCTGACCCGCGAACACCAAAGGAGATAGGCACTATGAATGAGGGAGGTCATCCCATTGCCTGGCCCTAACGATGGGATTGGGGACGGGAGGGAGAACGAAGGATCGCGCACACTTCTTGGCCCTTTGCCTTAAGGTACTTCTGCATTCGCCTGGAATTGAGGTATTTTCCAAAACGCACAAAGTCAAAAATTATTTTTTGGAAAAGAAACGTTTATGTTCTACATAGATGACCAAGCACAATTTGGAAAAACTACCGTGTTTTCGAATAAATAATTTCGCAACTACGAACCTTGGGGAGAATGTATATCTCATTAGATGCATTTATGAACTATACGCAGTAATAACCACCAATGGAAAAATAAGGAAAATGACTGAGTGAGTTTTGAAATCCATCTCTTCAATTTACTGATAGAAACAACGGAAACGACAAATCAGGGCTGCGGCCTCTAGACTTCTTCCTCACTCAGCAATGGTGTATTTGTTTCAAGAGGTTCCTCTCTCACCTCGTTTAGGTCACGGGGGGGGGGGGTGAGGCGAATGTTGTCCTGGCCTGAGGCTACGTCCGTTACTCACATAGACCTCTTTAGTTCCCAATTCGGGGCAAATGATGTCCAACGCGTCTAATGATGGGATTTTACAATTTCTTCTCAGATCTTTCCAGAACATAAAAAAAAATAAAAAATTCCTATCGATGATTTTTTATGTAACATGAAGCCCGAGAAATGGATACTCAAATATTACGTGCAATTTGTTTCTTATAAACTCGGATCTCCTAAATAAAACTTTTTACCAAGAAAATACCGGCCGGTGGCGCCTCGCCACATATAAGCGGTTTTCTTGAACCCGTGCATTTGTTTTCATCAGGGTCATTCCCAGGCCGAGCAACGCTTAGGAGAGGGCGGAGCCGCTGCCGCCAGGCGTCGCCATGCGTCGCGCCTCGCCCTGCCTTTGAAGGAGCGCAGGCGCATTACGCGGGCCCGACCGCGCCAACGACAGCGCCGCCTGCGCCGCCGCCCACCGCGCAAATCACAGGGGCAGGCGCTTTACGAGCCCCTGCAGTGCAGCGCGTGCTGAATTATGTAATAAACCGACCTGTTGATGCATGAATATTCCTTTTGAATGAGTTACTTCGGGCCGGGTAATTGGGCAATTGGGAACGTGTTACGTGTTGACAGTTGGGGATATTCCGCGGAGGTGGATTGAATTCTAATTTATCTCGAATGCAAACCCGAACCTCGAATCCAAATAATGGTCGAATATTTGAAAATGTTTCAATATTTCATGCAATTATGCAACATATATGTTTGTATATTGTAATTTATTTATGAATAAAAAATCGATGCCAACAGCTGATATTCATAGCTGGAATAATATATAGTTTACACGATTATATTAACTAAAATTTTACGTGCTGTGGAGGTTGCACATACAATCATGTGTAGATACAATGAAGCCGATGCTTGGATCATTTAAATGAATGGAAAATATGTGTATTTATAAGAAAATGATAGTGTTAGTAATTAATGACAGAACGGTTACATTATCAATTTTCTTTAAATTCAAACTTTATATTTGATAATTTAGCCTAGAATGGTATAGACAAAAGATATATGGATCTTAATTGTTCATTATTCCTAGTAGCCCGGAAAATGTGCCTGAAGAAAACAACATCAAATGGTTTTCCAATTAGAATTAAAAAGACAATCGTATAATTCTACAATAAATTAAATATTTTAACAAAAACAGTTTCGACGAATGTTGCATGTTCACATGATAGTTGAAATTCAGGAAGCGAAAACTTTTCGAGTTAATATTCGACTTCCAATAAGCAGCACCATTCCATATAAGAAAATATGGCATTGAATGGATCATAAACATCACAATAATTGACTGATTTTTTCTTATTTTGTTCTCTTTCCATCTTTATGTTGGTCTACCGACATCATTTCATCAAGAACTTAAATTTTAAAGCATCGGCTAACATATTTATGGAGTCTACTTTATCCTCATTATTTAGAATAGATAATGAGAGAAAACATGCTGTTTAAAGAACGTAGGTATTGGTCCATCGCAGAAAAATGTGTTTAGTTTTGCTATGAAAATCATTCAAAAATTCACCGCGTTAGTATACCAATCAAACTTACACACACCGTCGTTACTTACACACATATCCTTAAACGTTTCTCTTTTATTTCCTCCCGTGTTTCTTAATTGGACGATCAGTTTGTTCCCTCGTTTGGAACTTTATCTTCGTTGTGAATGTGGGCGTGTGTGGTGTAAGGTGAGCGGGTCAGCCGGCTGCCGATGCCAGGTAGCTCCAAGGAACTTATGTCCAGGACCGCGTAGAAAAACGACGACTTCCCCGTTCCTAATACATGCGTTGAGATATTATATTCTGTGAATGAATTTTGTGATATTCCGTGATTCCGTAGAAATTGAATTTTAATAATTTTAAGAATTAAAATTAATGTGATTTTAAAACAACGTGTTGGGCGCTAGGCACCACTATTATCTTAGGCATCAGAACTTTTTATTCCTTTGTATTTACGAATACATTCCAGATATATCTTTCCTAACACCATGTACACAATGATTTTTTGAAACTTCCTGATATTGAATGACTGGGTTAATATAGAAAAGAAGCTTCCCTGTTCTAACATTTTTATTTTTCCGCACGAGTAAGTAAATTTAGATCATAGATTCCCAAAGATTGTTTTTGGTCACAGACCCTATTGCAAAAAATAGTACAGGAGATTATCACTAATAACAATTTTCTTTATCTGCCTAAAATATGTGCATATTAATTTTTGCACTGCATACACGAAATTAGTTTTATTCATTTATGAGTAAATGATTGAAAAATATTTACTTGGCACGAAAATGGCATTATCATTTGCCAATTTAATAACGAAAACTTCACTAAGAAAATTAAAAGCACCAATCATTCTCTTTTCCTCTCCTCCTCCTTCCTAGAAAATCGCACTTTCTAACTTCGATGTCGCGAGGGACAATCCATAACGCATTCTTTTCGGGAAACAACTGATGGACATTCTGCGCTATGAAACAAACTACCTGGGGAGATCGGAGAACGCTAGTTCGTGGCTTGCTGCATACATGCGATTCCTTACGCGTTTACGCGATAGGAAATGCTCCTTTTTATAAATTAGGTACAATTGGTCTCAATAGACTTCTTGTACAAACACATAGTAATAATAATAATAATAATAATAATAATAATAATAATAATAATAATAATAATAATAATAATAATAATAATAATAATAAGTAATCGTAATCACAGCACAATAGTATTCACACAAATGGTTTGGTCTCCAAACTGGTGAAGAGATCCTTGAAAACAGTTGACCTACACCCTACTTTTATGATTTCTTAAGTCCAAAAATCCATGATTCTGGAAACATGTAGAATTGTTCGCACTGTGCTAAATCAACACTAACCTAATTTTTTTAATTGAAGCTAACGAGTTCCAAAAATGACCATATCAACCCAAGGGTTCGATGTCCACCTCAGAGATCAACATCAACCACATTGGAGTGGCTGCTTTAGACCAACGTCATAGATGAACGTCTTTCAGATCGGTCCACTTAGTGCATTTCTGTTTTCATTTCTTAATTGAACCGTAAGCGTGTTTCCCTCTCCAGACCGTCGCCTCCGTGGTCACCGCGTGTGCGTGTGTGTGTTTGTGTTTGCGTGTTCGTGTGTGTGTGGGCGTGCGTGGCAGCGGAGGGCGCAGGTCGGCGTCGGGGGCAAGTGGCGTTCGCGAACACGTGTCGGGGCCGCGCCGAACGCCGTCCACTTAGCCCTGCGACCCCGCGCGTAAATCTTCCTCTGCGCCCACGCGCCTTTGAGGTCCCGCCGCCGCCGCCGCCGCCGTCGCGCAGAGACACGCACCCGATCGCCAGATAGCGCTGCCACCGTAAATAACGAATACTCCTCCGCCCCCCACTCGCTCAACTGCCTTCGGGAACGTCGTCTTTCTCCTCCCATGCGAATGTTTCTCCTGCGTCGTTCACCTCTGCCAGAGGTCGCTGCAGATTTTGCGGATGGAGTTTCGGACGCCGGAATTTTTTACGTACGAATTTTGACGGAGGTGAATTTGGGGAAGTCAGGGAAATAGATGTTTCGGCGATGTCACTGTTTGGATGAGACTTCTGAAGGGGAGTGGATTTGATCGATAATTTTCATAGTTTCATTCGAAGAAATCTGCTTCGGTGAATATGGTTGTTGGAATGGAACTGTAGAATTAATACTGGGCCTGAACCGCACGCGAGTCTACCTTCCTCAATGTGTTTCTATTGTGAAACTACGAGCTGGACGATAAGCTGATCCACCTTTCACATACGGCCCCTACTTCATGATCTAGAAAAACTTCGGATGTAAAGCGAATACGAGGATAGTCGTAATGGAACAAGAGGACTGGTTTTATCCACTTACGAGTACTCTTTTTCACGTCTATTTATCCTTACCTCCTTCTGCGAAACAGATATATCTCCTCCTCTCCCTCCTCGCCCTCCCTCCCCGTCTCTCTCTTTTTCTCTCTTGATGGCAAGAATAGATATAAAGGATAGATAGAATTATCCTCTCAACTCTTCCGATAGTGCTGGTGATCTTCTTGTTTCATAGAAGCCATATTTTCCATTATTTTATTCTCGAATCTTATATATTTTATCTATATAATTTATATTTCAGCAGTTTTTTCTAGTCCTACTTCTCAGTTCCAGTATATCTTCTTAATTGCTCCCGCTGCCCCCGTATACCAGGAGGTGATTATCTTAGACGCTTGAGTGACACTAAGACGAATCGTCATTTGTCAATCCTCGATCCAGGTTCTAGAAGTCCTCGTTCATGAAACGGCAGTTGCGTAAGAGAAACTGGGGCATTCAAGCCTATGATCACGTATCGGAAGTGATCCTCAAGAAATAAAATACCTATCTTTGTTTCTTGTTGGTCTAACAAGTGTTACAAAGCGGACACAGGGAATCACTAAATACTTTTCATGAGGAGAACTAGTTAACCGTGATTTATAAAATTAATACAATTCATATTCTTACGATTTTAGTTGTTCTAGCTGTTCCAAGACTTTGTCATTCATATATCTAGCGCCTCACATCTCCACGATGTCCTAATAACCTGGCTAATTCGTATTTTTTTTCATTGGTAAAATAATAGCATCCCTCCCCCGATCCGGCTGTCTTGGGAAACCTGAAAGCCCGTCTCTGTCAGTTTTCTATTTCTTTGATTCTCTGTACACGTCACGTGTGACAGTACTTATATGCCGGGATAGATTGAGATGAATGAATTGATGAACAATCTTACCTCCAACTATAGCACTTCCCGTCTCTTGGTGTCTCAAACTCCTTCCTAAATGATTTTCTCCACAGTGTTGGATGAAGACGAAGTAAGTTTTGGGAATAATTTCTACATTGTACCTATTATTTTGCGGTGCGAAACTTACTTATTCATTACATTAAACTAATCTGATATTTGATGCTAGACAAATGAGAAGTTTCAAGGTAAGCTGTGTCTTCGGAAAGGGTGGTAAGCGAGCTTAAACTCTGGCGGTTCGGGAGTGAGACACGTACTTGCTATCAGACTAACTCGACATCTCCCGCTGCGTCACTGTTCCTACCCTGAGCTGCTGTGGCATTCTCTTCTACACAGTTTTCCGGGCGCAAGGTTCGGAGACAGATTTTGCGAGCCTTGGTTGCGCTTCTAACAACCGCTGACGCGTAGCGCTAAAACATATCAACCGCCATTTCGCTCTGCAACATGAGCTTCATTACGTGTATTCTTTACAAAAGTGCACATTCGTGAAATATTTTTCCCAATATAACTTCTAATAAAGTGTTATGAATTTCTAGAGCATTCGAAGAAGGTGCGCAAGCATCTGGGCAGCGCGAGCTTTCGGGGCTCGCAAGTGCAGAGGAAGCAGCCTCCGGAACGCGAGCCCAAGACGAGTCATTGCTCATGACGTACCTCCGTGATACAAGGAGTTGCGAGCACCGGGGTAGACGAACGCTTGTATAGTGACTGCATTTAATATTTTTGTGTACGCCGACTGGTCTGGCTATGTTAGTTTCCTACGTTAGTTTTTTTTTATTTTCTTTATTTATGGTCGCTCAGGTCATCAGCGACTTCATTACGTTTACATCAGTACATTATCAACAATTTCAAAGTTACAAACTATTGTATCATCACATCATATGAATTGCATCACTGTGTCATAAAAACGAAATCGTTATTATATTTCATTAATCAATTTGCTTATTTCAAGTAATTTCAATTTTCTTTGGAACCTTCTTCTGCTTTGCACAGTGTAGATAAGCTGAATTCTATTTTCAATGATTTCCTAGCATTATCGAGTCCTTGGCATTCGAGAATAATATGAGGAGTAGATACGGTAGCGCCACATTTAGGACAGGGTTCAGGGTTGGATTTTTTTGAACACATGACAGTAATTCAGGTTAAAGTGACCGATCCGTAATCTTGTAATGGCGACTTTTTCTCTTCTTTTGAAGTTTGATTTCGGTCGACCTGCCTCCAGAATAGAGTGATCTGCAGATCTTGGCTACGGACTGGTACATCTTCTGGTGTCGGCCACTGCGCTTCGACTCTGTTATATTTTCAGGATAAATTGTAGACAAAATTGTAATTGGTATGAGTTGGTAATTGGAAATTGTAAAACGTGCCATATAAACATTTGATATTGTTTACTTCTGGTGCATTTTTTGACATAACGGAAAGAAATGCGAATGCAATAGACAAATTGTTTCCGAGATTTGAGGCAGGAATAGGTGTAATAGAGAAAAATATTTTTACACCGTACTGCAATATTATTATCGACTATCGATCAAGGTAAATTATTGGTGTGTTAAATGGATTTGCGAGTTAATTTTTAGGATTATTAATTTTACCAAACCTTTGTCATTACGACCATTTATTCATCCATTGTGTTGTTTGTTTGTTATTTAAGTTCGCATCAACTTCTAAGTCATTAGCGACCACTATTGCGTGTAACGGTATGTTAACTGTGAGGGTGACACGATGTGATGATAGGGGCGAAAGGACGAACACAATACAACCATGACTGAGACGGGACTCGAACCCGCGATCTGTCGGTCCGAGTTCGCTACGGCTCTACTGCTACGGGTTAGAAACCATTACATACATAACAGGCATATTAGAGAAGCGTTGGAGAATTTCAACTAATGAAGAAAAGGGCAAGACAAGGAGTTAAACGAATACAAAATCGCAAATTAAATTAAATGTTTATATCAATACATATTTAATTGAACAATAATTAAACATTTCATTACTGCACATAATTCCCAATTAATGCTTATCATTATCTTGCAGATCCCAAATACCTTGCGAAATGTGCATTAAAATACAGAAATAGAATTTTAAATGTACATAATTTTGAATGAGATATGAAATATAGGAACCACTACTATGACGAAAGAGGCTATTTAGTCCCTAATAACAGCTTTGGACAACGAAGTGTGTTTTTTCGTTCGTGTCGATTTGAGCCGAGGGAATATTTTCGACTAAAGATTTTGATCTAAAGATTCGATATTTTGATATTTGGGAGGACTACTTCTTTGGTAAATCATATTTTGTACATGTATGTATTTGTAGTTACATGGGCGAATTTCGAGCCAACATATTTTCCTCATCGTATTTGTATACTTTTTCTCAACTTTGTTTTAATCACAGATTCCTAACATTTCATTCATAGGTGGATCTCTGACGAGACTTAAAAAGGACGTAATGTATATTCGTCATGCATGGTGGTTAGAACACTATTCACTGAAATACCGTGTCGCCAAGAACTCAAGTGACTATTTTGACAAGTTGAAGACCCTGAAATGAAGACAAAACAAGAGTCATTTGTGACCTTCATTAAAAGGCAGGCAACTGTCGTTGATGAAAATGAAAGTAGTATGGCATCAGAAAAATGACTGTACATAGTTTAACTTTCGTTTGATTTTATTTTCTAATTGTTTTTACTTTCAGAGCAATACTCGATTAAGTTTTTTGGCGTAATATGGTTAGTTAATAATAAATATTTTAGTTATATTAGTTGAAATGCCTTTATGTAAGTTTCAACTTAATGTAAGAGTTATCTAATGGATTGATCGTGCATAAAACATGATCCCGTTTCCTTCAAGGCAATTGCCGGTTGTTTTGTGCCAACCTGTCTGCCCACGCAGTGTGTTCGTTTTGGCAAACGTGCATTCAAAACTCGATACCACACATTCCGTACTAACAACTTCACTTCTCAATACAGATTACGACTTCAACTGATTTCATTGAGTGATTTCATACAATGTGAAAGACGATTAAGGGAGCAAAATTTGTTTACATTCATTCATAGACGTTTTAGCATAGAGGCTGTGTACAGTAGTTTCAAATATCAATAGGTTTTTAAACACCATATCTGCGAATGACAATGTGAATATAAAATAAAATGACAGATGTCAATTAAGTTTAGGAAAACTCTTCTACTTATTTGCTACTATATTTCGTGCCGTTCCAAATTATTTGGTTCGGGCAGATTACTTCAGAGCGACTGGTGTCGAATTGGTATCTCACACTAATTATATAACTTCATCGTTAATTCCTATAATGCTCTGAATTAATATTAGTAGTATAGAAATACTAAAATATGTGCTGTTTTAAAAAGGGGTTTCACTATAAAGAACATTCATGAACTAAATAATAAACAAGAGTAAATTGTTCAATCAAATATTAATCAAAAACAACGAAATGAATGATTAAAACATTCCTCCTTTGAAAACCTTACATCATTCCAGTTGGATTTGAATCCGCAAACTTTCTTTAGGAAGCTAGTGTGCTAGCTTTCATACCACTGGGACATAAAAAATATAATACATTAATCTTTATTATGATACTCATTGTCTGTTATCGGTCATAACTATAATGTGTGATTTGATTGGTGGATTAGAATGTTGTCATAAATGATGCTGGAGTAAATACGTTTATGAGAAAACACAGGGAAAAGGGAAGAAATACGAGAAAACCGTCCGCAAAATCCGTTTCGTCCACTATGGTGTCCCCAAGGATTGATCAGAGTTCTGGGTGTAAAAAATATTTTCTTACCGGAGCTTTGATGGCGCTCGGCAACCGTGCTTGTTGCGCTGGGTCCGATGGCGCCGCGCATACTGCGCGACACCGGCCGAGAGGCGAACAGCGACGCACATCGGACCTATCTACGGAAAGGACTGAAACACATCGCCTTAACCTTCCTATATGGCTGAGGACATCCCTGCAAGTCAACAGGTAGGTCGGCGCCGGATTTCACCATCGAGTGTGGGAAGATCAGTCAACTCCCATGATAAAAGCATTCACTACGCATACAGGACTAATATCTTTAGTAGTTGACGCACCCGTAATCATCACTCACTCACTCACTCACTCACTCAATCACTCACTCACTCAATCAATCAATCAATCAAATCAATTAATCGGCCCCGCCCCCTGATACCCGACAATAATACAACGCAGATGCATTGCGGGTTGCATTTAACAGAAACATTGTTAAAAATAAATTTTGGGATAATATTTCGAATCGCAAGTACGCTACTTTTGATTCTTACTCATAAGTATTCGAGCCAAATTTGAACGAAATCACTCCAGTGGTTCTAAAGTTATTTTCAACATAAAAACGTGTCTTCTCCCACTTTTGTATGTTATGAGTAAAATAATAAGGTTACACGGAGATAAGACAGGGTACAAATGTGTCAAAAGGACGGCTGACGTGAGTTGCATTCGCGGAGAACTAAGTGCCGATGAGAGGAGCGATACGCCCCGCACCGCGTGCTTCGGAGTGGCAGCCGCCCCGCTCCGCCGAAAGGGGCCGCTTGTCCGCCGCGACGCGAAGTGTCCCGAGTGACAAATGAGCTCTGCCGCGCGCCGCCTCCGCCTCGCCGGCCGACGCGTATCTGCGCGCCGTGTAAGACATCGCGGGAACACTGCTGCCCCCGGTGCCACCAGCGCCGCGGGGACATACGTCTCTTGCGTTGCGGCCGCTGCCCCTCATATCGCCAAATGGATTGGTGATATATGAGCCCACACACGCGGACCTCGGCGTTGAAAGTTGGTGTGTGGTAGGGCGAGTAACCCACTGCGGGCTCCACTATCTCAGACACGCTTCATTATCTCCATGGCCACCAAAGTCACAGACCAAATTTATATTAAATATCTTGCATTTTGGCGCTCCTTATCATATCTCCAAGTAAATGAGTGACTTATGACCCCACCCACACGGATCCAGGCGTTTCAATTTGATGCATGTTAGGGCCGAGTAAGGCACTGCGGAGACGTAGCCTCACTCCACCTCCTCCGTGGTCACCAACGCTACAGACCAAGCTGGTATATTCATCTCTCGGCACTCTCATCATTTCGGTACTTTCGGTGCCATCGCATGCAGTTACATGAGAGGCTTATAAGCCCACTCGCACGACATCTCAGCGTTTAGAGGTGCGGACCGTTTAAGACTTCGGGAACATTTCTATCCCAACCGCCTCCGTAACCACCAATCTTCCTGGCCAAGCTGTGACTCATATATTTTGGTGCTGCGGCTCGAACCGTCTAATAAGAGACTTACGAAACCTCCCTCAAGTTGCCTCCTCTTACCAGATGGCTTATTTACAGCTCTGTAAAGGCCCATTCACAATGCAAACATAAATATAAGCATGGCGGTAACATAAAAGTTAGGACACCGTCCATAAGCGGACTCATTCACAATGCGTTCGCATAAGCATAACACATAAGACATGAACTTAAAATCTTGCAAGATTCAAGCTTCTGTGCTTATGCTTAAGTAAGACATGAGAAATGAACCAATCAAAGAACGGTAATTCAAAATCGGGAATCGAAATTGGAGTGACGTCGATAGAACTAACGCCATATGGGCTATGGGCACAGGCGATACCTTGAAATCGATTCTCCCATCCAACCAATAGTAAACCAGAATGTCTCGCAGGCAACAGAAACTCTTATTTTGCTTACGTTTATGTTAGACATTGTGTATACTTCAGTCTATCACTTATGTAAATGTTTATGTCTATGTGCTTTGCTTATGTTTACGTTTGCATCGCGGATGGGTCTTAACAGGTGCACATACGCCCAGGGTGCGTGGTAGTTTTACTTTTGCGGTGTTATTCGTCTGTCCAAACAGGAGCGTCTGTAATCTCAATCCGAGGGTTAAAATTGTCGACACAAAACTCATCAATCCTTGTTTTCTTCGGGTTATGTGTTTCTGTTTTCCCCTATGAAGCAATTGTCTCAAACTTCTCTGTCTTTCAGGCAAAGGCTACAGCTGTATTATATATATTTATAATAAGTCATATGCAAATAATTATCGGATAATTAACGAAAGAGCATTAATATTTCTAAACAACAAAGACAGTCTCCTTTATATATTTACAGGATTATCAGTTGGATCTCTTTGAGGTTGTTCTTGAGAACGCTGTTTTGAATAGAAACAGAAGTAATTTACGAACAATTTCCTTGTGTAGCAGAGAGAACAGGGGTTGGAGGAAAAAGGCAGGATGTGAAGGAAAGAAATGGTCCCGTCGATACTCTGTGAATTTTCCGGGCTTCGATAACCTGAGTCTAGGCCGTTGGGCTGGTCTGGGCTAAACTGTCACCATGGCCTCCGTCTAGAGCAGCCTTCCATTCATTTTACTCTCACCGAAATTCCACAGTTGCCTCTCAGCATTCCAGTGAGCTATTGTCAACATCAGCCGTTCCCACTTTTGTAGACGCTATCTCTACATGTCTCATTACTTCCACACTCATTTATATTCCCTTCCACTCCATCAATCTCACCTCCCATCCACACTAGCCACTGTGTCAAGCCCCTCCGCGCTACCTCGTGGGACTGCCGTGCATCTTGCCATCTTTGGGTACCAGGGTTCAGGTTCCCGTCACTTCATGAAAAATTTGTGCCGGAGAAAGGCATGCAACTGGTTTCCTCGGAGATTCCTACTTCGCTGTTTCACCCGTTTCCCATTCCGCTATTGCTGCATCATATTTCATACCATTTTAATTATCTTATCTCACTCCGACCGGCCTCGACGGCGCGAAGACGTGCAACATCGTCCAGTGTGGGCCCATCACGTGGTCGTACAGTGGTTTGTTTCTCTTACCACTACCTATCTCGTATGAACCATCATTCCATTCATTTTCATTTATCTTTAACATCATTGGTCCCTCACGGCTACTTTGTTCATCAAACATGCGTTGGTAGGCAACAGCCAAAAATTTTTGGCCGCCTCCCAGGAAGAAAGAAGGCGTAAAGGGGAAGGCTCCCCCATGTATGTTCTGTAGTTAATTAACACTAGATATGTTATATTTACAATTTCTGTAAATAGAGTTTTTGCAGTCTGGTGTAGGAACGTTATTCACCTACTTCACTAATTTGATATTTATAAATTAATACCACACATTTTATATAATTAAAAAAATAATGATAACAACAATTTAAATGTTTATGACTATCCTATACAATAATTCTAAAATCGAAACGTGATGGTGTCCAATGACTGTTTCAGGGGTTTTTCGATTTCCCGCAGTACAGTGTCCGCCCCTCCATGTCTCGCCCGCGCTTCCGGTTTTTATTTATTGATTGACTAGTGTTTCCGGGCACATCACCTGCTAAGGTCATTAGTCCCGGAAGTGTATCCCAAGGCTTTTTAGCGCGAGAGGGGGTGGTGATTTTCCCCCACATGTCTGCGAGATCTGGCGCCGACTTACTCGTCAACCGACGGGGTCCTCCCCAATCGCCCACCGCCCACCAGCTGAGCACTACCACAGTCGGAAAGAGCTCCAAGCTTCCGGCTGGTCTCTCGGCATGTGGAGGAGAGTATTGCTTGTGACTTCGTGTATGTAAGTAAGGGAGGAGGCAAGGAGAAGGAAGGGGAAGGAAAAATCGCGTTCGGTCCGTGGTCCGTTTGTCAGCCTACTCCTCCGGCATTCACCTAGTTTTGGTCGGAGAAACCACGGAAAACTACCGATTATAGCAGCCGGTCGCTAGCATTCTCCTCCAACAACGCCTAAATTCGACCTAGCTATGTAGCTAGCGTCAGAAATCATGCCCCTGTCGGCACTCGAACCCAAGGACCTCCCGGTCAAAGGCACTGTAGTGGCATCAGTTGACTCCCTCAGCCACCTTGCCGTCCCGAGTCCGCGCCTCGCTCTTCGCTCGCGCTTCGTCGGCTGACGGACGGCGCCCCGGCGCGCGCGGGTGGGGGTGGGAGCGCATAAGGCATTACTTAACCAGCCGCCGTGGAAGGACAGACGCGTGTTCGAGGCGGCTGGACCTTCTGAGAGATGTAGTCGAGGCAATGATGTCAGTGGGCGAAACGGCCGCGGCACCAACAGATGTAATGGGCTGCGCACAAAGGCGGAACGAAGCGGGGCTTTGTCCATACATATAACATGAGCGGAGCAACACGACCTGCCGTGTTCAATGCTTCGCGTTGAAATATTGCTCCAAAACACTTCCCTCAGGCGGCATTCTTCACCAAGTGGATTTGTGAATTGAAAAGAGCAGCCATGTAGGCAGATATGTGAGCGTTTTGTTCTAAGGTGAAGCCATCTTCATCGAAAAATTGAGGTGGACGTAGACAAGTTCGAGATATGTCAGAAAAATGAAAATTTTGTAAATAATATTCTCATGCAAAAAGTATGTATTAAATAACATCAAATTATGTAACTTCATTCCAATATTTTTAGCTGAAATCCACAATTAAAATCTGTCAATTGTAACACCTCATGTAGTCTAGTGAAGATTAGGTAGCAATTGATGATCGTTTCGTTACTATCTGAATGAAATAGCCATATACATGTAGGAAGTCTTTAAAATTTAGTACTTTTTATTATAATTCGACAGCATCATTTTCATTGCAACAATAACCTGTTTAGAGTTTGATCTTGTCGAGTCAATTTCTGTCCTCCATAGTCGCTCAGGCCAGTGACATGAGGTCAGCACATCGACTCCAATTAATCAGTATAATTGATTTTTCATTTGCCTCAATTTTTCATGACTCCTCAATTATAACTTGTTAGTTTAAGAGTAGTCAGTTCGTTCTCTATCTAAGAGAAGGAAATTCTCAAGAAACCGAAACCCGTCAATCGAAACCTGAAACTTCAGACTTAATTCGCTGTGAAAATTCTAACGGGCCGGCGTGAATAGCGCAGATCGCTGCGACATCTACTCATTTCAAAGGTTGTACGTTTCTCTCCTCGAAAGAAAGGGTTGTATTTCGCCTCGTCTTTGCTGCCTGAAACCACCACGTTCATCATGTAAACATCTAAAGTGCCACTCATCTCAAGAGAATCGTTGAAGGATGTTCTGAGCCAGTTCCCCCTGCTAGATCGACAACATCTCAGTACGGCTTACGAAGTACTCTTGAGATCTATTGAAAAGAGAATGCAACGAATACAACTCATTTGCTCCTTCTAACTCGATCTTAGTAGAGGCTTGCAGTCGGCATGAGATTCCAGGCAAAAGTTCAACCTTGGGCGGCGCGGGGCGGCGCGGGGGCGGCGCGGGGGCGGCGCGGGGGCGGCGCGGGGGCGAGACGTTCCGCTCTGATAGAGCAGGAGGCTCGCGCGTGCGCCCTTGACCGCCGGTGACACCACCTGCCGCAGCCATCGCGCAGCCGAGCGCGGTCAAGCACCTGCGACCTGCGGCCGCTGCCCTTTCCCTCCGGGCCACGGTGTATGCCGGCCCACCCACCTGCGCCAGCTCACCCACCTGCGCCAGCCCACCCACCTGTGTCAGCCCACCCACATACCCTACCTGGCCGCGGTGGACGTCCGGCAGATATGCGTGCGGTCTGCAACGTGCAGCACACAACAATGAGTACACAACCCACTATGGATAACATTCAACTCTCCTGCAGTAGACCGAGGTTTAAAGGTCGTTCTCTCTGGAAAGGCGATCAATTGCATCGCACTCTCGTTCTCACTGAATGAAAGGGCCAACGGAAATTACCCGCAGCAAATTACCGAAAAATAACCTTCTTACGGCGGGGCCGGATTTACGGTGTGTTCCCTCTCTGGTTAGGGGACTCGAAGCAAACTCACTCTCGGATTTGGAGCGGGCCTACCTGGGAGTGGAAATTTTTCGCATCAAACCGTATTTTATAGACGCTTGGATTAAAGCGTTTTCATTGGAATTTTTTCGTTTCTTCTTACCACAAGCCTGTATTTAAAGTGAGTTCTCTCTCTGATAACTCGCACCGATCTCATACTAGACCTACAACGAATTCACCCTGGTGTGGAAAATGCGTTAAACTGTTATCTTAGGTATACCGAGATTGAAGTACCATTTGTGTTCGCGCGCCGTTCCGTTCCGTTTCCCAACTAAGCAATACTCTGGCGACAAGCCCGACTTTAGTGTGAGTTGTCTCTCTCTGGTACAGAGATCCCTTGCAAGAAATCATATTCGAATTTAGAATTAACTCACAATCAGGATGGATATTGTAATACTCAAACTGTACTTTAACGCGCCTCTTGATTAAAGTGAGCTCCGTACGAAGATTTCTCGAAGAAAATAATGTTTATACACAGCCCCAGGTTTAGTGTGTGTTCTCTCTCTGGTATGGAGATCAGTGAACTCACACTCGGATTTAGAGTGAACACACCTCGGTATGGAGATCTTCCGCGCCAACCCGCTCTCTTACGTATGTCTCAATTATAGCGAGACACTTGAGATTTCCCGCAACGAGCATACTGCTTACGCAGCTCTAGATTTACTGTGAATTCTATAATCCAATGACAGCCATAATTGTGAAGTATGCCTCACTCTATGATGCTTCACATATAATATATCACCCGCGAAGAGAGGAGATCCGATAGACACACAACACTTGGTACCAGCATTTCCATTTTGTTACGTTTTTATCACTGATCTAAATGATCCCTTATATTTTTTTCAAATTACCTCACATTTGGCTGTCTGGTGACTTTGTCTACAAATAAATTTGAAGCTCAATCGATGTCTACTAATAATTATTGTTTCCTATTGACTAACTTACGACAGACATGAAATCCACAGTTAGCCATGTTCCTCTACCATTATAATCACATTACTATTCATTTATCGATACGGTGTCTGACCAACATTATAAATCCAGAGTTTAATAAAACATATATACACTTGGTTTATTATCCGTTCTCTTTTTATTGACATTTATTTCATCACCAATTCTGTTTAAGTCTTATTGATCGCTATATCCTACCATTAAGTGATAGCTATCATAATATCTCAACACTCGTGTTGTCGCGCAGAGTTCCAACAACAGTCACGACGAGAAAGATTTGGCTACAGAACTACCATGACCATTGTATCGCTTCCCTGCAATTTCAAGTCCTGCAATAAACAAAATAACTCCAGGGGTCCCTCAAGGACATCAATTTTCATGCTCTAAAGATGAGTGAAGTTGCGAAGGCCCAAGCACCATATGAAACGAAACATTCACTATTGGTTGTCTTAGGAGACGAATAACACTACCTGATATGTATATTTTTCGTGGTGAAATTTGTAAAATACAATTAGTCTTCCATTACAAAAGATAAAATGATGACTGATTCTAAACGATCAATTGATAAGAGCGCAAACCAAATCCGTAAAAGTATTGTCAATTTGAATGATAATTTAAGTGTACAAAAATTAACTTCTCTTTTTTTGAGGAATTTGATGCCAAAATCTCAATTTCTAAAGGAGAAATATTGTTTTAAAGCTAAGAATAATTTTAAATTAGCAACATTGCGTGTTTTCCTGCATCATTTAATTAATTATGACAAAATACTATTAGGCTACTAAGGTTGCAGAATATCAAACTAGCAAACTTCTGTAGTTAACAAGTGAGGTATGAATCAACACAATTTGTATGAGAAGAATGAGATCGATAAAATATTTTTTAAAGAACATTTCATGAGAATTGCGTCTTTACTTCGCTGTACATTTCCGCATAATTACCTTAATAATTAATGAACATTTGCAATTTATTTTTATTTGATGACACTGAAGTGTGTAGCCGATCAAAGAACACGCACTACTGGAAATATTTGTCATGAGAGGCAATAAAATAGCATTCACATCATGCTGCATGCGCTTTACCCTCTTGAATGAAACTGTGCACGTGCTTCTAAGTTCCTTTCGACTTCGCGCAATCAATAAGGTTGCAGAAATAAATACTTGTTTTTTACAAGAAACCCGACAAAGCAAATTTATTGTGGACAAATATTTTTATTAAAAAATACGAGTTTTACACAGATAGACAAACGTGTCAAGCACGGGTGACGAAAACCTCAACTAATAAACTATTGTTCAAAAATGCTTTTACATTTACACTACAGACAAAGCAGGCTCATGCAACTAAATCAACATGATCGGATTATCTAGCCTATCTAAAAATCAACATTTGTTTATTTGTTGGTCCGAATGTTCTGTGTTACCGTACCGTTCATCCGATTGCGATAAAACTTTGTCAAATTATTGCTTGCACTTGCACGAAGAAATTAGGCATTTATACAATGGGAATGTGATTTTATGCGTTTATGTTGACTCAAGCACCTGTAAACAGAGGCTCTACGCATCTCCCGCCGCACTCTCAAGGATTAAGCGCATTTTCGCTTAATATTCTGCCCCTACAATTGTGAAATATCGGCAGGAATTATTACTTGAACGTTATCTCGGATAAGTAAATGGAATTTCACCAATACAGTGTCTTAGCGATTACATACCCAAACGTGAGGGAGATGGTTGTATTAATATGATACTTGCCAACCACGTCCAAATCAGGACATAGAAGAAACTCCCACTCGCGAGAAACTCTTTCAACTATTAACCTTTTGCAGAGCGTAGCGTAAAACGTAATTAACAATCACGTGACCTGTAGTGTGTGAAGTGAAATACATCGCAATAGCGAAGAATTGCGGGGCCAACTAGTTTTAGACAAAAGCATACTCCGATATACTACAGAGAAAGCTTAAATCTTGATGTTGAACTGAAGATGTTTGGTTGTGGTGTTTACCCGCTCTCTTCAATCTAACACGTGGTCCAGTGTGCCGAGGGAAACGGTTGGACCAGAATGCGCGGGCGAGCGGAGGCTTGGGGACGGTCGGGGTGCTGGCACCGCTCGGGTCCGCGCCTGCGTGCGTGCGTGCGTGCGTGCGTGCGTGCGTGCGGCGTCGCCCAGCGGCGGGCAGAGGCGGGCAGAGGCGCTGGGCGCGCCGGGAGCCAAGGCCTTGGCGCGAATGTCAAGGCCCCGCCCAACCTGCTCTGCCGCCCGCCGCCGCCGCCGCCGCCGCCGCCGCCGCCGCCGCCGCCGCCGCCGCCGCCCGCCGCCACCGAAGTCGCGGACCACGCGTCGCGCGCAAGTGGAGCCAAAGGCAAAGGGGAGGAGCTAGGAGCAGAGCAAAAGGTGGATTTGACTGATTAGTGATTCCGAGCGCGTCAACTGCTACGGTCGTCGGTCCCGTAAGTGTGGTGCATGCTTTCGTCGACAGGTGGCGGTCGTCTGCCCCAGCTGGCTGCCAAGATCCGCAAGCCGACGTAGCTAAGGGCAGAGGAATCAGGCGGTTTCGATTAATTAGTGATTCCGCGCGCGTCAACTGCAAAGGTCGTTACTCCCGAAAGTGAAGTGCATGTGTTTATTGCGAGAGGTGGCGGTAATCTTCCCCAGATGGCTGTCGCCGCCCTACGTAGTCTCGCAAGGCTGTCTTCGACATCAAGATCTGGCGCCGACCTACATAGACTTGCAAGGATTTTTTCCAACCAGGTATCTCTTACCAACGGGGAACCGCCGCAGCCGGGACTAGCACTATGCTCCGATTGTC